>JBCNJP010000025.1:17296540-17331961 GCA_039602395.1 Deinandra increscens subsp. villosa
ACCAAACCCAAGCTTTCTCTCTCTAAAACTCTGAAATTTGATCAAAAACACAGCAGTAGAGCAACCAAAAGCTCTGATACCAATTGTAAAAACGAGAAACGATCTTACTACTGCGTGTATCAATCAATCACAGCGACAACGGATGTAAATAAGAGAAATCTTATTGATCACTTGAAGATACAATGAAGTTCTCTCTAGTTTCTCTCTCTAGAAACACACACAGAAAGGTGTAGAATGACTGAACTGGTTAAGCTAACATTCTAACACGCACCTATTTATAGTAAGTGACTAAACGCCCAACGTACCAACTGGTACGCCGGACCACATGATCCGCCGGATCATTTGGTACGCCACTAACCAAATAGTCACTACAATTCATTCTAAGACTCGCTCACATAGATACAATACACGAGACACTCATAGTATAGGAATATGCTCTAACACCTAATAAGGAGTCTATGTAACCAATAATTGTATTTAGGACCAATGATGTCCCAATAAGTTGTGTTTAGGACCAATGAGTCCCAATAAGGTGTGTATAGGGGAAATGAGGGTCAGTTTGGACCAATGAGCCCCAATAAGGTGTCTATGTAACCAATAAGTTGTGTTTAGAACCAATGATGGCCCAATAAGGTGTTTATGTAACCAATAAGTTGTGTTTAGGACCAATGAGTCCCAATAAGGTGTGTTTAGGGGAAACGAGGTTCAGTTGGGACCAATAGGTCCCAATATGGTGTGTATGTAACCAACAAGCATGTTTAAGACCAATAATGGCCCAATAAGGTGTGTATGTAACCAATAAGTTTTGTTTAGGACCAATGATGGCCCAATAAGGTGTGTATGTAACCACTAAGTTGTGTTTAGGACCAATGATGGCCCAATAAAGTTTGTATATAACCAATAAGTTGTGTTTAGGGGAAACGAGGGTCAGTTGGGACCAATGAGTCCCAATAAGGTGTGTATGTAACCAATAAGTTGTGTTTAGGACCAATGATGGCCTAATAAGGTGTGTATGTAACCAATAAGTTGTGTTTAGGACCAATGATGGCCCAGTAAAGTTTGTATGTAAACAATAAGTTGTGACTAGGAACAATGAGTCCCAATAAGGTGTGTTTAGGGGAAACGAGGGTCAGTTGGGACCAATGAGTCCCTAAAAGGTGTGTATGCAACCAATAAGCATGTTTAGGACCAATGATAGCCCAATAAGGTGTGTATGTAACTAATAAGTTGTATTTAGGACCAATGAGTCCCAATAAGGTTGTGTTTAGGGGAAACGAGGGTCAGTTGGGACCAATGAGTCCCAATAAGGTGTGTATGTAACCAATAAGTTGGTTTAGAACCAATGATGGACCAATAAGGTGTGTATGAAACCAATAAGTTGTGTTTAGGACCAATGATGGCCCAATAAAGTTTGTATGTAACCAATAAGTTGTGTCTAGGACCAATGAGTCCCAATAAGGTGTGTTTAGGGGAAACGAGGGTCAGTTGGGATCAATGAGTCCCAATAAGGTGTGAATGTAACCAATAAATTGTGTTTAGGACCAATGATGGCCCAATAAGGTGTGTATGTAACCAATAAGTTGTGTTTAGGATCAATGATGGCCCAATAAGGTTTATATGTAACCAATAAGTTGTGTCTAGGACATATGAGTCCCAAAAAGGTGTGTTTAGGGGAAACGAGGGTCAGTTGGGACCAATGAGTCCAAAAAGGTGTGTATGTAACCAATAAGCATGTTTAGGACCAATGATGGCCCAATAAGGTGTGTATGTACCCAATAAGTTGTGTTTAGGACCAATGAGTCCCAATAAGTTGTGTTTAGGGGAAACGAGGGTCAGTTGGGACCACTAGGTCCTAATAAGGAGTGTATGTAACCCATAATTGTATTTAGGACCAATGATGTCCCAATAAGTTGTGTTTAGGACCAATGAGTCCCAATAAGGTGTGTATAGGGGAAATGAGGGTCAGTTTGGACCAATGAGTCCCAATAAGGTGTCTATGTAACCAATAAGTTGTGTTTAGAACCAATGATGGCCCAATAAGGTGTTTATGTAACCAATAAGTTGTGTTTAGGACCAATGAGTCCCAATAAGGTGTGTTTAGGGGAAACAAGGGTCAGTTGGGACCAATAGGTCCCAATATGGTGTGTATGTAACTAACAAGCATGTTTAAGACCAATAATGGCCCAATAAGGTGTGTATGTAACCAATAAGTTTTGTTTAGGACCAATGATGGCCCAATAAGGTGTGTATGTAACCACTAAGTTGTGTTTAGGACCAATGATGGCCCAATAAAGTTTGTATGTAACCAATAAGTTGGCTCTTGGACCATTGAGTCCCAATAAGGTGTGTTTAGGGGAAACGAGGGTCAGTTGGGACCAATAAGTCCCAATAAGTTGTGTATGTAACCAATAAGTTGTGTTTAGGACCAATAATGGCCCAATAAGGTTTGTATGTAACCAATAAGTTGTGTTTAGGACCAATGAGTCCCAATAAGTTGTGTTTAGGGGAAACGAGGGTGAGTTGGGACCACTGGGTCCTAGTAAGGTGTGTATGTAACCAATAATTGTATTTAGGACCAATGATGGCCCAATAAGTTGTGTTTAGGACCAATGAGTCCTAATAAGGTGTGTATAGGGGAAATGAGGGTCAGTTGGGACCAATGAGTCCCAATAAGGTGTCTATGTAACCAAATAGTTGTGTTTAGAACCAATGATGGCCCAATAAGGTGTTTATGTAACCAATAAATTGTGTTTAGGACCAATGAGTCCAATAAGGTGTGTTTAGGGTAAACGAGGGTCAGTTGGGACCAACAGGTCCCAATATGGTGTGTATGTAACCAATAAGCATGTTTAAGACCAATAATTGCCCAATAAGGTGTGTATGTAACCAATAATTTGTATTTAGGACCAATGATGGCCTAATAAGGTGTGTATGTAACCAATAAGTTGTGTTTAGGACCAATGATGGCCCAGTAAAGTTTGTATGTAACCAATAAGTTGTGTCTAGGAACAATGAGTCCCAATAAGGTGTGTTTAGGGGAAACGAGGGTCAGTTGGGACCAATGAGTCCCTAAAAGGTGTGTATGCAACCAATAAGCATGTTTAGGACCAATGATAGCCCAATAATGTGTGTATGTAACTAATAAGTTGTGTTTAGGACCAATGAGTCCCAATAAGGTTGTGTTTAGGGGAAACGAGGGTCAGTTGGGACCAATGTGTCCCAATAAGGTGTGTATGTAACCAATAAGTTGTGTTTAGAACCAATGATGGCCTAATAAGGTGTGTATGTAACCAATAATTGTATTTAGGACCAATGATGTCCCAATAAGTTGTGTTTAGGACCAATGAGTCCCAATAAGGTGTGTATGTAACCAATAAGTTGGTTTAGAACCAATGATGGACCAATAAGGTGTGTATGAAACCATAAGTTGTGTTTAGGACCAATGATGGCCCAATAAAGTTTGTATGTAACCAATAAGTTGTGTCTAGGACCAATGAGTCCCAATAAGGTGTGTTTAGGGGAAACGTGGGTCAGTTGGGATCAATGAGTCCCAATAAGGTGTGAATGTAACCAATAAATTGTGTTTAGGACCAATGATGGCCCAATAAGGTGTGTATGTAACCAATAAGTTGTGTTTAGGATCAATGATGGCCCAATAAGGTTTATATGTAACCAATAAGTTGTGTCTAGGACATATGAGTCCGAAAAAGGTGTGTTTAGGGGAAACGAGGGTCAGTTGGGACCAATGAGTCCAAAAAGGTGTGTATGTAACCAATAAGCATGTTTAGGACCAATGATGGCCCAATAAGGTGTGTATGTACCCAATAAGTTGTGTTTAGGACCAATGAGTCCCAATAAGTTGTGTTTAGGGGAAACGAGGGTCAGTTGGGACCACTAGGTCCTAATAAGGAGTGTATGTAACCAATAATTGTATTTAGGACCAATGATGTCCCAATAAGTTGTGTTTAGGACCAATGAGTCCCAATAAGGTGTGTATAGGGGAAATGAGGGTCAGTTTGGACCAATGAGTCCCAATAAGGTGTGTTTAGGGGAAACAAGGGTCAGTTGGGACCAATAGGTCCCAATATGGTGTGTATGTAACTAACAAGCATGTTTAAGACCAATAATGGCCCAATAAGGTGTGTATGTAACCAATAAGTTTTGTTTAGGACCAATGATGGCCCAATAAGGTGTGTATGTAACCACTAAGTTGTGTTTAGGACCAATGATGGCCCAATAAAGTTTGTATGTAACCAATAAGTTGGCTCTTGGACCATTGAGTCCCAATAAGGTGTGTTTAGGGGAAACGAGGGTCAGTTGGGACCAATAAGTCCCAATAAGTTGTGTATGTAACCAATAAGTTGTGTTTAGGACCAATAATGGCCCAATAAGGTTTGTATGTAACCAATAAGTTGTGTTTAGGACCAATGAGTCCCAATAAGTTGTGTTTAGGGGAAACGAGGGTGAGTTGGGACCACTGGGTCCTAGTAAGGTGTGTATGTAACCAATAATTGTATTTAGGACCAATGATGGCCCAATAAGTTGTGTTTAGGACCAATGAGTCCTAATAAGGTGTGTATAGGGGAAATGAGGGTCAGTTGGGACCAATGAGTCCCAATAAGGTGTCTATGTAACCAAATAGTTGTGTTTAGAACCAATGATGGCCCAATAAGGTGTTTATGTAACCAATAAATTGTGTTTAGGACCAATGAGTCCAATAAGGTGTGTTTAGGGTAAACGAGGGTCAGTTGGGACCAACAGGTCCCAATATGGTGTGTATGTAACCAATAAGCATGTTTAAGACCAATAATTGCCCAATAAGGTGTGTATGTAACCAATAATTTGTATTTAGGACCAATGATGGCCTAATAAGGTGTGTATGTAACCAATAAGTTGTGTTTAGGACCAATGATGGCCCAGTAAAGTTTGTATGTAACCAATAAGTTGTGTCTAGGAACAATGAGTCCCAATAAGGTGTGTTTAGGGAAAACGAGGGTCAGTTGGGACCAATGAGTCCCTAAAAGGTGTGTATGCAACCAATAAGCATGTTTAGGACCAATGATAGCCCAATAAGGTGTGTATGTAACTAATAAGTTGTGTTTAGGACCAATGATTCCCAATAAGGTTGTGTTTAGGGGAAACGAGGGTCAGTTGGGACCAATGTGTCCCAATAAGGTGTGTATGTAACCAATAAGTTGTGTTTAGAACCAATGATGGCCCAATAAGGTGTGTATGTAACCAATAATTGTATTTAGGACCAATGATGTCCCAATAAGTTGTGTTTAGGACCAATGAGTCCCAATAAGGTGTGTATGTAACCAATAAGTTGGTTTAGAACCAATGATGGACCAATAAGGTGTGTATGAAACCATAAGTTGTGTTTAGGACCAATGATGGCCCAATAAAGTTTGTATGTAACCAATAAGTTGTGTCTAGGACCAATGAGTCCCAATAAGGTGTGTTTAGGGGAAACGAGGGTCAGTTGGGATCAATGAGTCCCAATAAGGTGTGAATGTAACCAATAAATTGTGTTTAGGACCAATGATGGCCCAATAAGGTGTGTATGTAACCAATAAGTTGTGTTTAGGATCAATGATGGCCCAATAAGGTTTATATGTAACCAATAAGTTGTGTCTAGGACATATGAGTCCGAAAAAGGTGTGTTTAGGGGAAACGAGGGTCAGTTGGGACCAATGAGTCCAAAAAGGTGTGTATGTAACCAATAAGCATGTTTAGGACCAATGATGGCCCAATAAGGTGTGTATGTACCCAATAAGTTGTGTTTAGGACCAATGAGTCCCAATAAGTTGTGTTTAGGGGAAACGAGGGTCAGTTGGGACCACTAGGTCCTAATAAGGAGTGTATGTAACCAATAATTGTATTTAGGACCAATGATGTCCCAATAAGTTGTGTTTAGGACCAATGAGTCCCAATAAGGTGTGTATCGGGGAAATGAGGGTCAGTTTGGACCAATGAGTCCCAATAAGGTGTGTTTAGGGGAAACAAGGGTCAGTTGGGACCAATAGGTCCCAATATGGTGTGTATGTAACTAACAAGCATGTTTAAGACCAATAATGGCGCAATAAGGTGTGTATGTAACCAATAAGTTTTGTTTAGGACCAATGATGGCCCAATAAGGTGTGTATGTAACCACTAAGTTGAGTTTAGGACCAATGATGGCCCAATAAAGTTTGTATGTAACCAATAAGTTGGCTCTTGGACCATTGAGTCCCAATAAGGTGTGTTTAGGGGAAACGAGGGTCAGTTGGGACCAATAAGTCCCAATAAGTTGTGTATGTAACCAATAAGTTGTGTTTAGGACCAATAATGGCCCAATAAGGTTTGTATGTAACCAATAAGTTGTGTTTAGGACCAATGAGTCCCAATAAGTTGTGTTTAGGGGAAACGAGGGTGAGTTGGGACCACTTGGTCCTAGTAAGGTGTGTATGTAACCAATAATTGTATTTAGGACCAATGATGGCCCAATAAGTTGTGTTTAGGACCAATGAGTCCTAATAAGGTGTGTATAGGGGAAATGAGGGTCAGTTGGGACCAATGAGTCCCAATAAGGTGTCTATGTAACCAAATAGTTGTGTTTAGAACCAATGATGGCCCAATAAGGTGTTTATGTAACCAATAAATTGTGTTTAGGACCAATGAGTCCAATAAGGTGTGTTTAGGGGAAACGAGGGTCAGTTGGGACCAACAGGTCCCAATATGGTGTGTATGTAACCAATAAGCATGTTTAAGACCAATAATTGCCCAATAAGGTGTGTATGTAACCAATAATTTGTATTTAGGACCAATGATGGCCTAATAAGGTGTGTATGTAACCAATAAGTTGTGTTTAGGACCAATGATGGCCCAGTAAAGTTTGTATGTAACCAATAAGTTGTGTCTAGGAACAATGAGTCCCAATAAGGTGTGTTTAGGGGAAACGAGGGTCAGTTGGGACCAATGAGTCCCTAAAAGGTGTGTATGCAACCAATAAGCATGTTTAGGACCAATGATAGCCCAATAAGGTGTGTATGTAACTAATAAGTTGTGTTTAGGACCAATGAGTCCCAATAAGGTTGTGTTTAGGGGAAACGAGGGTCAGTTGGGACCAATGTGTACCAATAAGGTGTGTATGTAACCAATAAGTTGTGTTTAGAACCAATGATGGCCCAATAAGGTGTGTATGTAACCAATAATTGTATTTAGGACCAATGATGTCCCAATAAGTTGTGTTTAGGACCAATGAGTCCCAATAAGGTGTGTATGTAACCAATAAGTTGGTTTAGAACCAATGATGGACCAATAAGGTGTGTATGAAACCAATAAGTTGTGTTTAGGACCAATGATGGCCCAATAAAGTTTGTATGTAACCAATAAGTTGTGTCTAGGACCAATGAGTCCCAATAAGGTGTGTTTAGGGGAAACGAGGGTCAGTTGGGATCAATGAGTCCCAATAAGGTGTGAATGTAACCAATAAATTGTGTTTAGGACCAATGATGGCCCAATAAGGTGTGTATGTAACCAATAAGTTGTGTTTAGGATCAATGATGGCCCAATAAGGTTTATATGTAACCAATAAGTTGTGTCTAGGACATATGAGTCCCAAAAAGGTGTGTTTAGGGGAAACGAGGGTCAGTTGGGACCAATGAGTCCAAAAAGGTATGTATGTAACCAATAAGCATGTTTAGGACCAATGATGGCCCAATAAGGTGTGTATGTACCCAATAAGTTGTGTTTAGGACCAATGAGTCCCAATAAGTTGTGTTTAGGGGAAACGAGGGTCAGTTGGGACCACTAGGTCCTAATAAGGAGTGTATGTAACCAATAATTGTATTTAGGACCAATGATGTCCCAATAAGTTGTGTTTAGGACCAATGAGTCCCAATAAGGTGTGTATAGGGGAAATGACGGCCAGTTTGGACCAATGAGCCCCAATAAGGTGTCTATGTAACCAATAAGTTGTGTTTAGAACCAATGATGGCCCAATAAGGTGTTTATGTAACCAATAAGTTGTGTTTAGGACCAATGAGTCCAATAAGGTGTGTTTAGGGGAAACGAGGGTCAGTTGGGACCAACAGGTCCCAATATGGTGTGTATGTAACCAATAAGCATGTTTAAGACCAATAATTGCCCAATAAGGTGTGTATGTAACCAATAATTTGTATTTAGGACCAATGATGGCCTAATAAGGTGTGTATGTAACCAATAAGTTGTGTTTAGGACCAATGATGGCCCAGTAAAGTTTGTATGTAACCAATAAGTTGTGTCTAGGAACAATGAGTCCCAATAAGGTGTGTTTAGGGGAAACGAGGGTCAGTTGGGACCAATGAGTCCCTAAAAGGTGTGTATGCAACCAATAAGCATGTTTAGGACCAATGATAGCCCAATAAGGTGTGTATGTAACTAATAAGTTGTGTTTAGGACCAATGCGTCCCAATAAGGTTGTGTTTAGGGGAAACGAGGGTCAGTTGGGACCAATTGTACCAATAAGGTGTGTATGTAACCAATAAGTTATGTTTAGAACCAATGATGGCCCAATAAGGTGTGTATGTAACCAATAATTGTATTTAGGACCAATGATGTCCCAATAAGTTGTGTTTAGGACCAATGAGTCCCAATAAGGTGTGTATGTAACCAATAAGTTGGTTTAGAACCAATGATGGACCAATAAGGTGTGTATGAAACCAATAAGTTGTGTTTAGGACCAATGATGGCCCAATAAAGTTTGTATGTAGCCAATAAGTTGTGTCTAGGACCAATGAGTCCCAATAAGGTGTGTTTAGGGGAAACGAGGGTCAGTTGGGATCAATGAGTCCCAATAAGGTGTGAATGTAACCAATAAATTGTGTTTAGGACCAATGATGGCCCAATAAGGTGTGTATGTAACCAATAAGTTGTGTTTAGGATCAATGATGGCCCAATAAGGTTTATATGTAACCAATAAGTTGTGTCTAGGACATATGAGTCCCAAAAAGGTGTGTTTAGGGGAAACGAGGGTCAGTTGGGACCAATGAGTCCAAAAAGGTGTGTATGTAACCAATAAGCATGTTTAGGACCAATGATGGCCCAATAAGGTGTGTATGTACCCAATAAGTTGTGTTTAGGACCAATGAGTCCCAATAAGTTGTGTTTAGGGGAAACGAGGGTCAGTTGGGACCACTAGGTCCTAATAAGGAGTGTATGTAACCAATAATTGTATTTAGGACCAATGATGTCCCAATAAGTTGTGTTTAGGACCAATGAGTCCCAATAAGCTGTGTATAGGGGAAATGAGGGTCAGTTTGGACCAATGAGCCCCAATAAGGTGTCTATGTAACCAATAAGTTGTGTTTAGAACCAATGATGGCCCAATAAGGTGTTTATGTAACCAATAAGTTGTGTTTAGGACCAATGAGTCCAATAAGGTGTGTTTAGGGGAAACGAGGGTCAGTTGGGACCAACGGGTCCCAATATGGTGTGTATGTAACCAATAAGCATGTTTAAGACCAATAATTGCCCAATAAGGTGTGTATGTAACCAATAATTTGTATTTGGGACCAATGATGGCCTAATAAGGTGTGTATGTAACCAATAAGTTGTGTTTAGGACCAATGATGGCCCAGTAAAGTTTGTATGTAACCAATAAGTTGTGTCTAGGAACAATGAGTCCCAATAAGGTGTGTTTAGGGGAAACGAGGGTCAGTTGGGACCAATGAGTCCCTAAAAGGTGTGTATGCAACCAATAAGCATGTTTAGGACCAATGATAGCCCAATAAGGTGTGTATGTAACTAATAAGTTGTGTTTAGGACCAATGAGTCCCAATAAGGTTGTGTTTAGGGGAAACGAGGGTCAGTTGGGACCAATGTGTACCAATAAGGTGTGTATGTAACCAATAAGTTGTGTTTAGAACCAATGATGGCCCAATAAGGTGTGTATGTAACCAATAATTGTATTTAGGACCAATGATGTCCCAATAAGTTGTGTTTAGGACCAATGAGTCCCAATAAGGTGTGTATGTAACCAATAAGTTGGTTTAGAACCAATGATGGACCAATAAGGTGTGTATGAAACCAATAAGTTGTGTTTAGGACCAATGATGGCCCAATAAAGTTTGTATGTAACCAATAAGTTGTGTCTAGGACCAATGAGTCCCAATAAGGTGTGTTTAGGGGAAACGAGGGTCAGTTGGGATCAATGAGTCCCAATAAGGTGTGAATGTAACCAATAAATTGTGTTTAGGACCAATGATGGCCCAATAAGGTGTGTATGTAACCAATAAGTTGTGTTTAGGATCAATGATGGCCCAATAAGGTTTATATGTAACCAATAAGTTGTGTCTAGGACATATGAGTCCCAAAAAGGTGTGTTTAGGGGAAACGAGGGTCAGTTGGGACCAATGAGTCCAAAAAGGTGTGTATGTAACCAATAAGCATGTTTAGGACCAATGATGGCCCAATAAGGTGTGTATGTACCCAATAAGTTGTGTTTAGGACCAATGAGTCCCAATAAGTTGTGTTTAGGGGAAACGAGGGTCAGTTGGGACCACTAGGTCCTAATAAGGAGTGTATGTAACCAATAATTGTATTTAGGACCAATGATGTCCCAATAAGTTGTGTTTAGGACCAATGAGTCCCAATAAGGTGTGTATAGGGGAAATGAGGGTCAGTTTGGACCAATGAGCCCCAATAAGGTGTCTATGTAACCAATAAGTTGTGTTTAGAACCAATGATGGCCCAATAAGGTGTTTATGTAACCAATAAGTTGTGTTTAGGACCAATGAGTCCCAATAAGGTGTGTTTAGGGGAAACGAGGGTCAGTTGGGACCAATAGGTCCCAATATGGTGTGTATGTAACTAACAAGCATGTTTAAGACCAATAATGGCCCAATAAGGTGTGTATGTAACCAATAAGTTTTGTTTAGGACCAATGATGGCCCAATAAGGTGTGTATGTAACCACTAAGTTGTGTTTAGGACCAATGATGGCCCAATAAAGTTTGTATGTAACCAATAAGTTGGCTCTTGGACCATTGAGTCCCAATAAGGTGTGTTTAGGGGAAACGAGGGTCAGTTGGGACCAATAAGTCCCAATAAGTTGTGTATGTAACCAATAAGTTGTGTTTAGGACCAATAATGGCCCAATAAGGTTTGTATGTAACCAATAAGTTGTGTTTAGGACCAATGAGTCCCAATAAGTTGTGTTTAGGGGAAACGAGGGTGAGTTGGGACCACTGGGTCCTAGTAAGGTGTGTATGTAACCAATAATTGTATTTAGGACAAATGATGGCCCAATAAGTTGTGTTTAGGACCAATGAGTCCCAATAAGGTGTGTATAGGGGAAATGAGGGTCAGTTGGGACCAATGAGTCCCAATAAGGTGTCTATGTAACCAATTAGTTGTGTTTAGAACTAATGATGGCCCAATAAGGTGTTTATGTAACCAATAAGTTGTGTTTAGGACCAATGAGTCCAATAAGGTGTGTTTAGGGGAAACGAGGGTCAGTTGGGACCAACAGGTCCCAATATGGTGTGTATGTAACCAATAAGCATGTTTAAGACCAATAATGGCCCAATAAGGTGTGTATGTAACCAATAATTTGTATTTAGGACCAATGATGGCCTAATAAGGTGTGTATGTAACCAATAAGTTGTGTTTAGGACCAATGATGGCCCAGTAAAGTTTGTATGTAACCAATAAGTTGTGTCTAGGAACAATGAGTCCCAATAAGGTGTGTTTAGGGGAAAAGAGGGTCAGTTGGGACCAATGAGTCCCTAAAAGGTGTGTATGCAACCAATAAGCATGTTTAGGACCAATGATACCCCAATAAGGTTTATATGTAACCAATAAGTTGTGTCTAGGGGAAACGAGGTTCAGTTGGGACCAATATGTCCCAAAAAGGTGTGTATGTAACCAATAAATTGTGTTTAGAACCAATGATGGCCCAATAAGGTGTGTATGAAACCAATAAGTTGTGTTTAGGACCAATGATGGCCCAATAAAGTTTGTATGTAACCAATAAGTTGTGTCTAGGACCAATGAGTCCCAATAAGGTGTGTTTAGGGGAAACGAGGGTCAGTTGGGATCAATGAGTCCCAATAAGGTGTGAATGTAACCAATAAATTGTGTTTAGAACCAATGATGGCCCAATAAGGTGTGTATGTAACCAATAAGTTGTTTTTAGGATCAATGATGGCCCAATAAGTTGTGTCTAGGACATATGAGTTCCAAAAAGGTGTGTTTAGAGGAAACGAGGGTCAGTTGGGACCAATGAGTCAAAAAAGGTGTGTATGTAACCAATAAGCATGTTTAGGACCAATGATGGCCGAATAAGGTGTGTATGTACCCAATAATTTGTGTTTAGGACCAATGAGTCCCAATAAGTTGTGTTTAGGGGAAACGAGGGTGAGTTGGGACCACTGGGTCCTAGTAAGGTGTGTATGTAACCAATAATTGTATTTAGGACCAATGATGGCCCAATAAGTTGTGTTTAGGACCAATGAGTCCTAATAAGGTGTGTATAGGGGAAATGAGGGTCAGTTGGGACCAATGAGTCCCAATAAGGTGTCTATGTAACCAAATAGTTGTGTTTAGAACCAATGATGGCCCAATAAGGTGTTTATGTAACCAATAAGTTGTGTTTAGGACCAATGAGTCCAATAAGGTGTGTTTAGGGGAAACGAGGGTCAGTTGGGACCAACAGGTCCCAATATGGTGTGTATGTAACCAATAAGCATGTTTAAGACCAATAATTGCCCAATAAGGTGTGTATGTAACCAATAATTTGTATTTAGGACCAATGATGGCCTAATAAAGTGTGTATGTAACCAATAAGTTGTGTTTAGGACCAATGATGGCCCAGTAAAGTTTGTATGTAACCAATAAGTTGTGTCTAGGAACAATGAGTCCCAATAAGGTGTGTTTAGGGGAAACGAGGGTCAGTTGGGACCAATGAGTCCCTAAAAGGTGTGTATGCAACCAATAAGCATGTTTAGGACCAATGATAGCCCAATAAGGTGTGTATGTAACTAATAAGTTGTGTTTAGGACCAATGAGTCCCAATAAGGTTGTGTTTAGGGGAAACGAGGGTCAGTTGTGACCAATGTGTCCCAATAAGGTGTGTATGTAACCAATAAGTTGTGTTTAGAACCAATGATGGCCCAATAAGGTGTGTATGTAACCAATAATTGTATTTAGGACCAATGATGTCCCAATAAGTTGTGTTTAGGACCAATGAGTCCCAATAAGGTGTGTATGTAACCAATAAGTTGGTTTAGAACCAATGATGGACCAATAAGGTGTGTATGAAACCAATAAGTTGTGTTTAGGACCAATGATGGCCCAATAAAGTTTGTATGTAACCAATAAGTTGTGTCTAGGACCAATGAGTCCCAATAAGGTGTGTTTAGGGGAAACGAGGGTCAGTTGGGATCAATGAGTCCCAATAAGGTGTGAATGTAACCAATAAATTGTGTTTAGGACCAATGATGGCCCAATAAGGTGTGTATGTAACCAATAAGTTGTGTTTAGGATCAATGATGGCCCAATAAGGTTTATATGTAACCAATAAGTTGTGTCTAGGACATATGAGTCCCAAAAAGGTGTGTTTAGGGGAAACGAGGGTCAGTTGGGACCAATGAGTCCAAAAAGGTGTGTATGTAACCAATAAGCATGTTTAGGACCAATGATGGCCCAATAAGGTGTGTATGTACCCAATAAGTTGTGTTTAGGACCAATGAGTCCCAATAAGTTGTGTTTAGGGGAAACGAGGGTCAGTTGGGACCACTAAGTCCTAATAAGGAGTGTATGTAACCAATAATTGTATTTAGGACCAATGATGTCCCAATAAGTTGTGTTTAGGACCAATGAGTCCCAATAAGGTGTGTATAGGGGAAATGAGGGTCAGTTTGGACCAATGAGCCCCAATAAGGTATCTATGTAACCAATAAGTTGTGTTTAGAACCAATGATGGCCCAATAAGGTGTTTATGTAACCAATAAGTTGTGTTTAGGACCAATGAGTCCCAATAAGGTGTGTTTAGGGGAAACGAGGGTCAGTTGGGACCAATAGGTCCCAATATGGTGTGTATGTAACTAACAAGCATGTTTAAGACCAATAATGGCCCAATAAGGTGTGTATGTAACCAATAAGTTTTGTTTAGGACCAATGATGGCCCAATAAGGTGTGTATGTAACCACTAAGTTGTGTTTAGGACCAATGATGGCCCAATAAAGTTTGTATGTAACCAATAAGTTGGCTCTTGGACCATTGAGTCCCAATAAGGTGTGTTTAGGGGAAACGAGGGTCAGTTGGGACCAATAAGTCCCAATAAGTTGTGTATGTAACCAATAAGTTGTGTTTAGGACCAATAATGGCCCAATAAGGTGTGTATGTAACCAATAATTGTATTTAGGACCAATGATGGCCCAATAAGTTGTGTTTAGGACCAATGAGTCCCAATAAGGTGTGTATAGGGGAAATGAGGGTCAGTAGGGACCAACAGGTCCCAATATGGTGTGTATGTAACCAATAAGCATGTTTAAGACCAATAATGGCCCAATAAGGTGTGTATGTAACCAATAATTTGTATTTAGGACCAATGATGGCCTAATAAGGTGTGTATGTAACCAATAAGTTGTGTTTAGGACCAATGATGGCCCAGTAAAGTTTGTATGTAACCAATAAGTTGTGTCTAGGAACAATGAGTCCCAATAAGGTGTGTTTAGGGGAAACGAGGGTCAGTTGGGACCAATGAGTCCCTAAAAGGTGTGTATGCAACCAATAAGCATGTTTAGGACCAATGATACCCCAATAAGGTTTATATGTAACCAATAAGTTGTGTCTAGGACATATGAGTCCCAAAAAGGTTGTGTTTAGGGGAAACGAGGGTCAGTTGGGACCAATGAGTCCCAATAAGGTGTGTATGTAACCAATAAGTTGTGTTTAGAACCAATGATGGCCCAATAAGGTGTGTATGAAACCAATAAGTTGTGTTTAGGACCAATGATGGCCCAATAAAGTTTGTATGTAACCAATAAGTTGCGTCTAGGACCAATGAGTCCCAATAAGGTGTGTTTAGGGGAAACGAGGGTCAGTTGGGATCAATGAGTCCCAATAAGGTGTGAATGTAACCAATAAATTGTGTTTAGGACCAATGATGGCCCAATAAGGTGTGTATGTAACCAATAAGTTGTTTTTAGGATCAATGATGGCCCAATAAGGTTTATATGTAACCAATAAGTTGGGTCTAGGACATATGAGTCCCAAAAAGGTGTGTTTAGGGGAAACGAGGGTCTGTTGGGACCAATGAGTCCAAAAAGGTGTGTATGTAACCAATAAGCATGTTTAGGACCAATGATGGCCCAATAAGGTGTGTATGTACCCAATAAGTTGTGTTTAGGACCAATGAGTCCCAATAAGTTGTGTTTAGGGGAAACGAGGGTCAGTTGGGACCACTAGGTCCTAATAAGGAGTGTATGTAACCAATAATTGTATTTAGGACCAATGATGTCCCAATAAGTGGTGTTTAGGACCAATGAGTCCCAATAAGGTGTGTATAGGGGAAATGAGGGTCAGTTTGGACCAATGAGTCCCAATAAGGTGTCTATGTAACCAATAAGTTGTGTTTAGAACCAATGATGCCCCAATAAGGTGTTTATGTAACCAATAAGTTGTGTTTAGGACCAATGAGTCCCAATAAGGTGTGTTTAGGGGAAACAAGGGTCAGTTGGGACCAATAGGTCCCAATATGGTGTGTATGTAACTAACAAGCATGTTTAAGACCAATAATGGCCCAATAAGGTGTGTATGTAACCAATAAGTTTTGTTTAGGACCAATGATGGCCCAATAAGGTGTGTATGTAACCACTAAGTTGTGTTTAGGACCAATGATGGCCCAATAAAGTTTGTATGTAACCAATAAGTTGTGCTCTTGGACCATTGAGTCCCAATAAGGTGTGTTTAGGGGAAACGAGGGTCAGTTGGGACCAATAAGTCCCAATAAGTTGTGTATGTAACCAATAAGTTGTGTTTAGGACCAATAATGGCCCAATAAGGTGTGTATGTAACCAATAATTGTATTTAGGACCAATGATGGCCCAATAAGTTGTGTTTAGGACCAATGAGTCCCAATAAGGTGTGTATAGGGGAAATGAGGGTCAGTTGGGACCAATGAGTCCCAATAAGGTGTCTATGTAACCAATTAGTTGTGTTTAGAACCAATGATGGCCCAATAAGGTATTTATGTAACCAATAAGTTGTGTTTAGGACCAATGAGTCCAATAAGGTGTGTTTAGGGGAAACGAGGGTCAGTTGGGACCAACAGGTCCCAATATGGTGTGTATGTAACCAATAAGCATGTTTAAGACCAACAATGGCCCAATAAGGTGTGTATGTAACCAATAATTTGTATTTAGGACCAATGATGGCCTAATAAGGTGTGTATGTAACCAATAAGTTGTGTTTAGGACCAATGATGGCCCAGTAAAGTTTGTATGTAACCAATAAGTTGTGTCTAGGAACAATGAGTCCCAATAAGGTGTGTTTAGGGGAAAAGAGGGTCAGTTGGGACCAATGAGTCCCTAAAAGGTGTGTATGCAACCAATAACCATGTTTAGGACCAATGATACCCCAATAAGGTTTATATGTAACCAATAAGTTGTGTCTAGGACATATGAGTCCCAAAAAGGTTGTGTTTAGGGGAAACGAGGGTCAGTTGGGACCAATGAGTCCCAATAAGGTGTGTATGTAACCAATAAGTTGTGTTTAGAACCAATGATGGCCCAATAAGGTGTGTATGAAACCAATAAGTTGTGTTTAGGACCAATGATGGCCCAATAAAGTTTGTACGTAACCAATAAGTTGTGTCTAGGACCAATGAGTCCCAATAAGGTGTGTTTAGGGGAAACGAGGGTCAGTTGGGATCAATGAGTCCCAATAAGGTGTGAATGTAACCAATAAATTGTGTTTAGGACCAATGATGGCCCAATAAGGTGTGTATGTAACCAATAAGTTGTTTTTAGGATCAATGATGGCCCAATAAGGTTTATATGTAACCAATAAGTTGTGTCTAGGACATATGAGTCCCAAAAAGGTGTGTTTAGGGGAAACGAGGGTCAGTTGGGACCAATGAGTCCAAAAAGGTGTGTATGTAACCAATAAGCATGTTTAGGACCAATGATGGCCCAATAAGGTGTGTATGTACCCAATAAGTTGTGTTTAGGACCAATGAGTCCCAATAAGTTGTGTTTAGGGGAAACGTGGGTCAGTTGGGACCACTAGGTCCTAATAAGGAGTGTATGTAACCAATAATTGTATTTAGGACCAATGATGTCCCAATAAGTTGTGTTTAGGACCAATGAGTCCCAATAAGGTGTGTATAGGGGAAATGAGGGTCAGTTTGGACCAATGAGTCCCAATAAGGTGTCTATGTAACCAATAAGTTGTGTTTAGAACCAATGATGGCCCAATAAGGTGTTTATGTAACCAATAAGTTGTGTTTAGGACCAATGTGTCCCAATAAGGTGTGTTTAGGGGAAACAAGGGTCAGTTGGGACCAATAGGTCCCAATATGGTGTGTATGTAATTAACAAGCATGTTTAAGACCAATAATGGCCCAATAAGGTGTGTATGTAACCAATAAGTTTTGTTTAGGACCAATGATGGCCCAGTAAGGTGTGTATGTAACCACTAAGTTGTGTTTAGGACCAATGATTGCCCAATAAAGTTTGTAATGTAACCAATAAGTTGTGTTTAGGAACAATGAGTCCCAATAAGGTGTGTTTAGGGGAAACGAGGGTCAGTTGGGACCAATGAGTCCCAATAAGGTGTGTATGTAACCAATAAGCATGTTTAGGACCAATGATGGCCCAATAAGGTGTGTATTTAACTAATAAGTTGTGTTTAAGACCAATGAGTCCCAATAAGGTGTGTTTAGGGGAAACGAGGGTCAGTTGGGACCAATGAGTCCCAATAAGGTGTGTATGTAACCAATAAGTTGTGTTTAGGACCAATGATGGCCTAATAAGGTTTGTATGTAACCAATAAGTTGGCTCTTGGACCATTGAGTCCCAATAAGTTGTGTTTAGGGAAAACGAGGGTCAGTTGGGACCAATAAGTCCCAATAAGTTGTGTATGTAACCAATAAGTTGTGTTTAGGACCAATGATGGCCCAATAAGGTTTGTATGTAACCAATAAGTTGTGTTTAGGACCAATGAGTCCCAATAAGTTGTGTTTAGGGGAAACGAGGGTCAGTTGGGACCACTGGGTCCTAGTAAGGTGTGTATGTAACCAATAATTGTATTTAGGACCAATGATGGCCCAATAAGTTGTGTTTAGGACCAATGAGTCCCAATAAGGTGTGTATAGGGGAAATGAGGGTCAGTTGGGACCAATGAGTCCCAATAAGGTGTCTATGTAACCAATTAGTTGTGTTTAGAACCAATGATGGCCCAATAAGGTATTTATGTAACCAATAAGTTGTGTTTAGGACCAATGAGTCCAATAAGGTGTGTTTAGGGGAAACGAGGGTCAGTTGGGACCAATAGGTCCCAATATGGTGTGTATGTAACCAATAAGCATGTTTAAGACCAATAATGGCCCAATAAGGTGTGTATGTAACCAATAATTTGTATTTAGGACCAATGATGGCCTAATAAGGTGTTAATGTAACTAATAAGTTGTGTTTAGGACCAATGATGGCCCAATAAAGTTAGTATGTAACCAATAAGTTGTGTCTAGGAACAATGAGTCCTTCAATAAGGTGTGTATGCAACCAATAAGCATGTTTAGGACCAATGATAGCCCAATAAGGTGTGTATGTAACTAATAAGTTGTGTTTAGGACCAATGAGTCCCAATAAGGTTGTGTTTAGGGGAAACGAGGGTCAGTTGGGACCAATGAGTCCCAATAAGGTGTGTATGTAACCAATAAGTTGTGTTTAGAACCAATGATGGCCCAATAACGTGTGTATGAAACCAATAAGTTGTGTTTAGGACTAATGATGGCCCAATAAAGTTTGTATGTAACCAATAAGTTGTGTCTAGGACCAATGAGTCCCAATAAGGTGTGTTTAGGGGAAACGAGGGTCAGTTGGGATCAATGAGTCCCAATAAGGTGTGTATGTAACCAATAAATTGTGTTTAGGACCAATGATGGCCCAATAAGGTGTGTATGTAACCAATAAGTTGTTTTTAGGATCAATGATGGCCCAATAAGGTTTATATGTAACCAATAAGTTGGGTCTAGGACATATGAGTCCCAAAAAGGTGTGTTTAGGGGAAACGAGGGTCAGTTGGGACCAATGAGTCCAAAAAGGTGTGTATGTAACCAATAAGCATGTTTAGGACCAATGATGGCCCAATAAGGTGTGTATGTACCCAATAAGTTGTGTTTAGGACCAATGAGTCCCAATAAGTTGTGTTTAGGGGAAACGAGGGTCAGTTGGGACCACTAGGTCCTAATAAGGAGTGTATGTAACCAATAATTGTATTTAGGACCAATGATGTCCCAATAAGTTGTGTTTAGGACCAATGAGTCCCAATAAGGTGTGTATAGGGGAAATGAGGGTCAGTTTGGACCAATGAGTCCCAATAAGGTGTCTATGTAACCAATAAGTTGTGTTTAGAACCAATGATGGCCCAATAAGGTGTTTATGTAACCAATAAGTTGTGTTTAGGACCAATGAGTCCCAATAAGGTGTGTTTAGGGGAAACAAGGGTCAGTTGGGACCAATAGGTCCCAATATGGTGTGTATGTAAATAACAAGCATGTTTAAGACCAATAATGGCCCAATAAGGTGTGTATGTAACCAATAAGTTTTGTTTAGGACCAATGATGGCCCAGTAAGGTGTGTATGTAAGAACTAAGTTGTGTTTAGGACCAATGATGGCCCAATAAAGTTTGTAATGTAACCAATAAGTTGTGTTTAGGAACAATGAGTCCCAATAAGGTGTGTTTAGGGGAAACGAGGGTCAGTTGGGACCAATGAGTCCCAATAAGGTGTGTATGTAACCAATAAGTCATGTTTAGGACCAATGATGGCCCAATAAGGTGTGTATTTAACTAATAAGTTGTGTTTAAGACCAATGAGTCCCAATTAGGTGTGTTTAGGGGAAACAAGGGTCAGTTGGGAACAATGAGTCCCAATAAGGAGTATGTAACCAATAAGTTGTGTTTAGGACCAATGATGGCCTAATAAGGTTTGTATGTAACCAATAAGTTGGCTCTTGGACCATTGAGTCCCAATAAGGTCGTGTTTAGGGAAAACGAGGGTCAGTTGGGACCAATAAGTCCCAATAAGTAGTGTATGTAACCAATAAGTTGTGTTTAGGACCAATGATGGCCCAATAAGGTATGTATGTAACCAATAAGTTGTGTCTAGGACCAATAAGTCCCAATAAGGTTGTGTTTAGGGGAAACGAGGGTCATTTGGGACCACTGAGTCCCAATAAGGTTAGTATGTAACCAATAAGTTGTGTTTAGGACCAATGATGGCCCAATAAGGTGTGTATGTAACCAATAAGTTGTGTTTAGGACCAATGATGGCCCAATAATTTTTGTATGTAACCAATAAGTTGTGTCTAGGAACAATGAGTCCCAATAAGGTGTGTTTAGGGAAACAAGGATCAGTTGGGACCAATGAGTCCCAATAAGGTGTGTTTAGGGGAAACGAGGGTCAGTTGGGACCACTAGGTCCTAATAAGGAGTGTATGTAACCAATAATTGTATTTAGGACCAATGATGTCCCAATAAGTTGTGTTTAGGACCAATGAGTCCCAATAAGGTGTGTATAGGGGAAATGAGGGTCAGTTTGGACCAATGATTCCCAATAAGGTGTCTATGTAACCAATAAGTTGTGTTTAGAACCAATGATGGCACAATAAGGTGTTTATGTAACCAATAAGTTGTGTTTAGGACCAATGAGTCCCAATAAGGTGTGTTTAGGGGAAACGAGGGTCAGTTGGGACCAATGAGTCCCAATAAGGTGTGTATGTAACCAATAAGTTGTGTTTAGGACCAATGATGGCCTAATAAGGTTTGTATGTAACCAATAAGTTGGCTCTTGGACCATTGAGTCCCAATAAGGTGTGTTTAGGGGAAACGAGGGTCAGTTGGGACCAATAAGTCTCAATAAGTTGTGTATGTAACCAATAAGTTGTGTTTAGGACCAATGATGGCCCAATAAGGTTTGTATGTAACCAATAAGTTGTGTCTAGGACCAATAAGTCCCAATAAGGTTGTGTTTAGGGGAAACGAGGGTCATTTGGGACCACTGAGTCCCAATAAGGTTAGTATGTAACCAATAAGTTGTGTTTAGGACCAATGATGGCCCAATAAGGTGTGTATGTAACCAATAAGTTGTGTTTAGGACCAATGATGGCCCAATAATTTTTGTATGTAACCAATAAGTTGTGTCTAGGAACAATGAGTCCCAATAAGGTGTGTTTAGGGAAACGAGTGTCAGTTGGGACCAATGAGTCCCAATAAGGTGTGTATGTAACCAATAAGTTGTGTTTAGGACCAATGATGGCCCAATAAGGTGTGTATGTAACCAATAAGTTGTTTTTAGGATCAATGATAGCCCAATAAGGTTTATATGTAACCAATAAGTTGTGTCTAGGACATATGAGTCCCAAAAAGGTGTGTTTAGGGGAAACGAGGTTCAGTTGGGACCAATGAGTCCCAAAAAGGTGTGTATGTAACCAATAAGCATGTTTAGGACCAATGATGGCCCAATAAGGTGTGTATGTAACCAATAAGTTGTGTTTAGGACCAATGAGTCCCAATAAGTTGTGTTTAGGGGAAACGAGGGTCAGTTGGGACCACTGGGTCCTAGTAAGGTGTGTATGTAACCAATAATTGTATTTAGGACCAATGATGTCCCAATAAGTTGTGTTAAGGACCAATGAGTCCCAATAAGGCGTGTATAGGGGAAATGAGGGTCAATTTGGACCAATGAGTCCCAATAAGGTGTCTATGTAACCAATAAGTTGTGTTTAGAACCAATGATGGCCCAATAAGGTGTTTATGTAACCAATAAGTTGTGTTTAGGTCCAATGAGTCCCAATAAGGTGTGTTTAGGGGAAACGAGGGTCAGTTGGGACCAATGAGTCCCAATAAGGTGTGTATGTAACCAATAAGTTGTGTTTAGGACCAATGATGGCCTAATAAGGTTTGTATGTAACCAATAAGTTGGCTCTTGGACCATTGAGTCCCAATAAGGTGTGTTTAGGGGAAACGAGGGTCAGTTGGGACCAATAAGTATCAATAAGTTGTGTATGTAACCAATAAGTTGTGTTTAGGACCAATGATGGCCCAATAAGGTTTGTATGTAACCAATAAGTTGTGTCTAGGACCAATAAGTCCCAATAAGGTTGTGTTTAGGGGAAACGAGGGTCATTTGGGACCACTGAGTCCCAATAAGGTTAGTATGTAACCAATAAGTTGTGTTTAGGACCAATGATGGCCCAATAAGGTGTGTATGTAACCAATAAGTTGTGTTTAGGACCAATGATGGCCCAATAATTTTTGTATGTAACCAATAAGTTGTGTCTAGGAACAATGAGTCCCAATAAGGTGTGTTTAGGGAAACGAGTGTCAGTTGGGACCAATGAGTCCCAATAAGGTGTGTATGTAACCAATAAGTTGTGTTTAGGACCAATGATGGCCCAATAAGGTGTGTATGTAACCAATAAGTTGTTTTTAGGATCAATGATAGCCCAATAAGGTTTATATGTAACCAATAAGTTGTGTCTATGACATATGAGTCCCAAAAAGGTGTGTTTAGGGGAAACGAGGTTCAGTTGGGACCAATGAGTCCCAAAAAGGTGTGTATGTAACCAATAAGCATGTTTAGGACCAATGATGGCCCAATAAGGTGTGTATGTAACCAATAAGTTGTGTTTAGGACCAATGAGTCCCAATAAGTTGTGTTTAGGGGAAACGAGGGTCAGTTGGGACCACTGGGTCCTAGTAAGGTGTGTATGTAACCAATAATTGTATTTAGGACCAATGATGTCCCAATAAGTTGTGTTAAGGACCAATGAGTCCCAATAAGGTGTGTATAGGGGAAATGAGGGTCAGTTTGGACCAATGAGTCCCAATAAGGTGTCTATGTAACCAATAAGTTGTGTTTAGAACCAATGATGGCCCAATAAGGTGTTTATGTAACCAATAAGTTGTGTTTAGGACCAATGAGTCCCAATAAGGTGTGTTTAGGGGAAACGAGGGTCAGTTGGGACCAATGAGTCCCAATAAGGTGTGTATGTAACCAATAAGTTGTGTATAGGACCAATGATGGCCTAATAAGGTTTGTATGTAACCAATAAGTTGGCTCTTGGACCATTGAGTCCCAATAAGGTGTGTTTAGGGGAAACGAGGGTCAGTTGGGACCAATAAGTCCCAATAAGTTGTGTATGTAACCAATAAGTTGTGTTTAGGACAAATGATGGCCCAATAAGGTTTGTATGTAACCAATAAGTTGTGTCTAGGACCAATAAGTCCCAATAAGGTTGTGTTTAGGGGAAACGAGGGTCATTTGGGACCACTGAGTCCCAATAAGGTTAGTATGTAACCAATAAGTTGTGTTTAGGACCAATGATGGCCCAATAAGGTGTGTATGTAACCAATAAGTTGTGTTTAGGACCAATGATGGCCCTATAATTTTTGTATGTAACCAATAAGTTGTGTCTAGGAACAATGAGTCCCAATAAGGTGTGTTTAGGGAAACGAGGGTCAGTTGAGACCAATGAGTCCCAATAAGGTGTGTATGTAACCAATAAGTTGTGTTTAGGACCAATGATGGCCCAATAAGGTGTGTATGTAACCAATAAGTTGTTTTTAGGATCAATGATAGCCCAATAAGGTTTATATGTAACCAATAAGTTGTGTCTAGGACATATGAGTCCCAAAAAGGTGTGTTTAGGGGAAACGAGGTTCAGTTGGGACCAATGAGTCCCAAAAAGGTGTGTATGTAACCAATAAGCATGTTTAGGACCAATGATGGCCCAATAAGGTGTGTATGTAACCAATAAGTTGTGTTTAGGACCAATGAGTCCCAATAAGTTGTGTTTAGGGGAAACGAGGGTCAGTTGGGACCACTGGGTCCTAGTAAGGTGTGTATGTAACCAATAATTGTATTTAGGACCAATGATGGCCCAATAAGTTGTGTTTAGGACCAATGAGTCCCAATAAGGTGTGTATAGGGGAAATGAGGGTCAGTTAGGACCAATGAGTCCCAATAAGGTGTCTATGTAACCAATTAGTTGTGTTTAGAACCAATGATGGCCCAATAAGGTATTTATGTAACCAATAAGTTGTGTTTAGGACCAATGAGTCCAATAAGGTGTGTTTAGGTGAAACGAGGGTCAGTTGGGACCAATAGGTCCCAATATGGTGTGTATGTAACCAATAAGCATGTTTAAGACCAATAATGGCCCAATAAGGTGTGTATGTAACCAATAATTTGTATTTAGGACCAATGATGGCCTAATAAGGTGTTTATGTAACCAATAAGTTGTGTTTAGGACCAATGATGGCCCAATAAAGTTAGTATGTAACCAATAAGTTGTGTCTAGGAACAATGAGTCCTTAAAAGGTGTGTATGCAACCAATAAGCATGTTTAGGACCAATGATAGCCCAATAAGGTGTGTATGTAACTAATAAGTTGTGTTTAGGACCAATGCGTCCCAATAAGGTTGTGTTTAGGGGAAACGAGGGTCAGTTGGGACCAATGAGTCCCAATAAGGTGTGTATGTAACCAATAAGTTGTGTTTAGAACCAATGATGGCCCAATAACATGTGTATGAAACCAATAAGTTGTGTTTAGGACTAATGATGGCCCAATAAAGTTTGTATGTAACCAATAAGTTGTGTCTAGGACCAATGAGTCCCAATAAGGTGTGTTTAGGGGAAACGAGGGTCAGTTGGGATCAATGAGTCCCAATAAGGTGTGAATGTAACCAATAAATTGTGTTTAGGACCAATGATGGCCCAATAAGGTGTGTATGTAACCAATAAGTTGTTTTTAGGATCAATGATGGCCCAATAAGGTTTATATGTAACCAATAAGTTGGGTCTAGGACATATGAGTCCCAAAAAGGTGTGTTTAGGGGAAACGAGGGTCAGTTGGGACCAATGAGTCCAAAAAGGTGTGTATGTAACCAATAAGCATGTTTAGGACCAATGATGGCCCAATAAGGTGTGTATGTACCCAATAAGTTGTGTTTAGGACCAATGAGTCCCAATAAGTTGTGTTTAGGGGAAACGAGGGTCAGTTGGGACCACTAGGTCCTAATAAGGAGTGTATGTAACCAATAATTGTATTTAGGACCAATGATGTCCCAATAAGTTGTGTTTAGGACCAATGAGTCCCAATAAGGTGTGTATAGGGGAAATGAGGGTCAGTTTGGACCAATGACTCCCAATAAGGTGTCTATATAACCAATAAGTTGTGTTTAGAACCAATGATGGCCCAATAAGGTGTTTATGTAACCAATAAGTTTTGTTTAGGACCAATGATGGCCCAGTAAGGTGTGTATGTAAGCACTAAGTTGTGTTTAGGACCAATGATGGCCCAATAAAGTTTTAATGTAACCAATAAGTTGTGTTTAGGAACAATGAGTCCCAATAAGGTGTGTTTAGGGGAAACGAGGGTCAGTTGGGACCAATGAGTCCCAATAAGGTGTGTATGTAACCAATAATCATGTTTAGGACCAATGATGGCCCAATAAGGTGTGTATTTAACTAATAAGTTGTGTTTAAGACCAATGAGTCCCAATAAGGTGTGTTTATGGGAAACAAGGGTCAGTTGGGAACAATGAGTCCCAAAAAATATGTAACCAATAAGTTGTGTTTAGGACCAATGATGGCCTAATAAGGTTTGTATGTAACCAATAAGTTGGCTCTTGGACCATTGAGTCCCAATAAGTTGTGTTTAGGGAAAACGAGGGTCAGTTGGGACCAATAAGTCCCAATAAGTTGTGTATGTAACCAATAAGTTGTGTTTAGGACCAATGATGGCCCAATAAGGTTTGTATGTAACCAATAAGTTGTGTCTAGGACCAATAAGTCCCAATAAGGTTGTGTTTAGGGGAAACGAGGGTCATTTGGGACCACTGAGTCCCAATAATGTTAGTATGTAACCAATAAGTTGTGTTTAGGACCAATGATGGCCCAATAAGGTGTGTATGTAACCAATAAGTTGTGTTTAGGACCAATGATGGCCCAATAATTTTTGTATGTAACCAATAAGTTGTGTCTAGGAACAATGAGTCCCAATAAGGTGTGTTTAAGGAAACAAGGGTCAGTTGGGACCAATGAGTCCCAATAAGGTGTGTTTAGGGGAAACGAGGGTCAGTTGGGACCACTAGGTCCTAATAAGGAGTGTATGTAACCAATAATTGTATTTAGGACCAATGATGTCCCAATAAGTTGTGTTTAGGACCAATGAGTCCCAATAAGGTGTGTATAGGGGAAATGAGGGTCAGTTTGGACCAATGATTCCCAATAAGGTGTCTATGTAACCAATAAGTTGTGTTTAGAACCAATGATGGCACAATAAGGTGTTTATGTAACCAATAAGTTGTGTTTAGGACCAATGAGTCCCAATAAGGTGTGTTTAGGGGAAACGAGGGTCAGTTGGGACCAATGAGTCCCAATAAGGTGTGTATGTAACCAATAAGTTGTGTTTAGGACCAATGATGGCCTAATAAGGTTTTTATGTAACCAATAAGTTGGCTCTTGGACCATTGAGTCCCAAAAAGGTGTGTTTAGGGGAAACGAGGGTCAGTTGGGACCAATAAGTATCAATAAGTTGTGTATGTAACCAATAAGTTGTGTTTATGACCAATGATGGCCCAATAAGGTTTGTATGTAACCAATATGTTGTGTCTAGGACCAATAAGTCCCAATAAGGTTGTGTTTAGGGGAAACGAGGGTCATTTGGGACCACTGAGTCCCAATAAGGTTAGTATGTAACCAATAAGTTGTGTTTAGGACCAATGATGGCCCAATAAGGTGTGTATGTAACCAATAAGTTGTGTTTAGGACCAATGATGGCCCAATAATTTTTGTATGTAACCAATAAGTTGTGTCTAGGAACAATGAGTCCCAATAAGGTGTGTTTAGGGAAACGAGTGTCAGTTGGGACCAATGAGTCCCAATAAGGTGTGTATGTAACCAATAAGTTGTGTTTAGGACCAATGATGGCCCAATAAGGTGTGTATGTAACCAATAAGTTGTTTTTAGGATCAATGATAGCCCAATAAGGTTTATATGGAACCAATAAGTTGTGTCTATGACATATGAGTCCCAAAAAGGTGTGTTTAGGGGAAACGAGGTTCAGTTGGGACCAATGAGTCCCAAAAAGGTGTGTATGTAACCAATAAGCATGTTTAGGACCAATGATGGCCCAATAAGGTGTGTATGTAACCAATAAGTTGTGTTTAGGACCAATGAGTCCCAATAAGTTGTGTTTAGGGGAAACGAGGGTCAGTTGGGACCACTGGGTCCTAGTAAGGTGTGTATGTAACCAATAATTGTATTTAGGACCAATGATATCCCAATAAGTTGTGTTAAGGACCAATGAGTCCCTATAAGGCGTGTATAGGGGAAATGAGGGTCAATTTGGACCAATGAGTCCCAATAAGGTGTCTATGTAACCAATAAGTTGTGTTTAGAACCAATGATGGCACAATAAGGTGTTTATGTAACCAATAAGTTGTGTTTAGGACCAATGAGTCCCAATAAGGTGTGTTTAGGGGAAACGGGGGTCAGTTGGGACCAATGAGTCCCAATAAGGTGTGTATGTAACCAATAAGTTGTGTTTAGGACCAATGATGGCCTAATAAGGTTTGTATGTAACCAATAAGTTGGCTCTTGGACCATTGAGTCCCAATAAGGTGTGTTTAGGGGAAACGAGGGTCAGTTGGGACCAATAAGTATCAATAAGTTGTGTATGTAACCAATAAGTTGTGTTTAGGACCAATGATGGCCCAATAAGGTTTGTATGTAACCAATAAGTTGTGTCTAGGACCAATAAGTCCCAATAAGGTTGTGTTTAGGGGAAACGAGGGTCATTTGGGACCACTGAGTCCCAATAAGGTTAGTATGTAACCAATAAGTTGTGTTTAGGACCAATGATGGCCCAATAAGGTGTGTATGTAACCAATAAGTTGTGTTTAGGACCAATGATGGCCCAATAATTTTTGTATGTAACCAATAAGTTGTGTCTAGGAACAATGAGTCCCAATAAGGTGTGTTTAGGGAAACGAGTGTCAGTTGGGACCAATGAGTCCCAATAAGGTGTGTATGTAACCAATAAGTTGTGTTTAGGACCAATGATGGCCCAATAAGGTGTGTATGTAACCAATAAGTTGTTTTTAGGATCAATGATAGCCCAATAAGGTTTATATGTAACCAATAAGTTGTGTCTATGACATATGAGTCCCAAAAAGGTGTGTTTAGGGGAAACGAGGTTCAGTTGGGACCAATGAGTCCCAAAAAGGTGTGTATGTAACCAATAAGCATGTTTAGGACCAATGATGGCCCAATAAGGTGTGTATGTAACCAATAAGTTGTGTTTAGGACCAATGAGTCCCAATAAGTTGTGTTTAGGGGAAACGAGGGTCAGTTGGGACCACTGGGTCCTAGTAAGGTGTGTATGTAACCAATAATTGTATTTAGGACCAATGATGTCCCAATAAGTTGTGTTAAGGACCAATGAGTCCCAATAAGGTGTGTATAGGGGAAATGAGGGTCAGTTTGGACCAATGAGTCCCAATAAGGTGTCTATGTAACCAATAAGTTGTGTTTAGAACCAATGATGGCCCAATAAGGTGTTTATGTAACCAATAAGTTGTGTTTAGGACCAATGAGTCCCAATAAGGTGTGTTTAGGGGAAACGAGGGTCAGTTGGGACCAATGAGTCCCAATAAGGTGTGTATGTAACCAATAAGTTGTGTATAGGACCAATGATGGCCTAATAAGGTTTGTAAGTAACCAATAAGTTGGCTCTTGGACCATTGAGTCCCAATAAGGTGTGTTTAGGGGAAACGAGGGTCAGTTGGGACCAATAAGTCCCAATAAGTTGTGTATGTAACCAATAAGTTGTGTTTAGGACAAATGATGGCCCAATAAGGTTTGTATGTAACCAATAAGTTGTGTCTAAGACCAATAAGTCCCAATAAGGTTGTGTTTAGGGAAAACGAGGGTCATTTGGGACCACTGAGTCCCAATAAGGTTAGTATGTAACCAATAAGTTGTGTTTAGGACCAATGATGGCCCAATAAGGTGTGTATGTAACCAATAAGTTGTGTTTAGGACCAATGATGGCCCTATAATTTTTGTATGTAACCAATAAGTTGTGTCTAGGAACAATGAGTCCCAATAAGGTGTGTTTAGGGAAACGAGGGTCAGTTGAGACCAATGAGTCCCAATAAGGTGTGTATGTAACCAATAAGTTGTGTTTAGGACCAATGATGGCCCAATAAGGTGTGTATGTAACCAATAAGTTGTTTTTAGGATCAATGATAGCCCAATAAGGTTTATATGTAATGTTGGAACAAAAATCTTGGTGACTGATGCCATCAAATCTGTTTACCGAAGCATTTGACTGAAGAATCCATGTGAATCGATTTAGAGACTAAGTTGTGATGCTCGAGGCTTGCGAGATTGGACCGAAGACCGTTTTCTGGAAAAGTCAACCGTTCGGGTCAATGGTCAACGTAAAAGTCAACGGAAGATCGGTTCGAGCGAGTCAAGCTTCGGATTAATTTAATCAGCTATGATTTAATTATCAATTTATGTTATTTACTTTACTTGTAATTTCATTTATTCAGTTATGTATTTCTGTCGTTAGTCACCCTCACTATATATAGTGAGGGTGCCCATTACAAGTAAAGGAGTCTCCGAATGTGGAGATGATGATTTTTCTTGTAGAGTGTGAGGTTTCCATTCTAGAGAGAGAGTGAGTCATGGTTTCTAGAGAGAGAGAGTGTTCTTCATGATTCATTGATTGTAATCTTTCGATTAATGAATTCATTCGACTTGATCATCATCTTTCTTGTTTATGATTATTCATGATTCATCATCATCATCTTCTTCATTTGTTTTGAGTTTTTCTCATTCGAACCAATGTTCTTGCTCAAGATCGAGATTCTTGTAGTGAAAATCGGTCCTAACATATGGTATCAGAGCGGGTACCGATCAGATTCATCTCACCGTGAATCTGGTCACTCGAATCTGAGATTTTGAGCTTGAATGGTGAAGATGAGAAAACTCAATTTTTAGAGACTTTTTTCTATTTTTCTTCATTTCTGGATGGATTCTGATGATATGGATGATGGATTCATGTTTGGGAGTTCATTTAGATGTGATTATATCTTCTACTTGTTCAAATCTGTGAGAAAATTGAAGATCCGAGCTCATTTTTTCGTAACTTTGGGGTTTTCCCGTATTTGGAGTTTTTGAAGATTTTGGAGCTTGATTCTTCATTTTCTGGGCGATTCTTCATGTTTTCGGATGAAGTGAGGTATGATTCTCAGTGGAAAACGCATTCCGGATCCATTGGAAGCATCCATTTCATCTGATTCTCAACGGTTTAAGCGGATCTGGAAAAACACACACTGACGGTGTAAGTGTGTGTTCTTCGTGTTCTTGAAGATTTCCAGAATTTAAGGGCTGTTTTGATCCGATTTGCTACTGTTTATGGGTTGTTGGTGGCCACAATAGTCTCGTGAATGGTTTAGCTTCATATCTCGTGCATCATTACGGGTTTTCCTTATGGTTTTGGGCAGATTCAAGCTCAACAAGTAAGTTCTTCGTGTTCATCGAGTTTTCCAGAATTGTTCATCAATCTTGAAGATATGCAGATTGCCCTAGCGAACTTGTTAAGGTTGTTAGCGAACTTGAGGTTTGCTTTAGCGGACTTGTTTAAAGCTTAGCGGACTTGATGTCTTCTTAGCGAACTTCTTCCTTAGCGAACTTCAGGAGTGTCCTAGCGTACTTCTCTACCTCTTAGCGAACTTCCGGCATGGTTAGCGGACTTGAAAAGGTTAGCGAACTTGTCATCTGGGTCTTCGTTCGAGATCGTTTCAGAAGTTTTTGAACGTCCAGGGTTGTAGAGGAAGTCGATACGAGTTCGGGGGTATAAATTTCGTCAATTTTGGTTAAGTATTATGGGAGATACATGCGATTTACGGTTTTCCGGTGGGTACCTCGTATTTCCGGTCATGCTTTCCGGCGGATTAGTGTTTGCAGGTGGGTCGACGAATTTTTAAGGAAGGAGGAAACTTCAGGCTGACGTGGCTTTAACTGATTGGGCAGCTTGAGAATTTCTCTCTCTTGGATGTCGGTCAACCCCTACAACACTAGCTCGCTGTCGATTTGTGATTGGTTTGTAAGAAACCGAGTGGGCCCAGCTGACAAGGAATTCTTTGAGAATATGGCGCATGGGACCCACTGTTGTAAAAAGAGTCGTTGAGGCCTTACCGCTGTCTACCTGTGATTGGTGGAGAAATAGGCGCTGGTCCCACCTGGAGAAAGAGCCGTTAAAGGCTGGGTTGCTGTTAGCCTGTGATTGGCTGTCACCCTTTCACACGGATCGCCCCTTCTCAGCCCTCAGATCTCTTGAATGTGCGCCGTTAGATCAAATGGGAATCTCCATTCTGATTGGATAAAGCGCAAGCACACAGATTATGGTTTTGTGAGGCTAAATTCTGATTGGTCATATTTTTTTAAGGATTATGGATTTATTCTTGAGAGATTTTTGCCAACTAATAATTATTTCAGCATTATTTCGTTAAATGCGGGGTTTTCTCGATCTGTCTTTTACAAGATTAACGGAAATAACGCCTCAACGGAATTGCGGAAAATTTTTTTTGGTCGCGGATTTATTCTATTTTATTGGGGTTCTCGTTTATTGGCGTTGCGCGCAACATTTGCTATCGATCACTAACGGGTTAGCTTTATTATCCGGTTAATTACTCGGCTTTCTCGTTATATCTCTCGGTTTATTTTTAGTGGATGCAGCGCTGTCGTCAACTAACCGGATTAACTGGAATCTCAGTTAAATATTGGAATTTATCCGATTAAATCTCTCGGATGACCGTTTCTTGAAGAAATTAACAAGTTTATTTTATTTTCGCATCCAACCTCAGTCACGCGGATTATTCACAACTGTCAGCATCCGGCTTCCTGTTTTTCGCAAGATTGTCCGATTTCAAGATTTTTTATCCGGTTTCTCTAGGCAACCGATCGCGACGGTTCGACTCTCCGCATCTGTTTTTACGCTTCCGACTTGATGTTTTTGGAGAGATTTAGAGAAATAAGAGGAATTATTATGGAATTGGATATCGGGTCGATTATTCGGAGTTGGAGCATGTTCGATGTTTGACTGGTTTATCTGATTCAGTCTGTTGCGGTTTGGACTCCGAGATGTAGCATTTTCTCAGTATTGTACCCGACCGTGTGAACCGAGTGAGGAGAGCACTTGGATCTCGAACTGGAGCAACAAGAAAAGAAGAAGCTTATTCAGAGGGGGAATCTCTACAACAGATTGTCTCCGGTTTATCAGTTTCTCATTGAAGATGTACGGCAGAGCGATTCTTCAGCAGTTGAACAGATTTGAAAGCATCAGTCAAGGGGGAAATTGTTGGAACTTAAAATCTATGTGACTGACGCCATCAAATCTGTTTACCGAAGCATTCGACTGAAGAATCCATGTGAATCGATTTAGAGACTAAGTTGTGATGCTCGAGGCTTGCGAGATTGGACCGAAGACCGTTTTCTGGAAAAGTCAACCGTTCGGGTCAATGGTCAACGTAAAAGTCAACGGAAGATCGGTTCGAGCGAGTCAAGCTTCGGATTAATTTAATCAGCTTTGATTTAATTATCAATTTATGTTATTTACTTTACTTGTAATTTCATTTATTCAGTTATGTATTTCTGTCGTTAGTCACCCTCACTATATATAGTGAGGGTGCCCATTACAAGTAAAGGAGTCTCCGAATGTGGAGATGATGATTTTTCTTGTAGAGTGTGAGGTTTCCATTCTAGAGAGAGAGTGAGTCATGGTTTCTAGAGAGAGAGAGTGTTCTTCATGATTCATTGATTGTAATCTTTCGATTAATGAATTCATTCGACTTGATCATCATCTTTCTTGTTTATGATTATTCATGATTCATCATCATCATCTTCTTCATTTGTTTTGAGTTTTTCTCATTCGAACCAATGTTCTTGCTCAAGATCGAGATTCTTGTAGTGAAAATCGGTCCTAACAAATATTGTTGGAACTTAAAATCTATGTGACTGACGCCATCAAATCTGTTTACCGAAGCATTCGACTGAAGAATCCATGTGAATCGATTTAGAGACTAAGTTGTGATGCTCGAGGCTTGCGAGATTGGACCGAAGACCGTTTTCCGGAAAAGTCAACCGTTCGGGTCAACGGTCAACGTAAAAGTCAACGGAAGATCGGTTCGAGCGAGTCAAGCTTCGGTTTATTTAATCAGCTCTGATTTAATTAAGATTTATGTTATTTACTTTACTTGTAATTTCGTTTATTCAGTTATGTATTTCTGTTGTTAGTCACCCTCACTATATATAGTGAGGGTGCCCATTACAAGTAAAGGAGTCTCCGAATGGGGAGATGATGAATTTCTTGTAGAGTGTGAGGTTTCCATTCTAGAGAGAGAGTGAGTCATGGATTCTAGAGAGAGAGAGTGTTCTTCATGATTCATTGATTGTAATCTTTCGATTAATGAATTCATTCGACATGTTCATCATCTTTCTTGTTTATGATTTCATGATTCATCATCATCATCTTCTTCATTTGTTTTGAGTTTTTCTCATACGAACCATGTTCTTGCTCAAGATCGGGATTCTCGTAGTGAAAATCGGTCCTAACATGTAACCAATAAGTTGTGTCTAGGACATATGAGTCCCAAAAAGGTGTGTTTAGGGGAAACGAGGTTCAGTTGGGACCAATGAGTCCCAAAAAGGTGTGTATGTAACCAATAAGCATGTTTAGGACCAATGATGGCCCAATAAGGTGTGTATGTAACCAATAAGTTGTGTTTAGGACCAATGAGTCCCAATAAGTTGTGTTTATGGGGAAACGAGGGTCAGTTGGGACCACTAGGTCCTAGTAAGGTGTGTATGTAACCAATAATTGTATTTAGGACCAATGATGTCCCAATAAGTTGTGTTAAGGACCAATGAGTCCCAATAAGGTGTGTATAGGGGAAATGAGGGTCAGTTTGGACCAATGAGTCCCAATAAGGTGTCTATGTAACCAATAAGTTATGTTTAGAACCAATGATGGCCCAATAAGGTGTTTATGTAACCAATAAGTTGTGTTTAGGACCAATGAGTCCCAATAAGGTGTGTTTAGGGGAAACGAGGGTCAGTTGGGACCAATGAGTCCCAATAAGGTGTGTATGTAACCAATAAGTTGTGTATAGGACCAATGATGGCCTAATAAGGTTTGTATGTAACCAATAAGTTGGCTCTTGGACCATTGAGTCCCAATAAGGTGTGTTTAGGGGAAACGAGGGTCAGTTGGGACCAATAAGTCCCAATAAGTTGTGTATGTAACCAATAAGTTGTGTTTAGGACAAATGATGGCCCAATAAGGTTTGTATGTAACCAATAAGTTGTGTCTAGGACCAGTAAGTCCCAATAAGGTTGTGTTTAGGGGAAACGAGGGTCATTTGGGACCACTGAGTCCCAATAAGGTTAGTATGTAACCAATAAGTTGTGTTTAGGACCAATGATGGCCCAATAAGGTGTGTATGTAACCAATAAGTTGTGTTTAGGAACAATGATGGCCCTATAATTTTTGTATGTAACCAATAAGTTGTGTCTAGGAACAATGAGTCCCAATAAGGTGTGTTTAGGGAAACGAGGGTCAGTTGAGACCAATGAGTCCCAATAAGGTGTGTATGTAACCAATAAGTTGTGTTTAGGACCAATGATGGCCCAATAAGGTGTGTATGTAACCAATAAGTTGTTTTTAGGATCAATGATAGCCCAATAAGGTTTATATGTAACCAATAAGCTGTGTCTAGGACATATGAGTCCCAAAAAGGTGTGTTTAGGGGAAACGAGGTTCAGTTGGGACCAATGAGTCCTACAAAGGTGTGAATGTAACCAATAAGCATGTTTAGGACCAATGATGGCCCAATAAGGTGTGTATGTAACCAATAATTTGTGTTTAGGACCAATGAGTCCCAATAAGTTGTGTTTAGGGGAAACGAGGGTCAGTTGGGACCACTGGGTCCTAGTAAGGTGTGTATGTAACCAATAATTGTATTTAGGACCAATGATGTCCCAATAAGTTGTGTTTAGGACCAATGAGTCCCACTAAGGTGTGTATAGGGGAAATGAGGGTCAGTTTGGACCAATGAGTCCCAATAAGGTGTCTATGTAACCAATAAGTTGTGTTTAGA
>JBCNJP010000025.1:17332461-17372269 GCA_039602395.1 Deinandra increscens subsp. villosa
GTGTTTAGGACCAATGAGTCCCAATAAGATTTATTTAGGGGAACGGAGGATCGGTTGGGACCAATGAGTCCCAATAGGTGTGTATGTAACCAATAAGCATGTTTAGGACCAATGATGGCCGAATAAGGTGTGTATGTAACCAATAAGTTGTGTTTAGGACCAATGATGGCCCAATAAGGTTTGTATGTAACCAATAAGTTGTGTTTAGGAAACCAAAGAGTCCTAATAAGGTGTGTTTAGGGGAAACGAGGGTCAGTTGGGACCAATGAGTGTCAGGACCGATTTCACATCAAGAATCTCTATCGTGAGCAAGAACAAAGATGAGATGAAGGAGACGGGATGATGAGAATCAAGGATAATAAATAACAAGAAATAATAAATCAAACGATTCATTGATTATTGCAGAATGATTACAACGAACCGAATGATTACAAACTCGTCATAGGAAATCCATGGTCACATTGGGTTGAGATCAAACCCAATATGAGACTCTCTCTCTGTAGAATGGTGCTCACTCACTCTAAGTGTAGAACCACGATATGATCTTAATACTGCATGATTTGGTAATCGGATGACAACAAGAAGTAAATAAAGCTTTGCTTTATTGATTCACTTAGAGGTTACAAGCTAGAGAGAGGTTACACCTTTTGTTACACACAGTTAAGAGATAGAGAACTGAAAGAACTACCAAACACTCTCTCTAACAAGCTATTTATAGTCACTTAGTAACAGACCAGCGTACCACCTGCGGACCACCTGGTCCGCCCGGACCATCTGGACCGGCGGTGCATATGGTACGGCCAGTGACTATATTACTCACACAGATGCTCTAGATTAGATACAATACACGAGACACACGCTAGCATAGGAATATGCTTCTACAGACTCCCCCATAACGTGTAGTGTATCTAGCTATCTATCTATCTAACAAAACTTCAGTCTTCAATCTTCAGCATTTCTGCATCTGATCTTCAACTTGAAATCTTGTCAGAATTAGAGCTCGCATGGCTGGATCAATCTTGAAAAATCTTTGAACTTCAAGATCCACTTGTGAAAGATATAACATACTCCCCCTTTCACCATGCTTGAGACTTTTCACATAGAAACCTGCAATTTCAGAAGACAGAAACGCGGCTTTCTTTTCTTTTGAAAATTAATTTAATCTTGGTGCAAAACTTCTCTTCGAGAATCCAAGATATAAATTTGAATTTTTTAATTTTGTATCAAATATCGATCGGTCGAAAACAAATAAGAAACAAAATCTTTTTGGCTTTTTGAAACTTTGTGCTAAAACACACCTAAAATCTTTTTGGATTTCTCAGATATGAAACGTAAATGCAATACAGAATTAGACACTAATTTTTGTCTTTTGTGAGAAAGATCACAACTTGGGATCATATTGGACATAACATGCTGAACTACACTTCAATTTCAATTACTTCAGCACACAAGTCACGTCGATTACTGGTATAATTTGTCCATCTTAAACTCAGGCACAATCAAACTCATAACATCTGGATATGTTATTGAATTGATTAGGTTTGCTTTGACCAGTGTACCCCACACTATCAGACATACTCAGATATGTTTTTGCTTTTTATATCACACTTTGTGATTTCATTTGTGATTTAATCACATAATGATTGTATTCATGATTCAGTCAACTGTGTTCCATGCAAAAAGAAATAAGAACGTTAAATCGTCTACCTTAAGGTCGATCTTTCGATACGCAGATAAGGCCTCGGATTTAGCAAAATAAGAAAATAAAACAAGTTAAAATTGTATAACCCAGCAACAATCAGGTCGGTACTTCCGTACACGCAGAGAAAGTCCGATGAGTTATACGAAACACCAAAGAAAATAAAGCAGAACGTCAAACGAACAACAATCAGGTCGGTCTTTCGACACGCAAAGAAAGTCCAATCGTTTGACAAAATAAAGAAAATCAAACAAGTTTAAATCTTTGCAAAATGAACACATGTGTACACAGTGACTTCTCATTTTCTTTTTCACATATCTTTTCTTTGATATCATGAGATATGCATCAAGATGTTGTCCACTTGGTCAAGCATTAATATTTAATGTGTTTATCACATCTAAATACTTTCTGATTTAATGCCGAGCCTAACAAGTACATCAAACAATGATCTTATGGCTTTCCTCTTTCCACGACCATAGCAAATTGCCATTCCAAATCGAGTTTATTCAATTGATCGTCATCCAGATGATTTAAATCCTCGCCATACAAAAAAGACTGACCAATTTGATTAAATATAGCTCCAGACGAAGAAGATATAAAAGCAGATAGCAAAGCAGCTAGATCTTCGGTTGCTTGATTAGAAGTTGACTTGCTTGATGATTTATCAAGAATAGTAAAACTGCAGCCTGAAGAATAACCAGCATTTTCTGACTTTCCAGCAAGAAATGCTGTTACTGGTGGATTACTGCTTGAAATAGAATTTGATTTAGCTTTAGCATGGACAGTAGCAGAATTCTCTCCAAACTAAACTGCAGGATTCTGAACTGATGGAATTGCTGACTTCTTTACAAGTAATTCCATTTCTCGAGCTTGTAACTTGCTTAATAATTGATTGAAAGTCCAACTTGAATAATTTGGATCATTAGCAAGCATCATAACAAAATTCTCCCATGTTTCCGGTAAAGCTTCCATAAATTTTTCCTTCAAGTCATCTTTTTCTTTCTGGACTCCTACAAAATCAAGTTCATTAATCAGATGGCAAAATCTAGAAATCAAATCTGCAATACTCTCTTTTTCACAATGCTGAAAGTTATCAAACTCCTTTAATAAAACTTTCTTTCGACTCTTCTTATATTGCTCGTTTCCTGCACATCTATCTTTCAATGCATCCCATAAGGTTTTTGATGTTGTGCAATTTTTGAATTGATGCAAGAGTTCTCTTGGTAATGCCATTGTGAGATTTGCATAAGTTTTCTTTTCTCTGGCATAAACTTTCCTTTGATCTTCATCAAGATCACTTTGTGGAATTGGTTCTCCATTTTTCTTAGGATATGTATAATCTTGTTCAATAGAAATCCACAGATCAATGTCAAAAGCATTAACAAATGATTCAAATCGTTGCTTCCAATTTTCATAATCCTCCAATCGAAGTAACTTAGAAACTTTCTGAGTTGTTCCTATCTCGTTATCATAGTTCAATATGGCTTGCATTGATGATTGAACAACTGAAAAAGCGTGAAAATCGCTCATTTTGAAATTTCAATACCGAACGCGAAAACTTAAAACTAAAAAACGGGCGTCTTCCAAGCGGATTTTGGGGGTCAAACTGGGGGGTACAAACCTTTCAGGTGAGTACACGTCTAGATCTCGGAAAGACGAACGTTTTGGCTGGTATTGGGTTCCGTAACTCCAACGGTTTGCAAGTTACGTCAGTTTTAGTGAAGATATATTTTCTGCCAGCGGATCAACAATTTCAGCGGACCAACCTCCGTACCAGATCAAACTAGCGGATCAAAATTTGTTCACCGGATCAAAATACTCTCAACGGACCAAATATGTTCTAGCGGACCAGATATCTTCGGCGGATCAGATTTTGGTACGGCGGACCAAAACTGGTACGACGAACCAGATTTTTCAGCGGATCACACTGGTACGCTGTAACTGCTGCGGATCAGACTGGTGAAGATTCATGGGGCGGACCAATTGCGGACCAAATGATCTTCGAGCGGACCAGACGCAGTTCGAACTAAATTCGACTGATTTTTCACGAATTCGACGTATTTGATCGAAAATTTGGTTCAAATAGGTGCGAAAACACTCCAGAAACACTCAGAAATCATTTTTCATCACATAAACACTCGGAATTGGAAGAATTTGATGAAAAATGATGAAAACCCAAACTTTCTCTCTCTAGAATTAAAAAACTTACCAAATCACAGCAGTAGAGCAACCTGGATTGCTCTGATACCACTTGTAGAACCACGATATGATCTTACTACTGCATGATTTGGTAATCGGATGACAACAAGAAGTAAATAAAGCTTTGCTTTATTGATTCACTTAGAGGTTACAAGCTAGAGAGAGATTACACCTTTTGTTACACACAGTTAAGAGATAGAGAACTGAAAGAACTACCAAACACTCTCTCTAACAAGCTATTTATAGTCACTTAGTAACAGACCAGCGTACCACCTGCGGACCATCTGGACCGGCGGTGCATATGGTACGGCCAGTGACTATATTACTCACACAGATGCTCTAGATTAGATACTATACACGAGACACACGCTAGCATAGGAATATGCTTCTACACTAAGAATCATCTCTTTTACAAATGAGCACACTCACCCTATATATAGGAGAGCCCATGTGCTCACTAGCCCACTAACTAGTAAAACACAAATAAAATGAGCTTATTACAAATAAACAACTAATATAAATTATTAATTAAATCAAAGTTGATTTAATTAATATGAAGCTTGACTCGCTCGATGATGTGTTGCAAACACATCCCTTTTTCAGGGTCTTTTGTATATTATTTGAGTTGGTTTTTAGTCCACTTTGAGTCAATTATTGTGTTTTTAGTTAAGTTTGAGTCCTTGAGTCTTTATTTATGTTTTTTTACAAGTTTTATAGGTAATTGACAAATCCCGAGGCTACGAGTGAAAGATGGAAGAAATTGAAGAAAAGACAAAGAGAGTGCTGAACAACAAGTCCTAGGCGTATCGCCTAGGAAAGACAGAGCCCCAAGCGATACGCTTGGGGATTGAAGGTCAACAAAAGTCAAAGGCGGCGATGCCCGACTAATTTGTCGCCTAGCGGGTCCGCGCGTATCGCGCCCAAGTCCAGGACCTCCAAGCGATACGCTTGGAGGTGGGTTATCCGGAAACTTAATGAATTCGATATAAATTCACGTTTTAGGGTTTCAATTCGCATACTTCGACTTCCAGACGAATTCCAGAGCGACTAAGGGCGATTTACAGAGGAGAAGAGAGCTGGGATCAAGGCGAAGCATCGGGAGACCAAGATTCCATCACACTACGCTATCCGGTTCTTTCGATTTCTTCGTTTTCGTTACTTGCTATCATGTATTTGGATCAAGTTTCAGACTTTGTTATGTTTAGTGTTCAGAACATGATTGTAGGCTAAACTAATTATGCCATCTAGACCATGTTGATGAGTAATTGATGTTTTGACTTTATTCTCGGTTCTTAACTAGTTGATTGATGCTACGATTTTATTAAACTCCAATGATTGCCATGTTCGATGCATATGTATGTTATGAGCAGATTATTGATTGATCATTAATGCTTAATTTACCCGCGAATGTCTTTCGGTTTAGGTAGATTAGCTAAAGTTGTTAACTTTAGGGTTGATTGCTAAAGTGTAGTGAGGGTTTCCTTGACTATTGCATTGATAATTGATTGGTAATTTACTTGTAATGTGCTGCTAAACTGAAGACTTAAAAGGTACAGGTTTAACGGGTAGTTGGGTTGGTTAAAGTCCTAGGGTTGCATTATCTCAAAAGGAAGTGTCCTAGGGTTTTGTCTAGCTTGCTATTCCGTGTCATTCATGGTAACTATTGGTAGCTCCTGTTAGGTTTACGGTGCCCGAGATTAGGTTCAGAGGTGGTTAGGTCTAATTGAGGTAGGAAGGACTTAAAAGGTGAACTCCTGTTCGAGCGTTAGAATCGTTGTCTAGGAAGGACTTAAAAGGTGAACTAGCCACCATCAGATTAGTTAGAACCGAGGTAGAGTTAAGCATCAATTGCAAGTCTAGGTCTAGGTGGTATATTTCTCTCTCATCTAAATTTCTACGAAGTTTCCTGCTCCCGTCTGTTTGTTCGTTGATTAGTTAATTTTAGTTAATCAAATCTCAATTCAAAAAAAACCCAAATTTACTCAGTATTTCCATATTCTTTAGGTCTAGGTTAAGTTTTGTTATTAGAGTGTCCTAGGTTCGATAATCCGGTCTTGCCTTAGCTTTACTATAATCCCACAGGTTCACTGCCTTAGGGTTCGGTTCGGTTTAGGTCATTTTGGTAAAATTAGGTGTGTCTTAGGTCTAGGTTTTAGGTCTATTTTAATAGTGTTTTTAGTGTCGTTCCGAGCACATCAAGTTTTTGGCGCCGTTGCCGGGGACACTTGGCAATAGCAAGATTAACTTAGGTCGTCGTTAGGAAATTTGAGTCTTTTTGGTTTGTCCGTGTCTAGAGTCTTTAGGATTTCCTTTCTCGAGTCTAGAATTTTCTTAGGTTTATTTTGTTTGCGTCTAGAGGTTTAAGTTTCATTCTTGAGTCTAGAGTTTTAGGTTAGTTTTTTAGTCTAATTATTTTCTTATTTATTTTTTTATATTTTGTTTTATTTTATTTTTTTCGCCATGGCCACCATCGATCTTCAAAGCTTCATCGTAAATATCCAACAGTTCGCGGAGGAGATGGCCACATGGAGTAGATATGATCCGCGATTACCTCAGGGCTTGGAGATTGTAGAGAATGCTGTTGGCCTGATAAAACGGCTTCATGAAGAAAACACGCCACGTTGCATGAGCTGCGGTGGACCACATAACTACCATGATATTTGTCCGGTTCGAGTTGGTATTTGTAGAGAAATTTGTCAAAGGATCTTTCGAGAGCGAGAGGAAAGAGAAAGGCTTACGGGGGAGTCATCAAGGACAGTGTTTGAGGAAATCCGATATCAGGAGACGCTAATGGACATTGAAGTCCCACCTCCGGTCAATCAGGGTATCCAATGGGTTTGTGACGACGATGACTATGATCTAAATCAATGGACGAATAACATCACTTCGATAGACGCCGCCGAGATCGCAGAGGAGGAAGTCGCGAATGAAGGAGATGATGATTCAGATGGTATTAATGAGGAGTTTCCAACGGATGATGACATGGTTGATGAGGATGCATACTCTTCGGATCCAATTTGGGATTGGTCGGAGGAAGAGGACAATATTATGTGGGATGAAGAGTGTGAGGAGGAGATCGCAGCGAGTGCAACAACAAATGAGGTAGATGAGGACGGATGTGAGGAGGTGCTTCAAAAGGGTGATTCGGATGATTTATTTGAAGCACAAATGGTGGAAATGTTTGGTGAGGAGTGGACGACGATGTCACCAGAAGCGTTAGATGAGGATCGGTTTGACCCGGAGGGTGATTTGCAGAAGCTTGAAGAGATGTTATACGGAGAGCCGACCGTTGAGGGTGAACACGTCCCACTTGAGGAAGAACTTCGTGAGGTTAGCGAGGCTCAAGCACCGAGGCACGTACCGTACTCAATCTCCATTCGGGACGTGTTGAGGTGTGAGAAATCAACAGAGGAGCCTAAGGATGACCCACTTGGTAATGTATTGAGTGTTAATGATGATTTTGTGTTTAGTCCAAGTGTGGGGACGATAGAGGAAGTAGGTTGTAAGAATGACCCGAGGTTGAGCTTTATTGTAGTTATTAAGTTAATTCCGGGTAGGTTTAAACACTGGTGGGTCGACTGGTTTATAGGTATGTTTTTAGGAGGTTGGTTGTTTGGGGCCCTAGAAATTCTAGCTGATTTGATGTTTGGGGTAATGATTATGAAGAATGTTAAAGAGAAGCCTCCAGATTGTGGTTTGGGAGGTTATTTTTCAGTTTTGTGCTAAATGATAATTGCCCGGTTTGTATATTATGTAGTTGTGTCTTTTAATTTTTTTTTGCAATGTTTAGTTTTTGTGCCTTTTGCCTCTTTTGGGTTTTTGTGTTTTTGGTGTTTGCAGGTGATTCTGGAGATTTGGAAATTGGCAAATGTGGATTGTGCAGGTCCTAGGTGCAGGTTGCTGAAAAAATTCGACTATGAGACCTGGAGGGACAAGGAAAAAGAGATAGAAATTTTTTGGGGTCAAATCCAAAAAATTCCCTGGAAATCGCGTTCCAAGCGTATCACCTGGAGGTTGGTAGGTTATAGGCGATACGCGTGGAAGTCTCATGCGGGCCGGTTGTGTGCAGTCCCAGGCGTATCGTCTGGGAGATGCATGGTTGTAGGCGATGCGCCTGGAGTAAGTATTTCAGAAAATTTTTTAAATTTTTGATTTATTTTATTTCTGTTTACCGGAGTGCGATGGATCGTTGTTGGTTGCTGTGCTGAGTCTCTGGAGTTTCAGGTGAACACGTTTCAACTTATATTGTTTTATTTTTAGTTTTATTTATTTTTCTTTTTCGTGTTTTTATTTCTGCTTTGTTTTATTCCATTCCACATTGAGGGCAATTTGTGATTCAAGTGTGGGGATGGGAGACTTGCATCTTGAGTCTTTTATTTTTGGTGTGTTATTGAGTCATAAAATTTTAAAAAATTGAAAAAAATTGAAAAATTGTCAAAAATGTCCGAGATTCTGGCTGCAATTAAATGGAAAATGATAGGTAAAACTGGGAATTGATTTTCTAATTTTATGCTTAAATGTTAGATTAATGAATAATTTGGGAAATGTGTTAAGTATGGTTGAATGGAAAGCATTACTAGTCTATGATGTGTTGGTAGACCCAGCTGACCTAGGAGTAGCTTAAATTGCCTATGTGTTTATTTGTTGTTTAAATATGCTAATCAGTCTGCTAGTGGGTTCCCATCTTAGGAGTGATAGGGATTCTGAATCTGATGATTAGGAAGGAAGAGACCGCTTTAGGCTAGATACTCCTATGTCCTTAGAATTTCAATTGAGCATGTAGTTAATATTTTCGCTAATGAACTAGAGTGAAGGAGCAAAATACTCATGTACGAACTAAGGATAGTATCTCGTGGTAAGTACCTCTGATGATGTTCCGGATCTCGCGGGCAAAATACTCATGTATGATTTCGGGGGTAAGACCTTGTGGAAGAATACCTCTGGTGATGTCCGTTGGTAATTTTAGGTAAAAGTAACCAATTACAAAAAAAAGAAAAAAAAAGAAAAAAAGAAAAAAATGAGAAAATGAAAAAAAAAAGAAAAATGGTAGTTTAGAGAATAAATGCTCAATAATTTGCATATAAATAATAGTTATTCTTTGGACATCCTAGTATCTGGTTTAAGGGGGGTTGGAGAAAATATATAAATTTTAAATCAGTATTACCCTTTGCTTTGACTGAATATGATTCGGTAATAGGTTGAACTAGAGCTTTCTTTAGTGGGATCCATAGGCGACTGAACTTATATCTGGTAAATTCATAAACACATGGGGGTGAAAGAAAAGGTTGGTGGTTGGGTTTAGTCGGATAGAAATATCGGCAATCGTAGTTAGTGTGCTAGTACATTATGGAATGTGGAATTGTATGGTGGCTGTTGAATATGGATTGTTAAATGTTTAGTAGTCAATTTCCTAGTTATGATTCCATTGCAGTATTTTTCGAGGACGAAAAAAGAGTCAGTGTGGGGATGTTTGATGTGTTGCAAACACATCCCTTTTTCAGGGTCTTTTGTATATTATTTGAGTTGGTTTTTAGTCCACTTTGAGTCAATTATTGTGTTTTTAGTTAAGTTTGAGTCCTTGCGTCTTTATTTATGTTTTTTTACAAGTTTTATAGGTAATTGACAAATCCCGAGGCTACGAGTGAAAGATGGAAGAAATTGAAGAAAAGACAAAGAGAGTGCTGAACAACAAGTCCTAGGCGTATCGCCTAGGAAAGACAGAGCCCCAAGCGATACGCTTGGGGATTGAAGGTCAACAAAAGTCAAAGGCGGCAATGCCCGACTAATTTGTCGCCTAGCGGGTCCGCGCGTATCGCGCCCAAGTCCAGGACCTCCAAGCGATACGCTTGGAGGTGGGTTATCCGGAAACTTAATGAATTTGTCAGGACCAAATTTGAGCCTTTACTCATCCAATACACAGATTCAAGTGCGGAAATCATGAATCCATGATCAAATCATAGTGTTTGCTTGTTGAAATCCTTAGATTTCGCCTCTGAAACTCAAGAACTTGAGGGTTTTCACACACAAGTGCTCTCTATCTTCAAACAGCCGTCCAAGAGTCTTATCTAGGGTTATTCTAGAGTGGCTATTTATACTAGAGAGAGCACAGGTCGTGAATGTGCTAAAAACAAGAGAATGTTATTGAAGTTAGTGCATTTTATGACATCAGACAGCCGAGATCGCCAAGAATGAGCCTGAAGTCGCCAAGACTGGTTGGTGACCTCGCCAAGGCTTGGTGAGGTCGCCAACCTTGGTGAGGTCGCCAAGGGTTGGCGAGGTCGCCAAGGAGGCTTGCCCAAGTCGCCAAGAACTCTTGGTGAGGTCGCCAAGCCTTGGTGAGGTCGCCAAGAACAAAGCCCAGATCACCAAGTCTTGGTGAGGTCGCCAAGGTTGGTGAGGTCTCCAAGGCTTAGCAGCGAGATCTCCAAGAACAAACGAGATCTCCAAGGCTTATCAGCGAGATCTCCAAGAACAAACGAGATCTCCAAGAACAAAACCAGATCTCCAAGACCAGTGTCCAAATCACCAAGACTATCTGGAAATCACTAAGAACAATCCCAAAACTCTAGGAATCATTATGGGATCGTTAAGGGTTGTTATTATGAAATCACTTAGTGTTATTAGCAAAACCCAAGTGAAGGATGAAACCAACTCCTAAGGTGTAATGTTTGAGTTGCCACCAACCTAATATAGGTCTTACAAATTCCCCCTTTGGTGGCAATACAAACATGTGAGACTGACAAACTATCTGAGTTGTCCGAGTAGCATCAGCAAGAACCTCGAGTACTTCCTAGCAAGATACATATAATGATCATCTAAGCAAATGCTCAGTTCGGAATATAATCTACAGAGGTCTTCCCGCGCAAATTTATTCAAATCAGAATAGTTCCACAGCTCCAACACCCTTTGTGAACCACGGGAGAGATAACAAATCCTTTGGCTAACCATGATCCAGTTCTTCAAGGTACTCAGGCTTCAGTGGTCATTTTGATCTTGCATGGTCTTTATTCTCCTATTGCTCTTCATGTCACGAGCCATAGGTTGTTCACTAACTTTGGCTTTTTCTCTTGTTTTCAGTTTCTTTTTTTTTTTTTGGACCCCTAGTATCAGAACTGGTAGAGTCAGAACTTGATTCTGATCCAGGTTGGAATCTTGACCCAGATTCGGGTTTGGATCCAGATTTATTTGAGTTATTGTTAGCATCATTGCCAGACGCATCAGCTTCAATACCAGACTCTTCATCTTCATCTTCTGATTTGTCTGATTCAGTTGCATCTTTGGTTGAAGCTCTGTCTTCAGGTTCTGAATGCATAGGGTCATCATGAATGGGAGAGTTGATTGGATGATCATCTTGTAGATTTGCTGCATTATTATCAGGATCAGCAGCATTGACATCTGACATATCATCATCATCATTGTTATTTCCTTAATCTTCATCCACACCAATTCCCTCAATCATGTTCGGGAAAAATGGAACTTCGGGTCCATCATACTGACCCAGCCGGTAATGCGTGTAAGAACCGGGCATCATTCTCCTAGAAACCAAGTATGGCTCTGTCTTTAGTGATCCAACTTGAGTTTTCCATAATTCTGAAAGCCTGTTCATATAGACTGGCATCTGTCCAGCTTCTGTTAAATTCACAGAATTGATTATGAGCCTTGGAGAAATCCAGAGGGGCATTGGCTGCTCTTTCCTGTCTGGGAGCCATCTGCACATAAGAAACAACATGATTACATCAAATTTGACAAGTTAACTGAATGTCATGGCACACTAGATTCGTGATAGTGACAGAGCTTTTCAATTAACTTACAAAGACATAAAAGAAGTTTACTTAAGACATAGGCTCAAATTTCCTCAAAAACAATCAATTCAGTTTAACAGAGGATGTCAGTAGACATGACCCAAATTCCAGTAATTTCCCTTGAAATAGTAACTTTTATTGTAAATGTTGACTTTGGCGAAGGACAAGGTGAATTTTGACTCAAGAATGCCGTTTGATGTTTATTTGATGAAAAACACAAGTAATGGCAAGTTATGATAGAATTTGAGAAATTTGTGTAAAATTTCACTCAAATGAGTAGACTCTTGTTAAAAAGTCAACATTTTGACTCAAATGACTCAAAAAGCTTAAGAAGGAATCAAGAAGTGATTCCCCCTAAACTTGAGTTTTTCACAATTTGGATTATTGATTTTGGGGTCAAACAAGATTCTTGAACCAAGTATTCCTAATCCAACATGATTTGAGCAATTTGAGACACTTACAGACACATGTATTCTATTTAACTACTTGTACGGGAGTAATATGAAAATTTTTCACTTATGCATATACAAGATGTTAAATGATGAATCAGGATACATGTATGAAGTTCTGACATGCTTAAATCACATAACCAAAGTCAAATAAAGTCAAGTAAAAGAACAAGAAGCATTCAATATCTAACATGAGCATTAACATCAAGGTCAGAGACAAATAGGATCAATCAGCCCTAAATTCTAACCTTGTTAGCATTTATTTCCTTATAAGTGTGATATGAGCTTCAATAGTTCCTAACCTAACGATTTATTCAGAATAATAGATAAAGACTCATAAAACAATGACTAATATGCATGTAATTTCATTAAATCAAATATAGTTTTAAACCTTACTCAGAATTGCAGAAATTTAGCATGCTAAGTCATATGCCATGAAATTTATTGAGTTATTGCATAATTAGTAAGTAGAACAATCCACCTGAATGGTCAGAAGTCAAATTTCCAATACTTTATTAGAGATCAGAAGACATACCTCGAAGAAGATCTAATGTTTGCTAAGATCTAATTCAGATATTTCTAGAAATCAACAGGTTCAATGCTTGATCCTGTTTGTGATTAATCATGAATTGATTAGAATTTGACTAATGTGATTCAAATTGATTGAGTGAGTTTAATGAACAACCCCTATGTAGCTCAATAGTTGTATATCAAGAATTGCCATAAATTTAAGACACATACCTCTTTGATGATCTACATTGACCTAAGATCAATTTAAGAGACAAGAATGTCTTGGAATGTTTCTGGACAAAAATCTGTTATTAAATGAAGCAAAACTTGTTAAACAATTGATTGTTAGCCACACACAACCTAAATAGGGTCAAATTCATTAAACATGAGAGAATTTCACCAGGTTTGACCTAAAAAGTCAAACTATGCATGCAATTGTCAAAAAACAAGTTAAGACTAGTCAACCACAGCAGATTTAACCTACATTGAGTTCAAATCCATGTTAGACAGGTTAAATTCCAGAACTTGACTTAATTCTAATATTTAAAGCAGCATATCCAGTGAAATTCAATTGAAAGATGGAATCAGTCAAAATGGTAAAAAATAGCTTATGTGTTGTCACTTTGGTCAATCTTATTCTTAAAACAACACAAAAGCAACAAATGTTACCACTTTATGTCAAAGAATCCATTTATCAAGTTATTTGAGTCACTTGACTTCTATTGGAATGAGTTTAGACCGATAAAAGTCCAAATAGGTCAAACAGACATCTTTTGTCAAAAATGCTATTGTATGATCTAAGTGATGAGATACAACCCAAAATTGTCATATCTGGGACTTAAACCGATCACCAAACCCTTTTGTTTTATTCGACATTGCCAAAGGAACACTTGAGGAGCTCGAGATCGCCAAATGGAGGGCTTTATTTAGCCGAAATCGCCAAGTGACATACTTGAGATCGCCAAGGCTAAATTTCCTTTTAGCGAGATCGCCAAAAAGGAAAAACTAGTTTAGGCGAGATCGCCAAGTACAAAATCTCGGTGTACCAAGCCTTAAGGCGAGATCGCCAATAGCAAAATTGAAGATTTATTGACAGCAAGTTAATTTGTATGAAAGCTTTCTGGTTTATGATCAATTTTTAACCAAAATGAGAACACCCGAAGCATAAACACTGAAATACTTAATTTTTGAACTCAGTGATTTGCAAATACTTCAATGAACTCATTAAGGGCAATATGGGAATTTATGAATTTTCTAGGCCCATAATATGTTAAAGAACACCAATTTGACTCAGAAAATTTAAAAATTCACACACTTGACCAAAAACCTTATTGAAACTGATTAACTTGAGTCAGGCCAGCCCAAACTTACCAAAACGGTTGATTTTGACTTAGATTGCAAATGGACCTCAAATTTGACAAATTTCTCCCAAACTTGATGTTTTTAAGCACAAAGCACCCAAATTCACAATTTATAACAAATTTGGTTATATCAAAGCGTAGTGCTTTCATTTGCACCGTTAAAGCCTTATTTTCTGGTAATTTCCAGTTATTTGCTTAATTTTGCATATTTTTGCTCTATAATGGTTGGACTATGTTAGGAATCAAACTGGTCAATTACGTGATCATAGACACTTACAAATCAAATTCCCTCTCAGATTCAGTAACCTAAGTCAGATTGTCGGTATTGTTATCCACTTAAGCTCAAGCAAGGCAATTTTCAGCAAAATCACTGTGATGTCATTTATCATGTTTTAGTTTTGATTTAATGACAATTGTGTTGACCTCTTATTCCACAAAGTCAAACAGTTATCCTAGCTTTGTCTATTTAGCACTTCAGTCATGCACAACACACATATGGAATTTCTTCCCCCTATTTCTTTAGAGGTAAGTACTGATTTCAAGATGGATGAGTATTTTTGGTTCGCGTGAACACAAGGTCAGAGTTCCCTCAGCAGATGTGTCACGGAATGTTTTCAATGATAATGACAGTACGCGTGAACACAAGGTCAGAGTTTCCTCAGCAGATGTGTCACGGTATGTTTTCAATGATAATGATGGGACGCGTGAACACAAGGTCAGAGTTTCCTCAGCAGATGTGTCACGGTCAATGGATGGATGTGAGATATTTCTCACTTATTGGTGGATGTGTGATGATTCACACTTATTGAGTAATGTGTGATATTTCACACTTATTGTAAGGTTTGAAATCAGCACTTTCCGCAAAAGAAATACTCGAGTGTGTTGGTTAACTTACTTAGCACAGACTTGAGCAAGTTTAAAGGATTTTACTAACTGTTTTGACTTAAAGTCCACAATTTCATGGTTTTAAGTGTTTAATCACAGGATTTGCCTAATTCTTATTTTGCTGAGCCTACCGACACATCGAATGATAGAATTACTGATCGATTGGATCATATCCTATGGTCAGATCACAAGACCAGAATTATATCATGTTCCTCATAGTTTGCCCAACCAAAACCAAAATTTTCTGGTTTTCTTTCTCAAAGTTTATTTTAGGCATTGCAGAATTGCAAAAATCTTGTGCTTAGACTCAAGTACCCATCAAGTGCCTTTACAAAAGTTGTTGGGAATTACTCGATTCTAATTTACATGATTTTTATTTATTTTTTCAAATTTTTGGAATTTTCTTCAATTTTTCAGTATTTATTGAAGCATCACTAAAAATTCAAGATTTTGACTTTGACATCAGGTATTCAACAAGTGTCTTCACAAAAGTTGTTTGAAATGACCCGATTCTATTTTTAGTGATTTTTATTTATTTTTGCAAATTTTTGTGATTTTCTCTAATTTTTCAACCGTGAGTCGGTTTAGGCCAGACCGACTGTCACAAAGACTCAAAATAAAATAAATAAAATAAGATAAAATATTTTTGGTATTTTCTGAAGATTTGATTAACACTTAGTGCGTTATTTGATGATCAAGAACAATGACCAAAAACTTAAGAAAATTCAAAGAACTAAAGGTAAAATCTTTTTGTGTTTTCTTCCAAAATTTTAAAAACAAAATCTTTTTGGCTTTTCAACTTGGTGTCAGAAAGATTGAAACAAAGATAAAATCTTTTTGGGTTTTCTATAACGAGATTATTGCACGGTCAAGGAAGCGAACAAAGACGATACCTCTAAGACTACACAACCTAAGACTAAGGCAATAACTCTAAAAGGAACCTAAAGGTGAGCTTACTCAAAGTTAATCATTCCTACTTATTGAACTAGGAAATTTAACCTAGAAACATCAAATCCCTTGGTGAAGAGATCTGCAAGTTGATTTTCAGAGGAAACCTGAACTATGGTGATAAGCTTTTTCTCATGACAGTCCCTAATAAAGTGATGCCTAATCTCTATGTGTTTGCTCTTAGAGTGCTGAACAAGGTTCTTAACAATGAACATGGCAGCAGTATTATCTATGTTAATAGGGGTGGACATGAGATTCAAACCGTAGTCCAGAAGCTGATTCTGGATCCAGAGGACTTGAGAACAGCAGGAGGCAGCTGCAATGTATTCCGCTTCAGCAGGTGAAGTAGACATGGTTGACTGCTTCTTGCATTTCCACGAAACCAATCGATTCCCAAGATTGAGCTCCTCCGGTGGTTGACTTCCGATCCATGTTGCAACCCCCGTAGTTGTTTTGGAGGCATGTTATTCGCTTGGAACATTTGATTTCCAGAGTTAAAGTCAGACATGGTGAAACAAGTTGTGTTTCTTCACAAAAGAGCTTAATGGGTCAAACGGGTCGAGATCTCAGAAATTGCTTCAACGGATGCTAAGATTGAGGTTAATTGCTCAGAACCTACAAAACAAACATCTTGAAGCTTATTTAGTTTGAATCAATCAAGCAATAAAGTCAAATTTGAAATTTTCAAATTTTCAAGACTTAGAAAATTTTCCAGCCATGTTCTTGAGCATAATCACTAGGTCAAAATCAAATTTCATAAAATCAAGTTTTTATTGCACCAATAGTTTAGGAATTTGCTTAGGAACAGATTTGTTAACTACAACAAGCTCCAAAAACCACTTAATCTATGTGAAATCGGATCAAACAGTGATTCTTATGAAAAACTTCCAAGAACACAATTTTTGCTCTAAAATCTTCAATACTTGATGTTTTTGAGTGATTCAAGTTGCTATCATCCCTAAATCATGAGTCTAACATGTATGCATGTTCAATTTTGACTCAAAATCAGTGAAAGATAGACATTTATTTTCAAAAGAAACGCACAGCACGTATGCTCTGTGTTCGCATAAATCTGGAAATCTCAAAAATTGACCCATTTATTGTGATTATTGATGAAATCTAAGCATTCCAACAGATTCCTTATGAAATTTCGTTCAAAATGGTTCAAGGAATCACACAAACACCTAGATTTGATGACTTGAATGAGTGATTCTTCAAGTTTTTGAGAAAACTCAAGAACATGAAGAACAATGGCTCTGATACCATTTGTCAGGACCAAATTTGAGCCTTTACTCATCCAATACACAGATTCAAGTGCGGAAATCATGAATCCATGATCAAATCATAGTGTTTGCTTGTTGAAATCCTTAGATTTCGCCTCTGAAACTCAAGAACTTGAGGGTTTTCACACACAAGTGCTCTCTATCTTCAAAACAGCCGTCCAAGAGTCTTATCTAGGGTTATTCTAGAGTGGCTATTTATACTAGAGAGAGCACAGGTCGTGAATGTGCTAAAAACAAGAGAATGTTATTGAAGTTAGTGCATTTTATGACATCAGACAGCCGAGATCGCCAAGAATGAGCCTGAAGTCGCCAAGACTGGTTGGTGACCTCGCCAAGGCTTGGTGAGGTCGCCAACCTTGGTGAGGTCGCCAAGGGTTGGCGAGGTCGCCAAGGAGGCTTGCCCAAGTCGCCAAGAACTCTTGGTGAGGTCGCCAAGCCTTGGTGAGGTCGCCAAGAACAAAGCCCAGATCACCAAGTCTTGGTGAGGTCGCCAAGGTTGGTGAGGTCTCCAAGGCTTAGCAGCGAGATCTCCAAGAACAAACGAGATCTCCAAGGCTTATCAGCGAGATCTCCAAGAACAAACGAGATCTCCAAGAACAAAACCAGATCTCCAAGACCAGTGTCCAAATCACCAAGACTATCTGGAAATCACTAAGAACAATCCCAAAACTCTAGGAATCATTATGGGATCGTTAAGGGTTGTTATTATGAAATCACTTAGTGTTATTAGCAAAACCCAAGTGAAGGATGAAACCAACTCCTAAGGTGTAATGTTTGAGTTGCCACCAACCTAATATAGGTCTTACAGAATTCGATATAAATTCAAGTTTTAGGGTTTCAATTCGCATACAGAGGAGAAGAGAGTTGGGATCAAGGCGAAGCATCGGGAGACCAAGATTCCATCACACTACGCTATCCGGTTCTTTCGATTTCTTCGTTTTCGTTACTTGCTATCATGTATTTGGATCAAGTTTCAGACTTTGTTATGTTTAGTATTCAGAACATGATTGTAGGCTAAACTAATTATGCCATCTAGACCATGTTGATGAGTAATTGATGTTTTAACTTTATTCTCGGTTCTTAACTAGTTGATTGATGCTACGATTTTATTAAACTCCAATGATTGCCATGTTCGATGCATATGTGTGTTATGAGCAGATTATTGATTGATCATTAATGCTTAATTTACCCGCGAATGTCTTTCGGTTTAGGTAGATTAGCAAAAGTTGTTAACTTTAGGGTTGATTGCTAAAGTGTAGTGAGGGTTTCATTGACTATTGCATTGATAATTGATTGGTAATTTACTTGTAATGTGCTGCTAAACTGAAGACTTAAAAGGTACAGGTTTAACGGGTAGTTGGGTTGGTTAAAGTCCTAGGGTTGCATTATCTCAAAAGGAAGTGTCCTAGGGTTTTGTCTAGCTTGCTATTCCGTGTCATTCATGGTAACTATTGGTAGCTCCTGTTAGGTTTAAGGTGCCCGAGATTAGGTTCGGAGGTGGTTAGGTCTAATTGAGGTAGGAAGGACTTAAAAGGTGAACTCCTGTTCGAGCGTTAGAATCGTTGTCTAGGAAGGACTTAAAAGGTGAACTAGCCACCATCAGATTAGTTAGAACCGAGGTAGAGTTAAGCATCAATTGCAAGTCTAGGTCTAGGTGGTATATTTCTCTCTCATCTGAATTTCTCCGAAGTTTCTTGCTCCCGTCTGTTTGTTCGTTGATTAGTTAATTTTAGTTAATCAAATCTCAATTAAAAAAAAACCCAAATTTACTCAGTATTTCCATTTTAATTTAGGTCTAGGTTAAGTTTTGTTATTAGAGTGTCCTAGGTTCGATAATCCGGTCTTGCCTTAGCTTTACTATAATCCGACAGGTTCACTGCCTTAGGGTTCGGTTCGGTTTAGGTCATTTCGGTAAAATTAGGTGTGTCTTAGGTCTAGGTTTTAGGTCTATTTTAATAGTGTTTTTAGTGTCGTTCCGAGCACATCACTCGAACCGATCTTCCGTTGACTTTTACGTTGACTGTTGACCCGAACGGTTTACTTTTCCAGAAAACGTCTTCGGTCCAAACAGCAAGCCTCGAGCATCACAACCCGCGTCTCTGAATCAAATCACAATGGATTCTTCAACCGCATTATTCGAGAATAGATTTGATGGCGTCAGTCACACATATTATTAGTTCCAACAAATTCCCCCTTGACTGACGCTGTCAAATCTGTCATACAGGTGAAGAACCGCTCTGTCGTGCATCTTCAAAGAACAACTGATAAACCTGAATCTTTCTGTTGTAAAGATTCCCCCTTTGAATAAGCTTTTTATATTCTTGTTGCTCCAGTTGAGAGCCAAGTGCTGCAGTTCACTTGGTTCACACGGTCGGGTACAATACTAAGAATGCTGAACATTATAGTCAAAATCGCAACAAATCGAATCCGATAAATCAATTAATCACTGAAAATGCTCCAACTTCAGATAATCGACCCGATAATCCAAATCCATAATGGTTCCCCCTTTTCTCTATATCTCTCTGAAACATCCGATGGGGAAGCGGAAAATCAGATGCAGAGAGTGGAACCGTTCCGCTCAGTTCCGAAGAGAAAACGGTACTAAAATCCTGAAATCGGACAATCTTGCGAAAAACCGGAAGCCGGGTGCAGACAGTTGTGAATGATCCATAAATACTGAATTTGTTCCGCGTGACTGGGTTGGATGCGAAAATAAAGTGTCAAATCAGTGAAAAACTGAGATCCCGAGCGTAAACGAGAAATTTATTCATAACCGGAGTCTTCGTAATTTTGGGCGAAGAAAATCGAGCTTGGAAAAATATTCTGTGAAGAATTCTGAGTCAAGCGGTGCAATATGGAATGAATCTGAGAAAACCATCAATTTTATTCAAGAAACGGCCTTCCGTTAGAGATTTAACGGAATATTCCAATATTTAACTGAGATTCCAGTTAATTCGGTTAGATGACATCAGCGCTGCATCAGCTAAACAACTTGGAGTGAGACATAACGAAAAAGTCACATACTTAACCGAGAAGCGAAACCAGTCCGTCAGTGGTTGTTAGCTAACGTGGTGTGACGTCAACAAAAACTAGAAACCGGGTCAAAATAGACGGAATAAATCCATGTCCAACAAAATATTTTCTGAAATTTCGATAGGCGTCATCTCCATTATTCTTGTAAAAGACCAATGAGAAAAACCCCGCATTTAGCGAAAAATACAGACAATAAATTAATGGAATTAAATCTCCAAAAAAAAAATACCATGATCCATGTGAGTAGATATGGACCAATCAGAATTTGGCTTTACAAACAGATCCACGGCTGAAAATAGAGAGATCCAAGGGTGGGGAAAGCGATCCGTGTGAAGAGGCATGCAGCCAATCAGAGGGCTGCAATATATAGCCTTCCAACGGTTCTTTATTTTACGTGGGACCCACTGTCTCTCCCTCCAACCAATAGCCACGCGACAACAGAAAGAGAGTGTTGATGTTTGTCCGACAAAAGGAGGAGAGAGAGATTCCTCTCTGACCAACGAAATTATGCCACATCACCTCGTCTCCATCTTCTCTGCACAGCACCGGAACCCTAATTAAACTCGCCGGAATTATCGAATGAGCCACCAGAAAACCGCGAAAAAGCCATAACTCAGTGAATACTCGATCAAATCCGATGATTTTTATACCGTTGGATTCGTTATTCAACCCTCTACACATCTAGACAACCAAAAATCTCTAAAAACAACTTGAATGAAAACCCAGTTGTCAACTTAGACGAGATCGCCAAAGTATTTGAGATTGCCAAGACTACACGAGGTCGCCAAGGCCAGATCGCCAAGCTTATTCACCAGATCGCCAAGGAAACAACGAGATCGCAAAGAACAGTTACGAAGCAAAATGAGAACATCCTGAAGCGTCGAGTCATAAGAGCAACTCCCAATGAAAGGATGATTGAAATGTGGCAGTTAGTGAACAACCTGAAGCGTCGAGTCATAAGAGCAATAGGAGAATAAAGACCATGCAAGATCAAGATGACCACAGAAGCCTGAGTACCTTGAAGAACTGGATCATGGTTAGCCAAAGGATTTGTTATCTCTCCTGTGGTTCACAGAGGGTGTTGGAGCTGTGGCACAATTCTGATTTGAATAAATTTGCGCGGGAAGACCTCTGGAGATTATATTCCGAACTGAGCGTTTGCTTAAATGATCATTATATGTATCTTGCTAAGAAGTACTAGAGGTTCTTGTTGATGCTACTCGGACAACTCAGATAGTTTGTCAGTCTCACATGTTTGTATTGCCACCAAATGGGGAATTTGTTAGACTTATCTTAGGTTGGTGGCAACTCAAACATTACACCTTAGGAGTTGGTTTCATCCTTCACTTGGGTTTTTCTAACAAACTAAGTGATTTCATAATAACAACCCTTAGCGATCCCATAACGATTCATGGAGTTTTGGGATTGTTCTTAGTGATTTCTAGATAGTCTTGGCGATTTGGACACTGGTCTTGGAGATCTGGATTTTTCTTGGAGATCTCGCTGATAAGCCTTGGAGATCTCGTTTGTTCTTGGAGATCTCGCTGATAAGTCTTGGAGATCTGGATTTTTCTTGGAGATCTCTCTGATAAGCCTTGGAGATCTCGCTGATAAGCCTTGGAGATCTCGTTTGTTCTTGGAGATCTCACTGATAAGCCTTGGAGATCTCGTTTGCTCTTGGAGATCTCGCTGCTAAGCCTTGGAGACCTCACCAACCTTGGCGACCTCACCAAGCTTTGGTGATCTGGATTTCCTTCTTGGCGACCTCACCAAGACCCTGGTGATCTGGGAGTTGCTCTTGGCGACCTCAACAAGACTTGGTGATCTGGGAGTTGCTCTTGGCGACCTCACCAAGATCCTGGCAATCTGGGTTTTGTTCTTGGCGACCTCACCAAGACTTGGTCATCTGGGAGTTGCTCTTAGCAACCTCACCAAGATCCTGGTGATCTGGGAGTTGCTCTTGGCGACCTCACCAAGACTTGGTGATCTGGGAGTTGCTCTTGGCGACCTCACCAAGATCCTGGCGATCTGGGAGTTGCTCTGGCGACCTCACCAAGACTTGGTGATCTGGGTTTTGTTCTTGGCGACCTCACCAAGGCTTGTCGACTTCACCAAGTGTTCTTGGCGATTTCACAGTTGTTCTTGGCGATCTCGTCAGTCTGATTACATAAATTTCACTAACTTCAATAACATTCTCTTGATTTCAGTGCAATCACGACCTGTGCTCTCTCCAGTATAAATAGCAACACTAGAATAACCCTAAAAAAACTTCTGGACGGCTGTTTGAAGATAGAGAGCACTTGTGTGTGAAAACCCTCAAGTTCTTGAGCTTCAGAGGCGAAATCTAAGGATTTCAACAAGCAAACACTATGATTTGATCATGGATTCATGATTTCCGCACTTGAATCTGTGTATTGGATGAGTAAAGGCTCAAATTTGGTCCTGACAAATGGTATCAGAGCGGGTACCGATTAGATTTCATCTCACGATGAATCTGATCACTCGAATCTTGATTTTGAGCTTGAATGAGGTGCTGATTGGAAAACCCAATTTGGAGACTTTTTCTAATTTTTCTACTTTTTCTTATTTTTGGAGCTGTTTGGATGATTTCTGGATGAATCTGATGATAAATTCTTGTTGTTGGGATCATTTAGATAAGATTTCATGCTCCATTTGTCCAAATCTGTGAAGAAATCCGAGATCTGTGGCTGAAAAACGAAACTGTTAGGGTTTTCACGTTTTTGGGGTTTTGAAGATTTTTTGAGCTTTGATTCTGAGTTTTTGATGATATAATCAGTGTTTTTGGATGAAATAAAGTACTATTCTTGATGGAAAATGCATTCCGGGTCCATTGGGAGCATCGGTTTTGTCTAAAACGCAACGGTTTGGGCAGATCTGGAGAAACACAGAGTAGTGTGTGTTTCACGGTGTTCTTGGTGTTCTTCATTTCATTGAAGATTGCCTTGGCGATTTCGCAGCTGTTGAAGATGTTGTTGGCGATCTCAGTGTCTTTGAAGATGCACTTGGTGACCTCAACTCTATTCCTGGCGATCTTGGCTTGCTCTTGGCAATTTCGTGAATAAACTTGGCGATTTCGTTTTTGCGTTTGGCGACCTCAAACCGACCTGGAATCCTTGTTGGCGACCTCAATAAACCTTGGCGACCTCGTATAAGTCATGGCGACCTCGAACTTTGGCGATCTCGACTGATCTCAACTTCTGGGTTTTTATTCAAATAAGTTTCAGTGGATTTTGATCGTCTAGGATTGTAGAGCATCGCACTACGAGTCCAACGGTACAAGAATCATCGAATATGATCGAGAATTGTGGAAGTTATGAGGATTTTACGTTTTTCCGGTTAGGTTATCAATTTTCCGGCGACGTATCTGGTTCTTCCGATTAAATTAGGGTTACGGGAGATTGATGATGAAGGTGGGGACAGCAAGGTGACGTGGCATGTACCGATTGGAGCATGCGGAATGTTCAGCCGACATTCTCTCTCCTCTTGTCGGTATGCCCATTTTGGCTGTCGATATTTTATTGGTGGAGAGAATGGGGCATGGGTCCCTCCTAACCAAAAAGAGCCGTTAAGTGGGCTGCTGTGTCGGCTTCTCATTGGCCAGAAACTCCACTACACGGATCTGCACTGCCAGCCGCTAGATCTATTTAATCCAACCATTGGATCAGTTTCAATGCTCTTATCTGATTGGCTAATCCCTTCTCACACGGATTATGGTTTTTCATGGCTGAAATCTGATTGGTTGAAGGGATTTGACAAGGATTATGGTTTTCTTTAAGACACTTTCACTACTAATAAATATTTTCAGCATTTTTCGCTAAATGCGGAGTTTTTCTTAATAGTGTTTAACGAGACTTATGAGATGGACTCTCAAACGAAAATTTTAAAATATTTCGTTGGATCATGGATTTATTCCGCTATATTTCGACTGGTTTCGCTTCTCGGTTAAGTTTGTGACTTTTTCGTTATGTCTCACTCCAAGTTGTTTTGCTGATGCAGTGCTGATGACATCTAACCGAATTAACTGGAATCTCAGTTAAATATTGGAATATTCCGTTAAATCTCTAACGGAAGACCGTTACTTGAATAAAATTGACGGTTCTCTCAGATTTATTCCAGATTGCACCGTTTGACTCAAAATTCTTCACGGAATATTTTTCGAGCTCGATTTTCTTCGCCCAAAAATTACGAAGACTCCGGTTATGAATAAATTTTTGCGTTTATGCTCGGGATCTCAGTTTTTCACCAATTTGACATTATTTTCGCATCCAACCCAGTCACGCGGAACAAGTTCCGTATTTATGGATCATTCACAACTGTCAGCACCCGGCTTCCGGTTTTTCGCAAGATTGTCCTATTTCAGGATTTCAGTAGCGTTTTCTCTTCAGAACTGAGCGGAACGGTTCCACTCTCTGCATTTGATTTTCCGCTTCCGCATCGGATGTTTTCAGAGGGATCTATAGAAAAGGGGGAAAAATAATAGAACTGGATTATCGGGTTGATTATCAAAAGTTGGAGCATTTTCAGTGATTGATTGGTTTATCTGATTCAGTTTGTTGTGATTTTGATTCCAATGTTCAGCATTCTTAGTATTGTACCCGACCGTGTGAACCGAGTGAACTGCAGCACTTGGATCTCAACTGGAGAAACAAGAACAGAAGGAGCTTATTCAAAGGGGGAATCTTTACAACAGAAAGATTCCGGTTTATCGGTTATTCTTTGAAGATGTACGACAGAGTCGCTTCTTCACCAGTATGACAGATTTGACAGCGTCAGTCAAGGGGGAATTGTTGGAACTAATAATATGTGTGACTGACGCCATCAAATCTATTCTCGAATAATTCGGTTGAAGAATCCATTGTGATTTGATTCAGAGACGCGGGTTGTGATGCTCGAGGCTTGCTGTTTTGGACCGAAGACGTTTTCTGGAAAAGTCAACCGTTCGGGTCAACGGTCAACGTAAAAGTCAACGGAAGATCGGTTCGAGCGAATCAAGCTTCATATTAATTAAATCAACTATGATTTAATTAATAATTTATTTTAGTTGTTTATTTGTAATAAGCTCATTTTATTTGTGTTTTACTAGTTAGTGGGCTAGTGAGCACATGGGCTCTCCTATATATATAGGGTGAGTGTGCTCATTTGTAAAAGAGATGATTCTTAGAGTGAGTGAGCACCATTCTAGAGAGAGAGAGTCTCACATTGGGTTTGAGCTCAACCCAATGTGACCATGGATTTCCTATGACGAGTTTGTAATCATTCGGTTCGTTGTAATCATTCAGCAATAATCAATGAATCGTTTGATTTATTATTTCTTGTTATTTATTATCCTTGATTCTCATCATCTTGTCTCCTTCATCTAATCTTCGTTCTTGCTCACGATCGAGATTCTTGATGTGAAATCGGTCCTGACACAGCCAAGCTAAAAATGATCACATTTTCCTATGCATATGCACTTTCGAGTAGCATACGTTTACCCCGGAAGTGCTTTGACCAAAGCCTACGTAAGAGGCCTCACATATGCATTTCTGAATAATGTGCATTTGCATCGGTAGTGCTATTACCAAAGCTGTAGATGAAGTTTAATCTTCAGAAAGCCCTCTTGATAAGAGGCATATGATTATGAACTACTTTGCCCTGTGCAAGCAACATATCTGTTTTGGATTTTTACCACTATGGAAAGAAGCCCTCGCTAGAGGTATGAAGATACGCTTCCGAAGAGTCGGAAGTGATAAATGAGATCCCAAACAAGATCATATGTAACTAAAAAGCCCTCGCAAGAGGTATGAAGATTCACTTCCAAGAGATTGATGCAAACGCCAGAAGTGATCAACAATTCTCAATGAGGCATTGCTTATGAATAAAAATCCCTCGAAAAGAGGCATAAAAGTTTAACTTCCAAAGGGCAGAAATGAGTGCCGGAAGTGACAATTCAAGCCTAAGACCTTAATGAGACGTTGCCTGTGAACAAAAAAGCCTTAAAAAGACATGCAAATTCATTGTGACAAGAAGAATTTTTACTAGTGCAAGTATTTCGGAAATAGTTATTCCTTATTTCCCGGTACCAATGCAAAAGTATTTAAAGCTTATCAAATTGAATCACTAATCAAGGAATAATCCTTATGAAGGACGAACTAGCATTCTAAAGTGCATAGCTAAAAAATATCTATAATTTTAAAGCACTTGCGTTATATATACAAGGATGGAACTGTTGGAAATCTCAACAGTAGCCATAAAAGAGGACAATGAAATTTAAGATGATGAAGACAATGAAATGCATCTGCTAGTGGATACATTTGCAACATGAAAAGCTCCTAGCAAACAATTCTTATGGCATTCTTAAAATATTACTGAAGACTTTCTAGTACTGACTCAATCCAGCAAGGCCTTATACCTTTTCCAGTACTGACTCAATCCATGCTGAGTGTTTCCTCTTTAAAAAAAATGAAAGAGTATGAGCATATGCATATGCTCATGCTACTGTTGACGAAGTGAAACGAGTATGTGCATGTACGTGTGCACATGCATCTGTTTAAAAGATCTTCACATGCACTTGCTAAAGCCCTCATGAGAGGCTAGCATATGCACTTCCGAGTAAAGTACATGTGCATTGGAAGTGCTATGATAAAAGATTAAAGAGAAATCTAATGCCCTGGGAAAGCCCTCTTAATTAGAGGCATGACAACGAATTCCTTTGCCTTACACGAATTATGTTAAAACCCTTTCTTGGAAAGGCATAGAAGGTCTCATTTTGATCTATGATCCTCGTGTTTTCAAAAACACCAGGTGAGTTTGTGTCTTACTTTCCGGCCTCAATGCAAGAACAACTCAAAGTGGAAGTGAAATTTCATATGGATCGCAACTGCCACATTTCCAAAAAAATAAAAGATACCAACATCCGTAAAGAAATATGGTGGATTATCAGAACCTGATATCCACATCTTTAAAGCCGCAAGATTGGAACGATGGTCTGAACAAACTTGATGCCAAATGCTGGTGTAAAATTTTACCTGATCTGCCAGATTCTGGTACGACTCACTTCCGAATGCACAAATTAGCAGCTTTGAGGATTTAAGAACCAAGTTCCTAAGACAATTCAGCCAACAATGGAAGTGTACCAAGGAAGTGACGAAAGTGCACAGCATCTGAACAAGAAGTGATTAAAGCCTTGAAAATTTCATGGTACGCTTCAATAACGAAACCAAGAAGATAGCTGGAGTTCAAGACCAGTTGCGAATATCTGAATTCTGCCATAGTGTTCGACATATATACCTTGTTGAAAAATTACATGAAGATCTACCAAAAACCATGGAAGTGCTCATGGACCGTGTAAGAATATATGTCAAAGGGAAAAGCGCATCTGGAAATACTCAAGGTGTTAACACCCAAAAGCCGCCTAAAAAAGGTGCAAATGCTAAAAGCGCAAATGCAAGTGTCAATACCATTCCATCAAGGAACCAGTCTTGGGGAAGATACATGCCATGCCCCAAACTTATGATCGAAGAAGAAAATAAAATTTTGGCAGTTGCAAGAAGACTTGGGATTCAAGACCAGAAGAATACTCAATACTTACCAAGACCCCAAGTGAAATCCTCACTACCAAAAATGTGCAATTTACAAAGCCTCAAACGCCACGTTTAGTAACAAGCCTTGACACGAACAAATATTGTGACTACTACAAAGATAGGGGTCATGACACTGATGATTGCAGACACTTGCGAAGCGAAATCAGGCACATTGTCTCGCCTAGTGAAGAACATCAAAGAAGGCCGTCCACCAGCCAATCTAAAGAATGTTATCAGCACGATAAAAAAAGGGTTCTAATACCTGGTATCGAAGTGCGAAAGCAAAGGTGGAAGAAGAACTATGAAAAAGGAAAGAAATAACCTTTCCATACTTAACCAAAAAAGAATCAAGAGAAGACCATGTGGTTGTAACCATTGGCATGTGCATTTTCTTCACATACGAAAAGAGTGTGAGCACTTGCATGTGCTCATGCATCTGTTGAAGTTCAAATAGACAAAGTATGTGCACAAACAAAGTACACATGCATTCTTCTCACAAGTGATAAAGCAAACATACTTGGACACCGAAAGTACACCCAAAATTATGTACGAGTCTTGTTTCAGAAAAATGGGTTCGGAAGTGCAACAACGACTAAAGTCTCACATTCCCACACTTAAAGGCTTCTCTGGTGAAAAACTACATCTGATTGGAAAAATCATCCTCCTGGTGATCCTTGGAGACGACAAATTCTTCCGAGAAGAAATGATGACATTCATCGTAATCGCAACTCCTTCTCCTCATAATATAATTATTGGAAGGCCAAGGACTTAAGGTTCTAAGTGCTATCATCTCAACCGCACATATAATCATTGGAAGGAAAGGACTTAAGGCTTCTCTGGTGAAAAAGTACATCCGATTGGAAAAATCATCCTCCTGGTGATCCTTGGAGACGATAAATTCTTTCGAGAAGAAATGATGACATTCATCGTAACCGCAACTCCGTCTCCTCATAATATAATCATTGGAAGGCCAGGACTTAAGGTTCTAAGTGCCATCATCTCAACCGCACATGGTCTGGTCCAATTTCCAACTCCCAAGGGAAATCACAACTGTCAAGACGGATGCGGATACATAAATTGCGTTAGTTAATAAACCAACAGCACCAAAAGAAGCATTCGTATGCATCTCTAATATGCAAATGCAAATGACAACAGTATCAAGATAAAATCTTACAAAAGATTGTTTTAATCAAAAAAGCCCTCAGAAAAGGCATACACATGCACTTCCTAACGAAATAATTATAGCAAAGCCTAAAGGAGATCTCCATTCAGCAGTGCATATGGAACAAAGACTACGATTCTGTAGAAGGAAATGTTGGAAGTTATACACTTATGATGCTATGAGGAAAATTTGATAAAACACAAATGCTTCTGCTAAAAGTCACAAAGCAATAAACACCATTGCAGTTACAACAATTACAGAAAATGCCATGCGCTTGGTGGATGATGTATTGAAAAATGTGAACATTAGCATATGTCAGGAAGACCGCATGTGCAAGCATTTGCACATGCGGGGGCAACAAAACAAAACCCTCCTAAAAAGCACATGCCAATCGAATTTTTACTTCAGTAGTACATTTATAAGCCAATGGGCAACTTGAGCAAGCTAACCAAAGCTTGGTGCATTTCCGCAAGTGCTACATGTGAATCACAAGTGAAGACTGCAAAGAAAGATAGAAAATGTAACTTTGTGTTCTTGTCTTTATTCTCATGTTCTATAATAAGTTCTATGAAGAACAAGTATATTTGTTTCCTTTGCCTATTAATATCAATGCAAGTGTTTATTTCCTCTTCCCATGAAAATCGAATGCAAATGTTTGTTTGAATAAGCTGTGTACACACGTGTGCATATGCACATGCAACGAAAAATGATAAGACTCCTTTTCTAAGGGAGCATCTACGCCGAACAAATGAAAATTTCCTTTCTAAAGGAATTCACATGCGAAACATTTCGCTTCCTACAGCATGGTTCATGAGTCACTAGCGGGTGCATCAAAAAAGGATCACATGCCGATTCCTTGATGCAGTATCGCTGTTATTTCCTTATTCGTAAGGAGTCACCCAAGATAAATAAACAAGTTTATCTTGTCCCCAACTGTCTCATTGATGATTAAAGAGTGCATGTTGGGAAGAGGTGATCAGGCCGGACACCTTGTTAACACAATGGTTGTTAACAGAAGCCCAAAAGAGAGATGGCCAAACTTAAGTGGGGAAGGCATGTTGTAACGAAACACAACTTAAGCTCTCTGAGGGTCGCAAGGGCTACTGAATAACTGATGTTATGAAGTGGTCTTGCGAGTTGATCATTCAAGAAATTATTCAACTAAGCCTTACCGAAGACTGTAAGGACTTTTTATACCACAAGGAAAAGATTTGAATTTAAAATAAAATAACTTGACTCTTAAAGTGGTATTGACATCGTGTAGTTAAAACCCTATGAAGGTGGACACATCTGATAAGGGGGGGGGGGGGGGAGGGACGCATGTGTCAGCTTTCTTTAAAGTTTTGTTCATTTTATTAAGGATCTTATCAAAAGTACTTGTGAAGGAGAACTCATGAAGTTTCTTAGAAATTCTAAAAAATATTTGCAAGAGTTAAGCAAAGATCAATGTCAATAGCAATAGCATAAAAAGCTCTACATGGCAAAGGTAGTGTACAACCGCTTCGCAACTGCAAGTGTAAAAACAGTGCACTTCGACTGCAAGTGATATACCTTGGGCATATCAATATGACTCATCTTATGTGAACCATGAGAAAAATAATATCAAAACATGGCAAGGAAAGAAGAAATTCAAACAAACATCCATAAGCATACATAAGCATTCATATATTCAAGGTTGCAACATATGCAGTTCCAACAAAGTCAAAGTTAAAGTATCATCAACCATAAACAAAAGTAAATTGTTTAATGCCACAGTATAAGTGGACTTTGGAGAAAGACTGTCAATAATTGTTTCATAAGGCTTCAAAGAGATTACTTACCAGATTGATTGGGGACATCTGCTTTTAAAGCTGAAGGAGCATCTGGCTTTGATGAAAGAGTTGATGCCTTAAGAAACGGAACTGGCTTCAGCATTTCCTTCATCGCTTCTGCGTCAAAAAGGCTCAACTTAGCAACTTGATCAATAGTATCAAAAGCCATTGTCTTCAAAGCAGTTAGATTGTTCAAAAGCTTGTCCCCGACATCCTTATCAAATTCTTTGAAAGCGGTAAAGTTGGCGTCTCCTTTAATCGCATGTGCTAAACTGCATTTGATACCTTCATTATAACCAACAGTATTTGCGGCTGAATTCACTTTCAAGGCCACGGGGATCACTTCTGAATGAACTCTCTTGGCAACCATACTCAGGCATTCCTCTATCATCCATTTGCTCTTTTCATCCAACATCGCATTCCTGTTCATCAACGTTGCATTCTCAGTTTGCATCCACTCACGTTCTTCGACCATAGCTTTAATGGTCTCCTCCAACCTCTTCACTTTCGATTTTGCAACTTCAGTTTCTGAAAAAATCGGAAACTCAAATGACATAGCACATCGAAAATGCAAATGAAAGAATAAAATAAAGAATACAAGTCAAACCTCTTTTGGCATTGTTACACAGATCTTCACGACATCAACCAATGAAATTTACTTACCAGATGGGGCAGCTACACTTCCACCTGTGCATTTTTAAAACAGAAGTGTTAGTCCGATATCATTTTACAAATTATTATCGGACTAGGGAGACTACGATGGGGATGAGTTAGATTCAGTGATAAACAAGCCCTCGTTAGAGGCATGCATTTCACTTATGAAGTGTCGGAAGTGACCAATGAAATTTTATGAGAGATGGTTATGAAAAAAAGCCCTCCTTGGAAGCATGAAGTTCCACTTACGTTCATGCAAACACCGGAAACGTCAAGAAAGATCTATCTTTGCATTGAATCACATTGGCACCATCAGTAGTGCCACCATTCACCACTTCCACTTCTGGCTCTTCACCCACACTTCCGACAACAGTATCTTCTTGATTACGAGTCTCCACTTGCGACCCCCGTTGATCATTAGTAGCTCCTCTTGGGCGATAATCTAAAAAGGACGAGGCAGTTTGCCAAAGAAACGGCGTTGCCCCTTCCTCCATAAGCTCGGCTCCAAGATCCAAATCTGTGTAGCTCTTCAATTGCATTGCCTCAAACAGGAGTGAACCAGGCCCTATTCATCCTACACAGTAACAGAATAACCTCAGGAAGTTCCCGAATGGGACCCGCAAAATCCACCAATCGGTCAAAATACTCTACTTGGTGCTCGCTTGTCTCCGGAGTTGAGTCATGAACAACATCTTCAATGTCTCTCCATTTCATCCCAAAAATCATGCATACGTACTTCCGAAAGATGAATGTAAATATCAGAAGTGTTAAATTTATAGAAAGATTTCAAAATAAGAAGCATATCAGCACACTTCTGAATAGCGCAAATGCACAATGGAAGTTGTCAGTAAAATTAAGAAGAATATTATCTGCGAATAAAAGACCTAGTAAAGGCGGGAAGAATTTTTGTGATGAGAAGACCTTTTTGCTGTCGCAATGACTCTTGGACCTACACTTATAAATGCGATTTTGCAAAGCCGACAAAACTCGTCGCATATGGATAAAATTCTCCAACGCGTATGATTCTAGTCGCACTTACAGACGCGGCCCATCCTAACCGCCAAAACTCGTCGCACATGCATTCTTCTCTCCAATGCACATGATCTAGTCCTTAGCCATTTTTCTCCAAAATAGCATAAGGACTAGGGGACTTGATGACCGGTTCTTCAAAGTCATTGAAGACTGATAACCTGCCTATTAGATAATTTTGAAGAATTTTTTCTCCGAATTGAAGCACGATGCGTGCTGCACTCTTTTTCCCTTGGTCCTGATTTTTTCCCACGGGGTTTTTCCGGACAAGGTTTTTAATGAGGCAACAAATCAAAAACGCATGTGGATCTAAAAGGTTGGCTAACAAACCTTCATGGCAGCCGGAAATGTGACATATCCTTGATTTCTAGTCCATTATCATTGTGTAAATAATTAATGGACTAGGGGGACTTGATGAGGATGGGTCAAAATCAGATGCACTTGGACTTGGAAGTGCACATGAAGGATCAGCAGATGCTGATGAGCGAAGCCCATATGGAAGTGCAAGTGATACAACTCCGAGAACGCAAGCGCAAGTGTCAAGAGATAGTTACAGCTAAGAGACTATAAATAGGCATTTATAGGCTCATAATAAGGGGCTGGACATTTTTACACCTTTAACTAGGTGTTTTAGCTAGATCTCTTGTATTAATCTCTTTTCACTTGTAACCTTGATTCAATCAATGAAATGTTACATGATCTCACTCTTTCCTCTCCAATTCTCTTAATCTCTATCTAATCCATGAAGGATCGAATCTTACCTCTACTGTGAGATTTTGTTCTTCATCAATCTTGTTGCTTGACTCTGCTTGACCATTGGCTTGGGGATGTACCAGTGAATAAGTAATCATCCTTACCCCCTAACTTTCACAGAAGTTGGTAGTTCTCTTTCCAATGAATTATGACCCGTTGTCACAAATAATCTCTGAGGGTATGCCAAATCTTGTTATAATGTTCCTTTTTATGAATGAAATAACCTCCTTCTCTCTGACTTGGACGTATGCTTCTGCCTCTATCCATTTTGAGAAATAGTTGGTCGTAGCTAATGATGAAGTAAACGATGCATCGGATGTGTTTGACATATCCGATCGTTCACTTCCAAGTCCTCCGGATATGATGTTTGTCGAAAGTGTTTGTGCAGGCCTTAGACAGATGAGATTGAGCAGATGCGGACTAAGGAATCACGAGCGAGGCCTATAAATACCCGACGAGATATGTAGTTTAGGGACTTCAGATTCACTTGTAAAATCTCATATTTTACATATGCATCTGTATAACATTTCCTTACAAACATCAATAAAATTACTTCTCTTACCTCGATCATTATAGCTTTTCTATTACTCTTAATCATGATTTAGCGATCTATCGAATCCGGTGATTACTTGCTTTTTCAGTGGCGCCATCCAATAGTTGACACGAACATTGGGTGATGGAATCGTTTGATGATTTGAGGAAAGCGTTCGTCAATTCTTCGTCGGGGGAGAAGAATAAGGAGGAGAATCTGTCTACACCAGGAGTGTTTGTGGATTTATCCTCTTCGTCTAAATCAAAGCAGTCGGTGATGTTATAAAAGGAACAGAATGTTAGCACACCGAATTCTAAAACATTTACAGATCTAAAGTCATCTGGTAAGCAGACACAGGAGGACGATGGTAGTGATTTTGATTCACTGAAGCGGTTTGTTTTGGTAAATCATGGCACCGATAGTAAACCTGCGTGTGTCAGAATGTAATGAGTTGGACGAGCTCGATGTCGATTTTTTGATCAGAAATAAAAGTTTATCTAGTACAGTTAAAGAGGCGGCAGATGAAGGAGGATGAGCAGCAAAACAAGGAAAATGAAGAAAAAAGGCATGATCAACAGCGTGATGAGGAGTTGTTGCAATATTGGACCAATCAAGTAAGTCAAAAGGAATATGATTGTGATAAGGACAATCGCGTTCCAGAAAAGCGTAATGTTGAGAAAAGTTATACGGTGAAAGGTACACGTTTAATTAGCAAGATAAACTCATTAATTAAGCATATGAATATGTTGATTAGTATGATATGATAAATATTTTATATGTTTAAATTCAAAAATGCATGATGAGATGAGTATATGCTTATGTTGAATAAAATTTTGTTATGAAAGTTTTGTATATGTTTTGTGGAAATTTTTGACATGCACAGATATAATAGTACCATACATGCCTCAATCAATGAAGTCACATTCCAAATTTTCGTTATGGATATCCGAAGCTACTTTTCCGAAGAAGTTGAAATTGCCAACAGTAGTGAGGAAGTATTCTGGACTGGCTGATCCGGATGATCACATATTTGAATTTTATTCTGCTGCTCGTTTAGAACAATGGTCTGAAGAAATTTGGTGTCATATGTTTGTATAAACTTTTACTGGTGTGGCACGAGTATGGTTCGATTCATTTCCGGCAGGGCAAATTGATAGTTTTGAGGATCTGAAGAACAAGTTTCTTCGGCAGTTTAGTCAGCAGAAGCGGTGTATGAAAGATCCAACCGAGGTACATAATATTAGAAGGCGAGATAATGAATCCATTGAGGATTTTATTACGCGGTTTAACAAAGAAAGTATGGGGTTGAAGGAGCTGGAGATCAGTTGCGGATTTCGGGTCTCTGTCATGGGGTGAAATGTGCTTAGTTAGTTGAGAAGTTGCATGAAAATCTTCCGAGAACGATGGATATATTGATGCATAAAGCAAGGGCATTTGTTCGAGGGAAAAATGCATGTGCCTATTTGATTGGGGATGATGCTAGCAGTGGTCAGATGCGATCAGGCTCAGGATCTTTTGGCCGGGGTAATGCTGGTCCTGTTAGAGGTGTTGGATCGGTTCCGCAAAATAAATGGGTGAGGGGTTTTGTTCCTAAAAGTAAAAATTTTGGGGGATCATCGAGGAATGCGGGTGTTGATTATAGAGGAGCAAGATTTGTGGAATTGGTTAAAACGCCAACTCAAATTTTGGCAACGGAGAAAGTAGATCTACCTGCACCACCTAAAATGTGAAATGCTCCTACAAGAAATCTGGACAAATATTTTGAGTATCATAAGGACAGGGGTCATACCATGAAGATAGAGCTTGATAAGGTAGTGAAGTCAGGAAAGTTGGCGCATTTGGTAAAGGTGATTCGGAACAATGTGCAGGGAGATGCACCTGTAATTAATATGGTGCAATTGCGTTTAACTGATCAACATAGGAATGTTAGAAGTAAAAGTAATAGCCAAGTTGATTGGAAGTATAAAGAAATAACGTTTCCGCCAATTTTAGAACAAATGGCTACTGAGGAACCGGTTGTTATATCTGCGAAAATAGGTGGATTCATGGTTAAGAGAATACATATTGATTGTGGAAGTGCAACAGAGATCATGTATGAGCAGTGTTTTAAACAGATGGGGCCCAGCATATGTTCACAGTTGCGTCCAACGTCGGTTCCTTTAATTGGTTTTGCAGGGGAAGTAGTAAGACCTATTGGGGAAGTTACTTTACCAATGGTAATAGGGAGTGGGTTACGGATTCGTAACTTGGATGTGTCATTTTTAGTTGTTCGGCATCATCGGTACATAATATTATTTTGGGGAGACCATTTCTGAGAAGGTTGGGAGTAGTTATCTCAGTAATGCACGGAATGATAAGATTTCCAACACCGGTAGGGATTGCTACTTTGTCATCTGAACCGAGTTTGCAAGTGTGTGACGTGAATATATAGGATAATTCGAATTTAGATAAAGAAAAAGAATGGGAAGGTGATAAATGGGTGATTAATAAAAAGTTCCCGGATCAGAAATTGCAGAGTGGGGAAGGTTTGTCGTTAGAAGCTAGAGGGAAATTATACGCTCTGTTAAAGAAAAATGTCGATGTGTTTGCTTGGGAACCGTCGGATATGATTGGGGTGCCGAGGTCATTATCAGAACATAAATTGGCATTACATCCTGGAAGTAAGTCGGTACAGCAGAGACAGAGGGGTATGGATAATGAGAGAGCGGCTGTGGTAAATGAGGAAGTACAAAAGCTAGTAAAAGCTGGAATTCTGAGGGAAATTCAATATACAGAATGGGTGTCGAACCTGGTGTTAGTAAAAAAGCCAGATGGTTCCTGGAGGATGTGTATAGATTTCAAAGATGTTAATAACGCATGTCCTAAAGACTGTTATCCACTTCCGGAAATAGATCTAAAGGTGGATGCTGTGGTAGGGTTTCGTTGGAAATGTTTTCTTGATGCATATAAAGGGTACCATCATATCCAAATGGCAGAACAAGACGAAGATAAAACTTCATTTATTACTCGGAAAGGTATGTTTTGTTATAAAAAGATGCCTTTTAGTCTCAAAAATGCGGGAGCAACCTATCAACGATTAATAGATTGGGCTTTTCAAGGACAAGTTGGTAGAAATTTGGAAGCATATGTGGATGACATTGTTATCAATAGTAGGAGTGAGGAGGATATGTTTAGAGATATGATAATAAATGATGAAGGAATCAAAGCTTGTCCAGAAAAGGTAGATGCAATCCTGCAAATGGGGTCACCATCGACCGTAAAGGAGGTGCAGATATTGAATGGTAGGTTGATTGCTTTGCAGAGATTTGTGTCAAAGGTTGCGGAAAGGTCACTTCCTTTTATGCAGGTGCTGAAATCAAGTATTGGGAAATACGATATCCTCTCAAGGAAAAGTTGGTATATGCCCTTGTGATATCAGCAAGACGTTTGAGACATTATGTTCAAGCTCATATAATTGAAGTGCTCACTACATCTTCTATAAATCAAGTGTTACGAAAGCCGGAAGTGTCAGGTCGGATGGTAAAATGGGCTGTAGAGTTAGGGCAATATGATATTCAGTTTAAACCAAGAACAGCCGTGAAAGGACAAGTTATTGCGGATTTTCTGGCTGAAATGCCCATTGGAAGTGGTGACGGCTGTGATAAAAATAATAGTTTTGTTGCGTCATCGAAGGTGTCAACAGGTATTTGGAAGTTGTATACTGATGGTTTTTCAGGTGATGACGGTGCCGGAGCAGGTTTGCAAATGAATATTTTAAATCTTTTATAAATTAGTCATATAATTTTGCTTCATAAAATACGGCATAATTCATGTGTTTAACAGGACTATTGTTAATAAGTCCGGATGGGGATGAGTTGACATATGCGCTTAAATTCGATTTTAATGTATCTAATAATGAGGAGGAATATGAGGCGTTATTGGCAGGTTTATATTTTTACTTAACTAAATGATTTTTCTAAAAATAAAGTATGTATAAAAAAAATAGAGATATGTCAAAAAGGAAAAGGACAGGGTAAGCTAAAGATAAAGATGTATATTTGAGTGACAGGTTTAAGATTAGCCAAGAGGATGGGTGCTACAGATGTAAAATCGCATGTGGATTTGCTGCTAGTGGCAAATCATATCAAGGGAGATTATGAGGCAAAGAGTGCCATGATGGCTCTTTATTTATCGCAAGTGAAAGAGTTGATGCGTACTTTTGTAACATGCGAGGTGGAACATATATCAAGGGGAAAGAACAAGAAAGCAGATGTACTTAGTAAACTCGCATCCACTTCATTCCAGCATTTGGCTAAAGAGATAAGAGTAGAAGTCTTGGAGGAACCATCGTTTCTGGTTAAACAAGTGGTGGCTGTGTCTATTAATGAAGAAGTTTGGTTCTGGCCAATTTGGAAATATTTGGAAGAAGGATATTTTCCGGAAGAAAGGGAAGAAGCAAGGAAGATTCGTGTAAATGCTTTACAATATCAGTTGCAGAATGGGATCTTGTATCGAAAAACGTACCTTAGACCGCTTTTAAGGTGTGTAACTAAAGAAGAGGCAAGAGGGGTGGTACAGGAAGTGCATAGTGGGATTTGTGGGAATCACATGGCTCCTCGCATGATTGTCAACAAGTTGGTAATACTTGGATATTATTGGCCTGGTATGCATAAATTTGTTACAGAAGAACTTCGAAAGTGTGACAGTTGCCAGAGACATGCTCCAGTAAGTTTAAAAGCCAAACATGAGCTTGTTCCTGTCTCAACAGCATGGCCCTTTCAGAAGTGGGGAATATACATTGTAGGACCATTTCCGGAAGCAGCGGGACGGGTCAAATTTCTTATTATAGTTGTTGATTACTTTACAAAGTGGGCAGAGGCAAAGGCAGTTGCGAGCATTACGGGGCAGCATGTGAAAAAATTTCTATGGGAGTATATTATTTGTCGATTTGGTTTACCCTTATACATTATCTCGGATAATGGAAAGCAATTTGCGGATGATCCCTTTCGGAGCTGGTGTGAGGAGTTGGGAATAGTACAATTTTTTGCGTATGTGGCATATCCGCAGGCCAATGGGCAGGTTGAAAGAGTTAATAGGAGCTTGGTTGAAGGAATTAAGGTACGTTTGGAAAAAGCTAGAGGTGGCTGGGTAGACGAGTTATCACATGTGTTATGGGCACACAGAACCATGCCCAAAACAAGAAACGAAGAAACTCCATTCAGTTTGACATATGGGACTGAGGCTGTCATTCCAGCGGAAGTGGGATTACCTACTCAACGGATGATGGAAGTTATAAATAATGATCAGCAGTTGCGAGTAAATTTAGACTTATTGGAAGAAATGAGAGAGATGGCATCCATAAGAGAGAGTATGTATAAGTCAGAAATGGAGAAATATTATAATGCCCATGTCAAATTTTACCAATTGAAAGAGGGGGATCTAGTTCTGCGCAACAATGATGTTAGTAGGATGGAACCAAAATGAAAGTTAGCTGCACAATGGGAAGGTCCATACAAAATAACAGAAGTTTTAGGCAAGGGATCTTATTTGTTGGAAGATGGAAACGGCAATGTGCTGGCAAGACTCTGGAATGGCATACATTTGAAAAGATATTACTTGTAGTTTTTCCTTGAAAAGAAGGTTGTAAACAAAGTAAGAATATAAAATAGATATGTTTCTATATTAGTATAAAAGTTTCGTTGCTATGGGCAATTAATGTTTTAAAAAAAAGAGAGAGAAAGATAATATGCTGAGTTTGCATATAATAAACTAAAGTCCAAAGGACTAAAGTATGGTTGGTTATCATGTATCTAAAAATAGATGTGAAATCAAACTGATCAATAAAAAGCATCCTTGTAAAGATGCGGCCTATGGGGTCAAAAGAGGTAGTCATGCACTATCCAAAAAAATTCCGGAAAATATATAAAAAGCATCCTTGTAAAGATGCGACCTATGGGGTCATAAGAAGTAGTTATGCGCTACTCAACAAATTCTGGGAAAATCATGAAAGAGGCTAAGTTTGCTCTTGTGACACCGGAAGTGGTCTGTAAGACCGAAAAAGTAATCACACATTACTAATTGCTAAGTTCAGATACATGTGTATAATTATAGTTAAAGAACCTAATGTGTTAATGAA
>JBCNJP010000025.1:17372769-17394413 GCA_039602395.1 Deinandra increscens subsp. villosa
TTAACACTTGGAACTCACGAGAGGGCCCACGATGTCTAGTTGTTGCATTATTAGTGCAAGAGTACAGAATCCCATCTTGACTACATACAGCTCCCACTAAGCTTCAGATCCATTCCCAAAAGTAGCCCTTATTACTGGCATTTACGCGACATCGTTAGACTACAATCAAAGAACAGTCTTTGGCAAACGGGAGGTAGCACATGTATCTCAAGTCAAAGGACGCTATTGAGTATACCATTCAATCAAATTCATCTTATGTTAAATCCAAGAAGACAATTTGATAAGAGTTACGTCACAACGTCATTCCCTAATGAGGTCTGTGAGTCTGGAGAGTCAACTGTTTGAGTCCAGAGTCAGAATAGTCATAGATCAATTTTGTTCCCACAAATTAGATCGACTACGAACGTTTTTAGAATATTTCAGAAAATATCATGGATGTTTAAAACGTATAAAATTCGAACACGTTTTGCAGAATTCGAAATCTGCATCTGACCCTTTAGAACAGATTGAATGATTTGGTGCAAACGTTAGAGTTCGACATCCCAACACTAAAGTAGAACATCAATGTAGCGTAGAATTCAGGTAATACATAATAGTATTAGCTTTTTTTTATCAAACTTGATCAATGGAATTGTGAATTCTCATGCTAAGTTCTTTGCTGTGTTTTGGTTTTGCCCGTTTAAGTTGTTTCATTAGTTTTGGTGTTTCTCATGAACAGCAAAAGTACTTTATGTGAATTTGAATGTGTGATAAAACTTGTGCCCTTGGTATTCACATGGATTATTGTTTTATCACAATGGCATGTTAATTGATTATCAACATAATCAAATTAACCTTCTTTGAATATACCCTTACATTCATGATTCAAAACTTCACTTAAGGTGGCTAGTTGTTCAGTGAGTATACTCGAGTACTCATCATAAACATTCGTCGTCACCAAGGCGAGTTGAGATGATATGGTTTTCCAGCTTGTGTCATTTGTGTAACTCTTTACAGTGACACTCATGCAACATCCTTATGTTGGATAGATCTCGTTTCACAACTAGTATGACACGACTTGTTTTAAGAAATTGAATATATATATGAGGATGCCATTCCTGAGATGTTTTCAATTTTGGGTGACTCTTGAAACTTGGAGATAAGTTTGAGGCTTCATTGCAAGTTTAAATCAGTAAACTTGAATGAACATCGGATCAACATTCAATCGTTATCCTGATAAGGATTGGTGATGATGCTCCCACTTGCTTTATGTAGACGATGCATTCTTAAAATCATCCTCTTTCAAACCGTTAGGATATTTGTTTTGCAAGAGAACTCTTAGCAAAAATTCTTCATTTTCCAAAACGAATTCTTTAGTTCATAAACACAATATGAATCTAAATTAATCAATGTCCAATTGTCATGTCACATACATGAGATAGCAAGATGAAATCAAACTGCCAAAGTTTTATGGTATGCTAGATACAATCATCTTTGTGTTTGAAAGGTGTTGTGTGCTATGATTATTCTATCAGAGTACCGAGTCTGATTTAGGATTGACAATTCAATCCAATGACCAACCATTAATGGAAGATTTTAGACAAGTAAAATCAACATCTAGTTCCATTTGGAATTATTAGTCATTTAAAATGCCAACATGTTTTCATTTTAGCAACAACCACTTGTTGTGAAAAGATGTTCGTTAACGAGTCTTGAATAATTACAAGAATCACAACGCACTGTCCAGTAATTCCCATAGAAATCAAATTTCTTTGATAAGGAATTTAAATGTCCATGTCGCAAAGTGGACGTGCAAAACTCAAATTTTGGTCTCCCCCAAGACTTCCTCTTGGAACCAATTTTGAGTCGCAAGTGTTTGGTGAGGAAATGATTCGTGGATATAAGGTGTGAACGGCAGCCATAGGCATGTCATAAGTCATGTGTTTATTTGCTTTCAAGCTTGAAACCAAAAACTCATAATGTAAGCAACAGGTGCTTAGCACGAATTTAACACATGTGAGTACAAACCAGTTGTATTCTTTGACTTTCAAGGTGTTTTACGTATATATTCATTCATGACCATCATGGTCATGTGCACAAGACTTAGTGAATTCATATAACATAATCAAATAGGTGATTATGTTACATAAGTAGCAATGGTGGTTTAAACTTTATACAAACACGCATCTGAACTCAGCAAAGGACCTATTGTTTGTATTGACGAAATCAAGCAAGTGATTTCATAAAAGTTCAACTTGATTTAATGATCTCTCAAGCTACGCAATTCAAAAACTTAAGGTTTAATGAATCAAGGTAGGTTGATTATTCCTGTTGTAACAAGTACAAGAGAATAAGAGACGTCATGGCCTTAATGGATTTAGAAAGAAAAATTGCTCTTTCTTTGCATCTAGGCTAGTCTCATGATCATTAAATTAATAGCACCAGGCTTAGAGTCATGTTATATATGTTTGAATCTTATCTACCAACCAAGTGAAACAATTATAATTGTAGAAAAAACAATGCATATCAATCAAGTTTAAAACAGAAACTTTAGTGCATGTTCGAGATTCAAACCAAAAGCAAAAATTGTATCATCATGGACCCCGCGAGGGAAAACAAGCAAGTTGTTTTAAAGATACTACCAAGAATTCAAAATACGACATGATCTTTATTCAAAGTTTGCAATCATGCAAAGATGTCATGTCTTCTTGGTTCTTTGCTTTCTACGACTTCACGTTCCTACAAAATGTAAAGTATGTCAAGCATATATTTTGAAGGATCAAATGAAGTGGTTTATAACATGAGGTAACTAATATATACCTCCCGAAGCGCCTGCATCGGCCTTCTTCACCTTGGCAAGATATTCAGGGTAGTTTCTCTTCCAGTGCCCCATCTTGTTGCATTCAAAGCACTGGCGTGCAGCTTGCGGCGGTGTCTTTGAAGCCTTGACTTGCCCTTTCCGGTGCTACTAGAACCTCTAGCAGCAGCACCATTGCCCTTCTTCCTTTTCCCAGGTTTCCTCTAAACCTCAGGTTTCTTGACACCTCTGGATCAGATGGCGAGCACATTATTCGACTTTCCTTTGTTGTTGGTACCGTTGAGAAAATTAGTCTCAGCAGTCTTCAACATATCGTGAAGCTCGGTCACTGTCTTAACTAGGCTGTTCATAACTAAATTGATCCGGAAGGGAGTGAACGCGCTGGAAAGAGAGTGGAGGATCAAATCCGTCGCCATTTCCCGAGGAATGACGTAATCGAGCTTCGCAAGTCGGTCGATGTAGCCCTTCATCTTTAGGACATGGGCGCTGATAGGACTACCATCAGCCATTTGACAGGTGATGAGCCTGAAAACGGTTTCGTAGCGTTCCTGCCGGGCCTGGGTTTAAACATGCCCTTAAGTTCCACGATCATCTAAAACGATGTCCTGTCAACCATGCTCTTCTGAATTTCAGTAGACATGGTCGCCAGCGTGAGGCACGTAACTGAGTTGGCATCCTTTCTCAGTGCCTCATGAGCAGCGCGAGCAGCCGCAGTATTATTTTCGGGTGCTTCGGGCACCTCGGCCTCCAACACATGTTGTTTGTTGGCCATCTACAGGATAATTTTTAGATTTCGATGCCAATCGAGGAAGTTGGTGTCATCAAGTTTTTTCTTCTCAAGGAGAGACTTGAGCTGGAAAACCTCGTTGTTTGCAGGAGGATTAGCCATCTGAAAGAATAGGCAATTCGTTTAGTGTTTCGATGGAATATTCGTATTAAAAAACGGCAAGAAAATCTTTGAATAGGAATATGGGAACCCAATTAGTAGTCGACCCACAAAGGCAGTGTTAAGTGCAATCACCGGTCACTAAGGTGCTGTTTGTTTTTTAAGAAGTAAAATGTCTGCAGTCTGCGAACCACATCTGCAGACATCTGTAGAAGAAGAGGTGGACTAAACGTCTGCAGTCTGTAAGAAGAAGAGTGTTTGTTTTTAACTTCTGCAGACTGCTGAAATTTAAATAAACCGTTTTTTAAATTTATAGATCATTAAAAAATGGTTTGTTTTTAACTTCTGCAGACTGCTGAAATTTAAATAAGGCTCCTGTTATATCCACCCGATGATTTTACTAAAAACACCAAAACCAAACGGTCGTTTCAAGTGAAACGACCTTGCAGTTTCAACCAAAACGACCTTGAAACGGTCAATATAAAGGGGGGCCCCCTGAATTTTAAGATTTCGTCGTCGCGACACGTGGCGGTCGTTTCAACTGAAACGACCTTGAAACGACAGTTTCAACCAAAACGACCGTAGGAAATGGGTGAATTTAGTAAAACCTTGGGTGTCTATATAACAACTCCCGTTTTTTAAATTTATAGATAATTACCATTCAAACCTTTTGATTTTCTTTGTGTATATTTTAACCAATAGATTTTCTTTCTGTATAATTTACAAAAAAAAGTTATATAAAAGCAATTTAAAAAACATTTTTGAACAATATTAAAAAAATTTAAAATAAATGTTTTAAAAATATTTTTTTAAATAACTGTTTAAAACGTTTTACAAAAAAAAAACTGTTTAAAAACGTTTTTTTAAAATTGTATAAAAAAATTATTTTTTTTAATATTAAAAAACCTTTTAAAAAAGTGTTTTTTTTAAACTAAAAAAAATGTTTAAAAAAAACTGTTTAGAAACGTTTTTTTAACTGTTTAAAATGTTTTTTATGAAAAAGTAGTTTAAAGAGAAGGTTAGAAGATGGCAGAAGATGTTAGAAGTGACTGAGCCACATCTGTACCAAGAAGAGGCCATGCAGACATTTTTTAATTAAATGTCTTCGGAAAAACAAACAGTCTGCAGATCTAAATATCTGCGCGTGGTCTGCACGGCGCAGACGTAAGAGGACAGAAGAGTTTTTTCTGAAAAAACAAACACCACCTAAGTAATCAGATGGACAACGATTGTCTCTTGTGAAAACCAGTCACAACTCCCGTTTATGAGGTTTTCGCGAATTAATTCGTGAAATACATTTAGTGTCATCCATGCCAATTTTGTCTATGAATGACCAGATGTACGGTGTTGAAATACTCCAATACACAAGGTATTCGTAAAGAAAATGATAGATGTCCTCAGTGGTCAATGTGCATGCATGGTGTTGAAATACTCCAATGCACACACCTTGGAAGATACCCTGAACACCAAGTGCGGTGTTGAAAAACTCCAACACTGATGCATCGATAAATATGTTCCAGGTTAGACTTGACTAGGATGGCATAACCTATCCGTTTAACGGCTTACCAGATAGGATTATTTAGTCAATGTTTTAATTAATTAAACGTCTGACTAAGATTACTCATGAACCCTATCTCACTCGGGACAGTCAATTTAATAACCTCCTTATTAAAGACTACGCGTCGCGAGGCAATAATCAATTACTAAAAGTTCGAAATTTAAGATCGAAGAATTCGAGATCACAGTCGAATAAAATTGGTTATTTAAATTCAGAGTCTTAATATATATTATGACTCAAATCAATTGATTGAAAAACAATTTTAACCGATTAAAACTTAGTTTGGAGTTTTAGTTGGCGCGTTAAACGATTTAAGACAAGCAACCAAAACACACATGCAAACAAACACATATTCTACTTAAGAGGTTTTGACATTGTCAGAGCCTAATGACAATGTCGAAGAAGGTCTGGGATAATAGGCAAAATCAACCACAAGGATGAGTATGGAATGGTCAACCGGTCATCTCTAAAGCTCCCACTGGCTTCATAAGCTCTTCTTGATTGATTTGGAATTCGCCGGTCTTCCGATCGTGGATACTTGTCATACTAGGAAGTGTCCTTAGATAAGAACACTTGTCACGATGGGGTAGTCGCATCAATTCTCGTCATGTTTGTCTAGGGCGAAGGTGAGCATTCATAAAAAATAGGATAAAAAAACTAATCTATTTTAGATACAACTTTTGAACCCATAAACAAGTGGGCCAATCAAACCAAAATGCTAGTGGGCCAAAAATGGGCCAAACCAAGACACGACAAGCAATCATAACCAAAATACGGGTCTAGCTGAATACGCGCGCTAAACAATCAATTAACGAATTGAAAATTTTTGGTGGGATTAAATTGACCAAACATCTGGAAAAAGCAATTCGTTTAACTTTCGTGACTTTTGGGTTTTAACCCCAGTTCGCGAAATCCACCGGCTTAAACCGATCGGTCAAGGTTTACGTGTGGTGATCAAGGCTCGAATACCACTGTTGGGATTCGGACAGTGGTACACGGGTGCCCGGTGACATTAAAATAAATTTAGGTTGACTAAAACATTATCGACCGGGTTTAGTAAATTAAGAGTTAAAACGGATTAAACCGGTAATCCGTTTACGCAGCGGAATAAATAAATTTACTAATTTTAGACGCGTAAACCGTTGGTGTCGAAATCGTGTCAACAGGATCACGATCACCAAAATTATCACGCAAACCCCATTTCGCGTTAAACCGGTTAACGCGAAAATACAAACGATTACATTAATCGAAATTAAATAAATCTAAACTAAAACGGAGTTTAGATATACCTTCGCGGTGAACTAACAAATGTTAGAGACACCGAGGGACAACGTGATGACGCTAGGGTTTTAACGGAATAACCAATCCGACATTCGGATCCAATTGTTTTGCAAATCGCAAGAAGGCGTCTTAAACCGATTCAGTGGAAATGGCAACGATTCGGTTTATGGTGGCGACTAGCGAGCACCAACGAATCAAGACGGCAATGGAGACTAGGGTTTTAGCCAGAGCGATTTAAACGATGACGGCGACAAAGCTCGCACTCACTATATCGTAAAAACGATGATTAAGCCGAGTGGTTATGGTGTCGCATGAAACGGAGATACGCTAGGTCGCGACGGCGACCTAGGGTTTGAATGGCGGCGGCCCAAGAGAGGGGCGACGGCGGTGGCGATGGCCAATGGGCGTTGGCGGTGGTTAGGGGGACGGCGGCAGCGACGGTCTAGAGGACGGCGGTGGCGGCAGTCTTCTTGGATGATGATGATGACGATTCGTTGATGATGGTTTGCAACAAACGATTAGCAATGTCCAACCGATGAAGCTCCTACGATGAAGAGGTTGGTTGCATCGAGAATTGCGAGAGGGAAAGAAATCGTGGGGAGGGGGCAACGGCTCTTAGAGGCGCAAGGGATTAGGAACCCAAACCCTAATCCCTAGTTGCTTATTTATAAGCAACTAATTTCCGTTTCTAGCCCCTCCTTAATTCTCTTTAATTGAATCGAACCATCATTGTTTACGAATTAATAAAACAAGTTTATTAATACAACAGTCGTAAACCCGAGAACTAATAAATTCAAACAAACACTTATTTGATTTATTATATTCACCGTAAACGTTTAATTAATAAATCAAAAACACTTAATTCTGTGTTTATTATCGCAAGGATAATTATTCGTAATTAACTATGTGTTTATTAATCATGAGTAAACATTATTAATTACGTATTTCCGTGATGTACCGGTTAACCAAGTAAGCGGATTTATATCTCGTTGTCCTCAGTGTAACTCTTTACGGGTCTAACCGGTTCGGGTTCTTAATGTTGTCGGGTCTGAACATCTAATATCCAACAGGGTTAACCTTCAAAAGTGTGGCATCACTGGTGTCAATGTTCAACCAGGGGAGATTAATATTATGGCCTCTTATCTCGGATGTAAGATTTGTACCTTTCCATTTGAATATCTTGGTCCTCAAGTTCGCGCTAATATGAATGTTAAAAGAATTGGAGTAAGGTTATCGACACTTTCAAAAGCCGTCTCTCTTCTTGAAGGCGTCCCGTTTATCCTTAGGGGGGGGGGCGATTGGTCCTCATGAAGAGTGTGTTGGATTGCCTCCCAACATGCTAATTTTCTATTTATCGGGCTCCGAAGTGTGTTCTTGATATTCTTGAGCGTATCCGGTTCAATTTTCTTTGGGGTGGTACCGATTCGAAGTCTAAAACCCATTGGGTGTCTCGAGATAAAATACTCAAGCCGAAGTCTTTGGGTGGTTTGGGAATCGACTCCCTTGAGAATTCGAACAATTGCCTTCTTGCCAAGTGAGTTTGGAGATTCAAATCGGAGCCTAGTCGGTTATGGAGACGCACCATTGCTAGCATACATACTCGGCCCGTCATTCAACACCTCATTCTTATTCACCCTGCAGCTAGCGGCATATGGAAAGTTGTGGCCAAATCCACTGATTACTTTGGAAATCATGGGATCATGCTCAATAATTTATTTGTTCTTGATGGGGATATGTGGAAATGGAGTAAAGCTACTGATGGGGTGTTTGTTGTCAAGTCCCTTAGATCCATTGTTTTGGTCGTCTCATGTGCAGGAGGATTATACGAATTTTTGTGGTGCAAGGCTGTCCGATCCAAAGTCAATATTATGGTGTCACGTGCTCTTTTAGATCGTCTTCCGACCCGGGATGGTTTGGACCGTCGGAATATTCCTATTCAGGGGCTAAATTGTGTTTTATGTGGTGAGGGCGTTGAGACTGCTAATCACATCTTCACGGGCTGCTCTTTTTCGGATTGGATTTAGATCGTGGTGGCCGCAATGGTGTCATCTTCCTTCGGTGTTTTTTTTTCTCCGTGAAAGACGTGGTCTCTCTTCACGAGTCTATTTCTTCTTCGGAGTGGAAGGGTACGGCGATTAACACTATAATTTTGACCTCGTGTTGGTGTCTATGGCGCGATAGGAACAAGGCTTTATTCGAAAATCGGACTCCTTCTCTTCCGGAAAAGAAAAGTGTGAAGGAAGGAGATGATGAGTATGAATGTCGTCGGAGCAAGGAAAGTTACCGTGATGAATTCATACCTAAAAAACGCGTTTCAATAGACGAAAAAGGTCGAGGTATGGTTACTTGAGATATTTCTGACTTATGAATAAGAATTAATCATATGTTTATTATTATGATTATAGGATATTATGGATTAATTGCTTCATGAATTTGATATGATCATTATGGTTTTATTTTTATATAATAAGTTAGAATATGATTATTTGTTGCATATGATAACCTTTTACAAGCATTTGTTGGCAGATGTAATAGTTCCATATAAACCAGATTCAATGACGTCACAGTCTAAGTTTGTTAAATGGATTGCTGATGCTAATTTTCCGAGAAAATTAAAGATGCCGTCAACTGTTAGTAAATATGGTGGTTTAGCTGATCCGGAGGATCATGTGTTTGAATTCTACACGGCAGCAAGGTTAGAAGGATGGGCCGAGGAAACATGGTGTCACATGTTTGTGCAAACGTTCACAGGATTGGCAAGAGTTTGGTTCGACGCACTTCCGTCTGGTGGAATTGAGAGTTTCGAGGATTTACGAATTAAGTTTTTGCGCCAATTTAGTCAACAGAAGCGATGTGTGAAAGACACCACTGAAGTGCATAATATCCGAAGGAAGGATAATGAAAATATTGAAGATTTTGTGTCTCGGTTTAATAAGGAAAGTATGCGTATCGTGGGTGCAGGGGATCAGTTAAGAATATCAGGTTTTTGCCACGGTGTGAGAAACTCTCAGTTAGTTGAAAAGTTGCATGAAAATTTACCGACGTCTATGGAGTCATTGATGGATCGGGTGCGGGCTTTTGTTAGAGGAAAAAATGCGTGTAGTAATATGTGGGAAATGGAAAATCGCAAAGTGCCGGCGAAGTCTGGAGGGGTAGGTCAAAATGTTAAAAATACTGGTCCCATCCGAGGTAACCAAAGGGGTGGTACTTGGAACAGTTGGAATAGGAATACAGGAGGAAGGGATTATCAATATGGCTATCAACAGAGAAATGGATTTTACAATAATAATAGACAAGGAAAGTATGTGGAATTAATAAAAACTCCAAGTGAGATCCTGGCTACAGAGCAGGTGGACCTTCCAATTCCAGCAAAGCAGCGTCCAGCTTCGAATAAAAATCTTGACAAGTACTGTGCTTATCATCGGGATAAAGGTCATACTACAGATAGTTGTTTTGTTTTGAAGCGAGAAATTGATAAGGCGGTTAGGTCTGGAAAATTGGGACATTTGGTAAAAGTTATTCAAGAAGGGAAGCAGGATAATAAAAATATGCCTGTTATACACATGGTTCACTTGCGACAAGATTCTTTGTTGCAAAGAAATGTTAGGGGAAAGATAGAAGATGTGCCAATGTGGATGAGTCAAGAAATAACTTTTCCACCGGTAAGACAGGATGTGACAACTGAAGAGCCAGTGGTTATAACTGCACAAATAGGAGGATTTGAGGTACATCGTGTTTACATAGATTGTGGAAGTGCTACGGAGATTATGTATGAGTCATGTTTTCGGCAATTTGATGCGGATGTACGGGGAAGGTTGGTTGTGTCTAAAACTCCTTTAATTGGGTTTGCAGGAGAAATGGTTAGGCCTATGGGAGAGATTACTTTGCCAGTTACTATGGGACATGGCGGATGTGTCAGAACTTTGGAGGTAAAATTTTTGGTGGTTAAGGCTACATCTGTTCATAATGTGATTCTGGGGAGGCCTATATTGAGAAGGTTGGGTGCTGTTATATCAGTTGTACATGGTATGATCCAGTTTCCAACACCTAGGGGAATTGCTACTATGATTTCCGATGCATGTGTAAGAATAATGGAAATAAGAGCTGGCAAGGATGATACAACAGTGACTTTAGATAAGAATGGAGAAAAAGTGGGAGGAAAGGTTGTTATCTGAAAAATGGGTAATAAATGAAGACTTTCCGGAGCAAAAAATCCAAATTGGAAATGATATTCAGGGAAGTGTAAGGCGGCAATTATTTGATTTATTAAAAGAGAATGTTAATGTTTTTGCATGGCAGCCCTCTGACATGACAGGTGTCCCAAGAGATTTATCAGAACATTGTTTGAATGTATATCCAGATCGGAAACCGTATCATCAACATAAAAGGGGGATGGATGCAGAAAGAGCAGCAGTTGTGAAGGAAGAGGTTGATAAATTGGTAGAGGCAGGAATCTTGAGAGAAGTACAGTATCCTGCTTGGTTAGCTAATCCCGTGTTAGTTAAGAAACCAGATGGGTCATGGAGAATGTGCATTGACTTTAAGGATTTAAATGACGCATGTCCTAAAGATTGTTACCCCTTGCCAGAAATTGATTCTAAGGTTGATGCGTTGGCAGGTTTTAGTTGGAAGTGCTTTTTAGATGCCTACAAGGGATATCACCAGATTCAGATGGCGGTGGATGACGAAGATAAAACGGCATTTATAACCAGGGAAGGAACATATTGCTACAAGAAGATGCCTTTCGGTCTGAAAAATGCTGGGGCTACATATCAACGTTTGATGGACAAAACATTTCAGCCACAAGTGGGAAGAAACCTTGAAGCTTATGTAGATGATATTGTTATAAAAAGCAAGTCTGCAGAGGAAATGATTTTAGATATAAAGGAGACATTTGGTCGATTGTGTTTGATAAACATGAAGTTAAATCCAAAGAAATGCTCGTTTGGGATGGATTCTGGAAAGTTCTTGGGTGTTTTTGTGTCAAAAGAGGGGATTCAAGCAAGTAAAGATAAGGTTGAGGCGGTAGTCAACATGAAATCTCCTACTTCCATTAAGGAAGTACAAATTTTGAATGGAAGGTTGGTAGCATTACATAGGTTTCTAGCAAAGGCAGCTGATATGTCTTTGCCATTCATGAAGGTGTTAAAGGATTGCATGGGAAAGAGTGAATTTTGTTGGTCACAAGAGGCGGAAAACGCATTTATGAAGTTAAAAGAGGTACTGGTATCCCTTCCGACATTAACTGCACCACAACGAGGAGAATGCCTTTATATGTATATAGCTACTTCTGAAGGTGCTGTTAGTGCAGTATTGTTAGCGGAGAGGAACAAAGTACAAATTCCAATTTACTATGTCAGCAAAGTATTAAAGGAGTATGAAGGAAGATATCCTCCATTAGAAAGGTTGGTATTGGCTTTAGTGGTTGCAACAAGGCGTTTGCGTAGATATTTTCAGGCGCATCGTGTGGAAGTATATACTGCTTTTCCGATTAGACAAATTTTGCGAAGACCAGAAATGTCGGGTCGTCTTGCGAAATGGGCTATTGAATTGGGGCAGTTTGATATTATGTTCAGACCAAGAATATCGATGAAAGGGCAGGTAGTTGCGGATTTTTTGGCAGAAATTCCTCAGGCAGAAGATGGAAAGTTGCTATTGCACGAATCGGAAGGTACGGATTCCCTGTGGAGATTATATACGGATGGATCTACTGGAAGTGATGGATCTGGTGCAGGTAGTTTTTTAATTTTAAAATATGTTTTTCTATATAACAGGAGTTCTAATTTATATTAATGCAGGCCTAATGTTGGTAAGTCCTGAGGGTGATGAACTCACGTACGCCTTGAAGTTTAATTTTGACACTTCGAATAACGAAGCGGAGTATGAGGCGTTTTTAGCAGGTTTTCAAGGACTTGTAAACTAATTTTGGTTGAGTTTATTGTGTATATTTTATATTAACAGGGAAGTATTCTTAGCAGGGTTGCGATTGGCTAAGCAATTGGGGGCAAGGAAGGTGTTGGCACATGTGGATTCCTTACTTGTAGCTAATCAAGTAAATGGTGATTATGAAGCTAAGGGTGCCAACATGGCTCTTTATTTGGGACAAGTGAAGAAGTTGATGGGAGAGTTCGTAACTTGTGAAGTAATGTATGTTCCAAGGTCGCAGAATAAAAAAGCAGATGCACTCAGTAAGTTGGCATCAACAGCTTTTAGTCATTTAGCCAAGGAAGTTCGAGTAGAGGTTTTAGAAAACCCATCGGTTCCAGTTGTGGAAGTGTCGGAAGTGCAAGTTTCTCAGGAAACTTGGATGGATTCTTTAGTAACATATTTTCGAGATGAAGTATTGCCAGAAGATAAGGCAGAGGCAAGAAAGATATACGTCAATTCCTTTCAATATCAATTTCAAAACGGTATTTTATATAGGAAAACATTTTTGGGGCCTTTGTTAAGGTGTTTAACTATGGAAGAAGCATTAAAAGTTACTATTGAGGTTCATAGTGGTATATGTGGAAGTCATGCAGGGGCACGAATGGTAGTGACTAAATTGGTAGGGTTGGGCTACTATTGGCCTGGGATGCATAGGACAGTCATGGATGAATTGAAAAAGTGTGATGAATGTCAGAGGCATGCACCAGTGAGTTTAAAGCCAAAGCATGCAATGGTGCCAGTAACATCCGCTTGGCCTTTTCAAAAATGGGGAATAGATATAGTGGGGCCTTTTCCTGAGGCCGCCGGAAGGGTAAGATTTTTAGTGGTTGCCGTAGATTATTTCACAAAGTGGGTAGAAGCTAAACCATTGGCATCAATTACGGGACAGCAGATAAAGAAGTTCGTGTGGGAACACATCATTTGCAGGTTTGGTTTACCATTATGTATTGTATCTGACAATGGTAAGCAATTTGCTGATAATCCCTTCCGGGAGTGGTGTGAAGAATTAGCGATATCACAAACCTTTACCTCTGTGGCTCATCCGCAAGCGAATGGGCAGGTTGAGAGAATGAACAGGAGCATTGTGGAAGGTATAAAAATGAGGTTGGAGAAAATTGGTGGTGGATGGGTAGATGAACTTTTACATGTGCTGTGGTCTTTAAGAACCATGCCGAAGTCTAGTCATGGCGAAACACCTTTCAGTTTGACTTATGGAACTGAAGCAGTAATCCCAGTTGAGGTTGGTATTCCGACAAGAAGAATGGTGGAGAATGAAGATAATGAAAGAAGTTTGAGGGAAAATTTGGATGTGTTGGAAGAACGTCGGGAAGTCGCAGCAATAAGGGAGGCTAAATATAAGCAAAACATGGCTCGGTATTATGATAAGAATGTAAAAAAATTTCAATTTAAGGAAGGTGATTTGGTTCTTCGAAATAATGAGGCGAGTAGAGTATTGCCTGGAGGAAAATTGTCACCAAATTGGGAAGGGCCGTATCAAATTTTGGAGGTGTTAGATAAAGGGTCATACGTATTAGGAAATGCAGACGGAAGTAAGATTCCACGCACATGGAACGGATTGCACTTACGGAAATACAACATTTGAAGGAAGTTGGGCAAAGGAGCATTGGAGATAAAGGATATGTGCGATGGCTAAAATCTTTTGAAGTTTGATATTTGATGTTAAGTTTGATTTTGTTATTGTTTTGTGTGCTTTCTTGTAGATTGCTGATAAAGCAAAGGTGCAAGTAATAAAGACAGTTTTCTTCATGTAGGATGGTTTGTGTTTGCTTAAGTAAAGCAATACAAGGTCATACTAAGTTGATTGCAACAACTATGTTAAACCTAAAAGGCTAAATCTATAATGTCATGTAAACAATTATACGATCATGCTAAATAAAACAAGAAAAGTGATTTAACAAAAGTTAAGTTATATAACATAACCATGCTGACACTTTGTTTAAATACAAATCAGGGAAGTGTTATTCCCTAAGAGGCTGACGAGTCTAAATGGAACAAGATGTTGAAAGCATCCAACCATGAAATAAAAAGGTTCAGGTTATAAAATATCTTTTATAAGATAAAATCAAACCAAACCTAAGAAAAAGGGAAGGGCCAACATAAACCTTTCCAATTCTTATGAGCAAAATATAAAGCTCAAGGACACAATGTTATAGATGCATAGTCATTTGCATTTCAAAATAAAAGGTCGGAAGGGCCAACACTAACCCTTCCGAAGAAAGTCGAACAGTGTATCATTGGGTACATGCCCATTACAAACCAAAAGATATTGTTTTTTCTAATTCAAAAGATAACCATTAAAAGTTTCACTTACCAGAAGGAGGATCTTCAACAAGGGTCAAGGCCGCCTGGATTTCTTCCAAAGATGCTTCTGCCAGTTCTGCCCAAGAGGCAACAAATGGAAATTGGAGCTCAGAAAAAGCAGCAGAGGCATCAGCAAAAGCTGTGTCAGCGGAAGTGTCGTACCCTGGTACTTTGTCAAAATCCTTGCCACTTCCGGTTGAAAAGTGGAGACCAGCTTTGATGCCTTCGTTGAAACCAGTGGCGTTAGTGGCATTAATCATGTTGCCAATGGCATTCTTAAGAGAAGGGCTGTTCAAAACCCTCTGGACTATCCGTGTAATTCCTTCATTCATGAACCACATCTTCTCCTTCTTCAGATCCTCACGAGCTATCTCCTTCGCCATCTTCTCATTAACAATCATCTTCTCTTTCTGTTTTGCATCTTCATAGCTTTCTTCAAGTTTTTCTTGAAGAGACTTCAATTGCTTTGAGAGATTGCTTTCATTAACTTTCAATTGTTTTATTTCTAAAAAGAAGCAAATTGGAATATTAGAAAGGTTGGGGGCTGTTCTAAAAAAAATATATATATATATATATATATATATATGTATATATATATGTTACCAGAGGAAGTGTTTTTGATGGTTAAAGCTTGAGATGTGTTTTCAGCTTTTAACTTTTCCATGGAAGTTTGGAGAGAAAGATGCTCATCTTGAAGGTTCTTGAGGGATGCTTCAACACTAAGTTTCTCTTGCGATAACTTCGCAACGTTACTCTTCAGCAACTCAAGGGTAGGAGAAACTGCTGGAAGTGTTAAAAGAGCAGAGGATGAAGATGATTGGGAAATAGGTACCTTCTCAGCTTTGGCTTCAGCAAGGATCCACCGACAGTATAACTCAGGAATCAAATTTTGACCTTCTGCATAATTCATCATAATCTTACGTGCAAAGTCTGGGCCAGAGGTTTCTCGGAGAGTTTTTACATCATGAGGGGTAGACTGATGAAGGAACAAGCTTCTTGCAATGGAAGGGTCGGAAAAACTGTCTCGATTGGTGAGATTCCAGCTGGGAGTAAACAATTCATCAAGGTTGAATTGAGATGAGTTTCTTGAAGTTACTTCTTTGACTTCCTTCTTAAGCCACTCAGAGAAAGGGTTGTAGAAGGGACGGAATGAGGATGGTGGAGTCGGAAGTGAGGATGGGTGAGGAGGTGCTTGAGTAAAAGCTGTTGGTACGGTGGTAGAGTCGGAAGGAATTGCAACTTGTTTGCCTTTGTCAGATATCACTGGAAATGATGGAATTTCAGAAAAATTATCATAGAGGGAGGAGTTGAAATAGTCACCCACATTAAAAGCATCCGATGTTAAACGAGCAAAGCTGATAGGGCTGGAAGTGTTAATCAATGGAGACTCAGGTTCAGAAAGTTCACCTTCCAAGTGATCCGATAGAGCTTCTATGGTAGAGGAATGTGTAGGGGCCTTTTGGGTGCGAGGAGACTTCCGGGTTTTCTTTGAATCACCAGCTTCGGAAGGGTAATTAGGGCCAGTCTTGACAACTCTCTTTCTTCTTTTATTCTGATTGAGAGCAAGGGTTGCTTCAGGAGTTACCATGGGTGAAACGGTTAAGTCAACATCAGTAATGGGGGTAGATGGCGGAGTGCTAGTAGGAGTAGCTTCAACAGTAGGAGATTCAACAATTGGGGTGCCTGACTGAGATGTAGCGGAAGGGTTTCCCAATTGTAAGCCGGAAAAGCTTTTCAACTTTAAGACGTTGGACAAGTTCATCTCTGCAAATTAAGTAAGTAAAACATGTTACAATTTCATAAAATATATACATCCAAAAATATGAAGAAAAGGGAAACAAATGCTCACCCACTCCATCCAGAAGAAGGATGGGAGGTAAGTTTGGTTTCTTAAATTGCTGATAAATTTGGGCGGCAATAAGAACTTCTTCGGGATATTTCCTAAGGGGATGAACAAATTTGCTTAAAGATGAAAAATGACGAGAATTAATTTCTTCCTTCTTGGGTGGATCATCATGAACTGTGTCGTCTTTCTTTCGCCACTTAATCTCTTTTGGAAAACAGGAGTCGTCTATAAAAATGAAGTTTTCTTTCCAAAAACGGTTTTTGGGAAATTTTTTGTCATACAAGGGATCAAACTTCCTTCTTCTCTCAAAGGTATACCAATCACCGGACATGGTGATTCGATAAAAAGCACGGAAAAGGAATAGGTTTGGAGTAATGTTTAAAGCACGGCAAGAAACCTCGAAATGATTCAAAGTTCCAAGTCCCAAGGGGTTGCACTGGGAAATATGAACTTCAAAAAACTTTAGGGTTTCAAGCAAAAAGGGGGAAAAAGGAATCCGATAATTGGCATTACGAATTGAGTCAAGGTAAAGCCCTATTTTTCCTTTTGGAAGCGGATGTATCGGGGTATTAGGAGGAGGAATAGTGGGGTGAAGATCAGTCGGAATATGGTAATCGGTGATGAACTGGTCAAGAGCTTCTTGGGAAACGGTTGAAAATTGTAAATGCATGTTGTGTTTAGTTGGTTTTGGAGGAGGAGCCATGAAGACGAAAGTGGAAAAGAAAACTAACCTGCCGGAGTTTGAATATCGCCGGAGAAACTTGAAGAAGTTGCAGAGAAGGTTTTTTGAAAATTTTTGGGGAGAAGAGTGTGAAATGGGTAAAAGGTAAATCTGGTAATTTCGTAAGTTTATATAGCGAAAAGAAAAGGGGGTTAAAAATGGTAATAACTATTTTCTGAAAAACCGTCCCGTCATGTCAGGAAACTATGATGGAAATTGTAGTACGTATAGTACAAACAAGATGCGCGTGGAAACGGTTGGGTGACTGGAAGTGAACCATAGTCTATTAACAATCACACATCCGTGTGTAAGTTAATAGACTAGGGGGACTTGATGATATATTATAGGTGTCGGATGTGATACACATCCGACACCATCGAGATTAAGTCCCATTCTGTCTTAAATCTGTTTCAGAACAGGAACGGAAAGGCTCAGTTGGAGAAGGGCGCTTAGAGGCTGGCACTTGCAGAGCAAGTGACGGATGCGCTTATTCGGAAGGGCAAGAGCCAGAGGTTCCTATAAATAGGGTGTTTTAGGACAGAATAGAGGACATTCATTTTTTACACCTTTACTATGTGTAATCGCAAGGGATGTTTCTAATAATATTCTCTCTATTTTACGATTGACTCTTTCGTTCTTATTCTAATACTTTGTTCTCCATTAAACTTACTACAACATTACAATTTGAGGAATATTTGTTTCTTCAACCGGGTTTTGGCCGAAATTAAATATTGGAGTTTTATGTGGTTTTCTAATCGTTGTAAGCTCCGGTCCGTTTCTTGAAATGAATGGATTTCTTTCTCTTTGTAATATTCCTTTTTGGCCTCGTGCCCGATTTGATGCATTCGCGTTCCAAAAAAAAAAGATTTATTTTTTCGCTGAAAAAGTTAAGTAAAAAAACCGTAAAGCCAAAATAGTAATTTACTTTTTTGGAAATACATGAAACATAAAAGAATTGGGCGTTTTTAATGGAGACAAGGCCAATATTAATTTACTATTTTGGAAATATATATATGACACAAAAGGTTAAGGCATTTTGAATGAGAATAGCGCGTTGGAAAGGTTTAATTGTAGTGGGTGAAAGTGTGAAACTGTAAAAAGGAGCGTGCGTTGGTCACGCCCATTTCCACCTTCATATATTCTCTGTCATCTCCTGCCCGTGACGCAGCTACTCACGTGAGCCTACTAGTATTTCAAAATTTGAGTTCAAAATATCGAAATTTAAAATAAAAACGCCGTTGCCGGGGATCGAACCCGGGTCACCGGCGTGACAGGCGGGAATACTTACCACTATACTACAACGACTCATGTTATAAGGCGTTTTCAGTATCTTACAAGTACACAGATCTAACAACCACAAAATCGTAAACACCACTAGCCACAACTAGAAAATACGAGGAACAAGATATACTTAAATTAGGATGATATTAAGAAAATAAGAAGGTTACACGGTCAAGTGTCATATTATGATTAACGAAAACAAACTACATTTCTTTAATAAACCCTTGAAACCTATAACATCATAGAAAAGTTTCACCACAAATAATGGTGAACCAAATGAAAGAATAGAGCCTAAACAACATCTATGAGGGCTAATAATCCTCACTTTCTTGCGTATTCTCCTACTAACCTAATCACAACAAGTTAACACAACACACGCTCAACGTTCCATTGTGGGCAACCTCGCAGGATTCCGGTTCTCTTTCTCACTCAACGGCCCATCAATGCTACTACGAGCAGGGGGCGTGTCTCCATTTCGTGTTGAAAGACAACCTGGAGGACCTTCAAGCAACTGACAGTTATTACTCTTCCCCTTCATCTCGCCTCCAAGATAGCTTGTCAACGCTCGTTTCACGCCGAAGCCTCGTCTTGGGGGCTTGTTGCAATTCCCGCTCAATGATGGAGTTCTATCCACCGATCCATGGGCCACGTTGGGTCCCGGTGAAAACTTTGGAGTTGCAAAAGCAGATTTGTACGGCGTCCCTGAAGAAGGTATGCATGGGATCGGAACCCGTTTCTGGGTGATTACATCCGCGGTGGATGTCAGATTATCTGATTGTCGGGTTAAATCGTCCACATAAAGTAAATCATCGATTCGTGCCACGATGTTGAATGATAAGCTCTCTAGAACTCTTGAGTAGCTCTCAAGTATCGATTTTCCAACGTCCTGAACATTGAAATTATTGTCAATTGAGTATGCGTTTTTAGTGTTTTCAAATAACAAACTAAGTACCTTGTTATGTTGAATCTTGCTGATGTCTAATGAGGTTTGAGTTAGACCAGGAAACCGATGTTTAAGGCAAAGTAGGAGGCTTTCTGCTCGATCTGCTAGTGAATCCCTCTTGTAGCCATCGGCCATAAGGTCCTTAACCATGTCCCACGAGGCTTTAGCCGCAGACCGGTTTGGGTTAGGTATATTAGGTCTCGAGTGAACCCTTTTACGCCAGACGTAGATTGCCGCCTCAACACGATTGGCAATCTCTAGAGCCACATGTTCAGATGAAAGATCAAGACAATCTAACAAACACTCGGCTGTAAATTGCTCTGAAGTTATATACCGGTATATAACGTCTCCTAAACAAGCTCTTCCATTCTAAAAACCAAATAAAGAACCCCAATAAGCACTTGATACAAAAATCATGTTCATATGAAAACGAATCGGTGATGATCATGATACCTTCGGGAGAGATTCGTAGTACGACTCAGGAACTTCCATTTCTGCTAAAGCATCACTATTGATTGCCATTGCTGCTTTCAGAATCTGATTAGCACATTCGCGCTTGTGGGTCAACTGTTTTCTGGTGTCTTGTTGAAGGCCGCCGGATGGCACACGTGGCACCGGCAGCCACCACTTCTCCTGGTGGCGTTGTGGTGGTTTACGGAAAGAACCTGACCCGACAGACTCTGGAGCTACTATCCCCTGATCAACGTACCAGAATTCCGTACTTTTGAAACCTTCAAGTATTTCCTGTACAGAAATTTGCAATTTAATCATCGGTTTAGGCTAGGTTTACGATTAACGACGACAAAAGTGATGAAACAAGACTAACCAGAAGCATGTTATCTAGCTTCCTTAGAGCCGGGAGGTTGATGAAAATGTCTGATCTTGGCCTACAAGTCATAACCTAATTTGCAAATATAACAATTTGATGAATTCAGAGGGTAAATGACGATTAAATTATCTTTTACTCGAGAGAACAAGAACTACCTCGAGCTTACTTCCATCAGGAAATGTTTGCCATGATGGGATTAATTCGACAATGTGATCACTCACACATAGAAGACAATCCATCTCTCTTTGCCACATTTGTTTCTTCTCAGATTGCAAGGGTTCTAGCCTCCATAACTGACCAAATGCAGTGGCTGTACACAAACAGAATGAAAAAGTAAGCAGCCATTCATCACAAAAGCATGTCTGAAACCCTAAACTGAAAAAGATCAGAATTACCACACAGATTTGTAATGGCGTTTGAAATAGCCAAAGCTGTGCAAACGCCTTTGCCACTACCAGACATGTCCTCACCAAGCAATAATTTAGCAAATCTTTCTTTCATCAACTCCATTTCTGAGAAGATGAACATGATTTATTGTTAGCCCTAAAATTTAAATTAAACAAAATAACAAATTCGAGCTGAAATTAGAGCTTCAAACCTGAATTGTTAGAGCTGATCTGCCTAAAATTGGAAGCATCATCCATCTGAGGTTTAATTTTCCGGTCCTCTACGGGAGCATCGCCGCATTTGCCCGCTTTTCTAATCGGCCACCCAAGAGGAGTTGGGGAAGAACAAAATTCTTTAGAAGAAGTGCCGTAACTGCTCGAATTCGAGCTACATCTGCTGCTCTCAAACGAATCGATCAAACTCTTATCACCACAATTTTCCATCTGAAATCACAACCCTAATATTTCAAGTGATTCAAACCCCCAAATGTTGTGATTATTTACAAGCGTACAAAAACCAGAAGATCCAAATAGACTTTGACCGTTGGTAGTACAGCTCAAGATCTTCAAATTTGATCGTTGGAAGTTTGATTGATTTAAAAAGGGGAAGAAGGCAAAAGGTAAACGCCAGCAACGTCTCTCTGTGGGTTTTGAATCGAAATGATGATAAAGAAATAGAAAGGGGCACATATAGCCGTAGAGGGGACGGAAATGTCAATACCAACAAAATGTATGTTACATTTTCGGTCCGTCATTTTGTTATATTTGACCTAATCAGTCCCTATTTTATTTTTTATTATTTTTTTTTATTTTTGAACGGCTATGTCTCTAGTTTTATATTGTTTTGTTTTGACAAATATTATGTA
>JBCNJP010000025.1:17394913-17427134 GCA_039602395.1 Deinandra increscens subsp. villosa
AGAAACGCGGCTTCCTTTTTCTTTTGAAAATTAATTTAATCTTGGCGCAAACCTTCTCTTCGAGAATCCAAGATAGATTTTGAAATTTGATTTCGTATCACATGTCGATCGGTCGAAAACAAATAAGAAGCAAAATCTTTTTGGCTTTTTGAAACTATAAATCAAAACACACCGAAAATCTTTTTGATTTTTCTAAGTTTATGCTAAAACACACCTAATATCTTTTTGAACTTTTCAGATATGAAACATAAATGCAATACAGAATCAGACACTATTTTTGTCTTTTGCGAGAAAGATCACAACTTGGGATCATATTGATCATGACATGCTGAACAACACTTCAATTTCAATTACTTCAGCACATAAGTCATGTCGATTACTGGTATAATTTGTCCATCTTAAACTCAGGCACAATCATACTCATAACATATGGATATGTTATTGTATTGATTATGTTTGCTTTGACCAGTGTACCCCACACTATCAGACATACTCAGATATGTTTTTGCTTTTATATCACACTTTGTGATTTCATTTGTGATTTAATCACATAATGATTGTATTCATGATATAGTCAACTGTGTTCCATGTAAAAAGAAATAAGAACGTTAAATCGTCTACCTTAAGGTCGATCTTTCGATACGCAGATAAGGCCTCGGATTTAACAAAATAAGAAAATAAAAACAAGTTGAAATTGTATAACCCAACAACAATCAGGTCGGTACTTCCGTACACGCAGAGAAAGTGCGATGAGTTATACGAAACACCAAAGAAAATAAAGCAGAACGTCAAACGAACAACGATCAGGTCGATCTTTCGATACGCAAAGAAAGTCGGATCGTTTGACAAAATGAAGAAAATCAAACAAGTTTAAATCTTTACAAAATGAACACATGTATACACAGTGACTTCTCATTTTCTTTTTCACATATCTTTTCCTTGATATCATGAGACATGCATCAAGATGTTGTCCACATGGTCAAGCATTATTATTTAATGTGTTTATCACATCTGAATACTTTCTGATTTAATGTCGAGCCTACCAAGCACATCGAGCAATGATCTTATGGCTTTTTCATCTAGTTTATCCATGAGCCAGACACGTAAGCCAATGTGCCATCATTTTCCAATCATGTTGGATACAATTTCTCATTTTTCAATGTTTTTGTATTTTTCTATTTTTCAGTGTTTTTGTATTTTCTGTTTTTCTCCCCCTTAAAATGAAAACTCTATTTTTGGATTTTCATTTTAACACAAACAAAAACACAAAGACGCTATTTTTGGTTTTTCAATTTTCTCCCCCTAAACGACATACGGAATGTAAAAAGAAAGAAAATTGACCTTTCGACATGGATACCTTTCAAGTTTAGCTTTCAGAAAAATTTCTATTTTGAATTTTGATATTTCTTGAAATTTAACTTAAATCAGCAGAATACTCCTCCATCAGCAACTTTGCAATTACCGATAGGTCTTCTAGAAGTACCTGCACACTGGTCAAACACATCAGTTTATAAATGACCCGAAGCGAATTGCTTCTGGTCGACCAGTGTCCTGGTTTTGCTTTAAAATCACTTTAGGTTTCCAAATTTGTTGTTTTGGTAAATCGGTATCTGATGAACCAGTCACAGTTGACTGTGACGAACATCCGACATATGAATCATTTTGAAATTTTGGTAAAAATTTTCTTGGACGTTTGAAAAATGTCGGTGGAGATTCATCAAACACTCTGCCATATTCATCAACAAACTTGTATTTGGCAGATTTACCAACATATGGAACCTTTCCTCCTTTTTGTGTAGAAGCCGCAGAAACCGGACACACTTGTGCCATATGTCCTTTTTGTCGACAGTTATAACACAAGCGGTTGTTGATATTTCTCCTCTTGGGAACCTGCATAGCTTCACAAAAATAAGCATCATCAAAATGATCATAAAATGTATCATATACCAGAAATTGATGATCATGAACCCATTTTGATGTTGGGCTTTGTGAATTTGAATTGGATCCTCCAGAAGAAAATTTGACAAATTGCTGCTTTTTGTTTTGGGGATTAGCATTCTTCACAAAAACTTCTGATATTTTCTGAGCATCCACGCAATGAAGTGGGAATTGTTTGTCAGAAAATATTTCTTCCGAACCCTTGAGCTTGTAAAACCTCTCGGGTTGAACCTTTTTAGCATTAAACACATCCTTCTTGACTTGTTTCAAATTAACGTTCTTTAAATTATGTTGTTCTGAGTCTTGAGCCCCATCAGCGATAACATTTTTGAACTTGAAACCCAAACCAACATGTTTCCCTGGAATCTTCTCTCCAGAACCAGATACGTTATGTCCATTCTTCGCGAGACGAGAAAATTCAGCTTTAACTTGACCAACATTCTTTTGTTGATAGAAGATAGTCTCATCAATATCAGTAGAAGAACTAATCTTCTCGGTTGAACTAGCTGATTTCTCTTCTTTAGTAGCGGAAGAATCAAACATAACACTTTCAGCTTTTTGTTCTTTCTGTGACTTCACAACCTTTGCTTTATTTGATTTATTATTAACAAATTTAGAATAATCACCAGTTTCAACATTTTCCTTCAGCTCATGAACTCCTTCTTTTAGACTTCCTGGTGGTGAAACTGTTTTGCTAAACATTTTCTCAAAATTTTCATCTTTAGCCAAGAAACTTGTAAAAGATTGGGAATTGGTGACATTGTTCAACACACGATTTGCATCAATTACTTGAATCTTCAAATTGGAAATCTTTTGTTGAGCTTCAGCCAATTCTTTCTCTGATGCAATCAATTTCTTAGCAACTTTGTGAGTTTCATATTTTTGCAATCTCATATTATCAAGTTCAGCAAACAACTCTTTCTTCAATTTATCTTCATTTCTTTTCTGAATATCCAAATTTGCATTTTGCAATTTATTCACTCTTACTAACTCCCTCTTCTCATCAAGCAACTTCTCCACATCAATCTGATAAGACTTATTCTGGGCAGCTTGTTCACCAGAAGTTTTGTTAAGCATATCAAGCTTAACCTTGGACTTGTCAAACAAATTATTGAAATCATTGGCAGCATCCTCAGCTTCAGCCTTCCATTTTTCAACTTCCTTGACTAACTCAGTCTTTTCTTCAATTAATTTTTCAATCTTGATCTTTTCAGATTCTGCAGTGTCACTTTTCAATTCTTCAATTTCTTTCGAAAATTCAATACACCTCTTACATCTTGAAGAAATTTCATCTTCTTTCCTATGTGTTTCATCATTCAACCAATGATCATCTGTAAGCAAATTTTGAATCTTCTTATTCTTCTGTGAAACCACTTCAAATTTACCAATCAGATGAGAGAATTTGGACATCAAACTTTCAGTTTTGCTTGTCATAAAGACAGAATCAGATATTTCGTTAGCATTCTTCTGACATTTCTCTAATTCTTTTAACAGAACACTATTTTCTTCAGTCAACTTTTTCAACGTCTTTTCTAACTCCTCAATCTCATCGTTAGAACTCTTGTTTGACCTTGGATTCCGATAAAGTTGCATATTGTGATATTCGCATATTATCTTCAGATTGTCCCACAATACTTTCAATTTTCGACAATCCTTAAAATATACAAACAACTCTATTGATAATGCCAACTTGATAAATGCATATGCCTTCTTTTCATTTTCATACTGCTTCATTTCTGCATTTGAAAGATCCATTCTCCATATAGGATCTTCATGAAAATCAGTTGGATAGACATATAGCTTATTGATTGGAATCCACAAATCTTTATCCACGGTATCAAGATATGTTTTAAATTTTGTTACCCAATTTGGATAATCCTCAAACTTCATCAATTTTGGCACAGTCTGACGATGACCTGCAACGAATGCATCAATTTCTTTCATTTTGAAAATTGTGAAATTGAATAACAAAACTTCAAACTCGAAAATGAATGTCTTAGAGTTTGATTTTGAAGATCAACTTTGAACGAACGATGTAGAGCTCGTAGAGACGATCAATTCGAGTACTTATGGCTCTCGTAGCGATTTACGATGCAAAAGTTATGACACTTTTAAGAAACTGCCAACGGACCAGATTTCAGCGGACCAGATTTCAGCGGACCAAAATGGTACGGCCGACCAAAATGGTACGGCAGACTAAAATGGTACGGCGGACCAAAATGGTACGGCGGACTAGAAAATAACTGCCACGGACCAACTTGAAGATTGCCTAGCGGACCAACGGCGGACCAGCAGCGGAGGACCAGTGGCGGACCAGCGGCGGACCAAATTTTCTTGAGGCGGACCAGAAACGTACCACGCTGATTTTGACGGATTTTCGCGAATTTTGGTAATTTGGACTTGAATTTGCTTCAGTAAGGTGCGAAATCACTCCAGGAACACTCAAAAATCATTTTTCACCTCGGAAACACTCGGAATTAGAAACTTTTGATGAAAAATGAAGAAAACCCAAACTTTCTCTCTCTAAAAATCCAAAAATTGATCAAAAACACAGCAGTAGAGCAACCAAATGCTCTGATACCACTTGTAAAACCGAGATACGATCTTACTACTGCATGTATCAATCAATCATAGTAAACACGGATGTAAATAAGAGATTTTTTATTGAATCACTTGAAGATACAATGAAAGCTCTCTAGTTTCTCTCTCTAGAAAACACACACAGAAAGTGTAGAATGACACAGAGTGTTAAGCTATCATTCTAACACAACCTATTTATACTTAGTGACTAAACAGGCTGCATACCAAATGGTACGGGCGTACCATTTGGTCCAGCGGACCATTTGGTCCGGCACCAATGCTATTGTCACTAAAACTCATACTAAGACACGCTCACATAGATACAATACACGAGACACATCATAGCATAGGTATATGCTCTAACAATTGTGGGATCATCCGTGTTAACAGCATTGGTGGCAACCTCCCAATCCAGGGACATATGCAGATCTCCTAAGGTTTAAAACGATTAACGCATTTTCGAGATGGATTGGTGCTAACGTACCAACTTAAGACTCCGAGTACATGCCCTAGCTAGTCAGTACGACTAAGAGGAAATCCCTAGTTCGCCAGTACGGCACCGGGCATGACCCCAGAAATAACTCAAGAGACTGCCTAGTGGCCCAGGATTATTATTCCAGGGTCATGACGGTTAAAACCGAAGCAAATTAACTACTTGGCTAGTTAATTCTAATCTTTGTGTTCATATGACAGGAGACATTCACAAGACTACCAAAGCTACGAGGATTCCTAAAATCCTGGGGGCAACCCAGGATTATTAAGGTGAACCCTAGAATGATTTCTTACATCAGCAAATGTATTTCAAACATTTCAAACACGAGCATGTAACTAAAGATAGTTATATTAAAAGGACCATCCTGGGTCCGGAAAAGCTCCGGCCACCCCAGGATGGGGGCATGTCAAAAACCCTGGATTCATAATCCCGGGGTGGGGCATATTGTCTTAAAAAAAAACCAGGAAACATCAACCGGTATTACATCACAAACATGAAATTTAAATTGTTTTTAACAAAGAACCACAAAAACAAGAAAACGACCCCCAACCTTCAAGCTTCATCCTGGGTCGTCTCCTTAGCTTCCTTCACCGGCACTGCTGCCTTGGGCTCCTGGACTGGCACACTTCCTCCCTTGGGTTGGTCGATGTCCATGGCATGGTCTGCAGAACCCTTGGATGGAGTACCCTTGCTGGTCCCAGGATCAGCTTCGGGGTCACATCCAGCGGGGATGGTTGCGCCTAGTTCGCGCAGTTTGGTTACCCATCCGGTCACATCCCAGCTGGGGTTCTGGAACCCCAGGTCCCTGGCCTCCTTTGCCATCTTCAACCTGCACTGGAAGAGTGAAATGCGGGCTATCAGCCTGCCCTCATCACCCTTTGCAGCCAGAGCAGCCTCATGATCCGCCCGTGCATCCACAGCCTTCTTCTCCAGGTCCTGCACCAGCCCCAGGTTCTTGTTGGCCATCATCCTGGCCGTATTCAGCTCCTTGTTCAGGGCAGCAAGCTCCCTTTTAGCCGAGGATTCAGCATCCTGTGCGTGCTTCTCGGCAGCCTTGACCAATTCAAAGAAGCGCCCAGCAATCTGCAAGAAAGGGTAATTTAATTAAACATTTATACCTTGAATTGTTTAACTGTATAGAAAATTCAGGGGCACCTAGGATTATCTTACTTGGCGAGAAGAGGCTTCAGCATGTGTGAGCAGCCCAGCGGCATCCATGTTCTCTACGGGTTGCAGGGCAGGAGCGACGGCAGTATTGGCCCTGGTTTTGCGTTTGGTGCCAGAGGCCCTTGAAGAAGGAGCCTTGGGAGCGGACATGGGCTCGGCCTTCACAGAGGCCAGGATTTGGATATCCTGTTCATGTCCATCCAGCAGGAAGGCATCAAGGTTAACGTTCTCAAGATTGATGGGGGGTAGCGGCAGCTGAAGGAGAAAAGAAAGAAAGATCAACAAAATTCAGGGTTCAAAAGGCAGGGTACTAGGAAACATACAACTGGACATGCTATGAGAAGAGTAGGAAGCGGCTTGCTGGGGATCAGCCTTGAACTCTCGATCTTGCTCGGTGATGGTCAGGAATGTTTCGAACCTCTCAAATGCCCCTGGATTCGCTGGGCCAATTGCACTCAAGCTAGGCACTGCAAAACAAGAAAATCCAAGGTCAGTGTTTGAATATTATGTAATCATAAGAAAACCCTAATCCTTAATGCAGGTAAGAACCTACCATCTACTTTCCACCTAATCGGAAGATCCGTCCCTCCTGGGATGGTTGACCTCTTGACAAAGAAAAACTTCCCCTTCCACTCCTCGTGAAATGAAGCTCGGGGGACCATTTGAACCTCCTTGTTCAGAGCCTTGAACAGAAATCGATTGCTACCATGGGATTTAAGTTTGTAGCCCAAGGCTAATTCAGACAACCCAACCAAGGAATCGAACTCCCTATTGAGACGATCAAGGGTGCCTAGGATTCTCCACACGATTGGGAGAGTTTGGGCATAGGCAAGGCCAGTGGTCTGGAAAAAAATCGGCCAAGAGACCAATGAAAAGGAAAGACAAACCCATGGAGAAAGGAGTGAACGGAAAACAAACCCACGTTTCGGAGCTAAAATCTGACCTAACTCTCTTATCAAAAGGCCTAATCTCAGCGTCAGAAGGAAGAAGACCAGACGCCAACAAGCAAGCAATGTCAGCGTCGGTAAAGTTGCATGTTTCTGATTCCGGAGTTTGCAAGTATTTTTTATCGAGGAAATCCTCGATCCCGGTCTTTTTTACCGTTGTCTCCAACCGAATCTTTTTATGGGTCATGGTAGCAAAAGGGAAAAAAGAATGAAATCAAGAGGAAGGTTAACTGATTGGAAAAATTCGAAGGCCGGAGGTGTCAACGTAGACTCTTGCTCTCGGAAAAGGTAATGTGAGAGAAGAAAAGGGTTAATGGCATATTTAAAGAGAGGTAGAAGTTACAGAGGTGATGGGAGCTTACCCAAGACGTGGCATCGTGGATGCTAAATTGACGGACACGATTGAAATAGGAATGGATTAGACCTCGAATTTGAAATTTTCACAGCTGTAAAACTTATCTACAACTTGCGAAAATTTGGGGGCAATTGTTATACCCTGAATTTTCAGCTGGTAATCCAGGGTACAGGTATAGGCTTAAGGCAGGATTGACCTATCAGGAGTAAGGTAATATCCCAGGATGTCGCTGTAATCCAGGGAAGTCCATATTTACTTTATTTATTTTGGTTATACATTATTATGACCCAAGATGAGTCTAATCCAGGGTCCCCCTTATTTTACGAATGACCCGGCATGTGGAAATGACCCTGCATGCTAGGATATTGTTATTAACGCGTTTTGTGCCTGTATCTGATCAAGAACAGGTTGACGGAGTCCACCAACGGTCGAATAGGAGAAGCTGAAGACTTATTTCGCACGTGGTCAAAGGTTGTTAGCTGGAAACTCGGTCAACTAACTGAAAAAGACGTTGAGGAGAAGATCCCTGGAATATCGGACAAGTTGTTGAAGACCTAGGAGTATAAATAGGACCTTTAGACTTATTTTTCAGCTCACTCGAGCTTTACCGATTGTATTCTCGTACTCATTTCTCTGCAAACTCATTGTACTCAGACATTTACATGATCAATAAATTGGTAGCGTGTGTTATCGCTACCCGGGGTTTTTATGCCGGTGGCGCCTTAGAGACATCTAAGGGCTAAGGGCTTTTCCCTAGTAAAATTCTTGGTGTTCCTGCTTACATTTAAGGTTTCATTTGTGTTATCTAAATTATCAAACGATTTCTTGATTTAATTCACGTTTTTACCCAGGATTTTATCTTTTATCCCTGGAATTTAACTATTATCCCAGGATTTCTGCAAACTGTTTTCATATATTAAACATAGGCACCAAACCTCACAATTTTATTTGGTTCAATTCTTACTAATTTTGCTTAAGTAATTTTTAGCCAAAACAATCACGTACTTCTCTGGAGCATACTTCCTTCTCTTTTGGTGTATAGGCCTGCAAGAAGGGTTAATACCAAGTTTATGTGTAATTACGTCTTTGGATATACCTGTCATGTCCTCCGTAGTCCATGCAAATGTAGACATCTTGGATTTAAGGAGCTCCAACAGCTCTTTTTCAATGTGACCTGGGATGTTAGTACCAACAGCTCTTTTTCGTTGGGAATCTAAGCGTGGACCGGAATTCACTTGGGAACGTGAAGACCAAATGAAAACCAAGTATCCACATCTTTTTGCATCAACCTCCTCGTAATCAATTTCGGGACGAAATTACCTAAAGTAGGGGAGACTGTGACAGCCGTCTATTTTTCATATTTGTAACCCGACCCGTTTCCGTTGTCCATGTAGTTTAATCAAGCAAGGAAACTTGAGAAATTTTGTATAATTATTTTCTCTTGGTTCATTTTTATATATACACCATTAGTCATGCTAAAGTCATGCCCGAGTCAACCCTACTCCAAAATCAATGGTGATATTATTTGAAAACTCTAAAACGATACATTGATGGTGAGAAATATTAGAGATTATAAAAATTTAGTTTTTATTAACTTTATATATATTCTTTTACAAATTAAGAGATTTATAAATAGACGCGACCCATTATTATTCTTAACATTAAACAGTCATATACCTTCTTTTGTTCTAAATAACAAAATAAATCAGAGTATTTCTACACTATTATAATCATTAATTAAAAAACCAAGACAAATTGTAACCCCCTCATTTTGTTCTTCTATCTCACGCTGAATGTGCTAACCAAAATTTCATATCACTTAATATCATTAAATGATTTTCCCACACTACATAATATTGATTTGGATATAAGCATGACTAATAAAACTCTCTACTTGCTTCTCACCTCACCCAACCTCCAAATCCTTTACCTAAAAAATTAATACTAATAAACCTTTTACCATAGTAAATATATATGTATAGTATTATGGGGAGCAAGTGATATCCTTGTGGCTCAAATTCTCGCCACACACATGCACCCATAAGTCAAACCCACATAATTAAAATGCAGGGATAAGCCTTCAAAGTCTCCCCCATCAATTACCAACTTACTTTTATGTTCCCTAATTTAAGTCATGCACCTACCAAATTCGGATGGTAAATTCTCACCACTCAACTACCTTCTTTATATGTAGCTACACTTACAAGAAACAAATGTCCACAAACCAATTTCTTACCCTGTGAACTCTCGAAGGCTGTTTACCCAACCACCCTTTCACTTTAGAGTATCACAAAAACATATTCATTTTCCTTTCTCCTCCATGACAGAAAGGAATTCATAGCCAAACCCACTTTTAAAATCATTCAATCATATATTCGAACATCAAGCCTCAAGAACTCATCAACCTCTTTAGAAGATTCAAGTGTGGACTTAACATCTTCTACGCTTCTTTCTCCTTGCTTGTATTAAGTGAGTAATCATTCATTTTATTTTTGTCATGTTACTTTGAGCTAGTCATGAAACTCACTTACGAGCTATTCTACTTAACCATAGTTCCTAAAGAAAACTATTAAACTTATATTTAAACTTATTTTCTTAAAAACGGAATACCTTAAACACCTCGTGTATTAATCTTAAAATGTACTAATATAGTTTTCCTTAGTATTCTGTCATCGTTTTCACGTTTAAAAACTTGATTTACAAAATCACAGAGAACCTCATAGAACTCTGTAAAGTCCCCTGTGAGAACCTCATAGAGCTCTGTGAAGTCGTTACCTAACAGAACTATGTTAAGTCCGCTAGACTTAACAGAACTCCATTATCTCCGTTAAGTCCGTTAACACTCTAAATATTTGTAACATCACTAAAATGGATTTTATATAAACTAAGTTGAGACTTAGACTTATTAAAGGTCAACTGTTAGTAAAACATATGTTTCTTTTGTAATAAATATATATTCGTTAGAGTTTAAATAGCGGACACAACCTAAGACAAAAATATCATTTATCCAACTCACTCGAAATATAACTCGTAATTATGGGAACACGTTTATTTGAATATTCAAATATACTTATATTTATTTTTATAGAATAAATATATTTTTATCAAAACAAATTATTATCACCAACGGTTAGACGGGTTAACTCATTTAAAATTACTCGGTTAGTCTAAGTAGATGACTTAGACACTTGACTCATACCACTAAGATTTAAGGTGTCTTTATATAATTTAGGACACGGATAGGTCATCTTCATACCACTTGAAATTTCACTCACTGCTTCAGGTGAGTATTCATAATCTCTTTTCATTTTCAAGTTTTGGGATGTAACATATATACATATTCAAATATCAATTCTTTATTCATGTTACAATCCGTGTGATTTCAATCTATGTCTATGTGTGATTACATGCTATATGTCAAAATGTTGTGTTTTATTCATCATTCATCATTCATCAGTGTAATCATTAACCATACAAAGCCTACGGTAACAATGATAGATCTATTGGCTGACAACCCACCTGAATTTGACCGGTAATTGGCATTCGGGTGATTGAAACCTATTTTCATCATAGCGTGACTTTCGAGTTACAGACACTAGTCATCAAAGTTTGATTATACAAAATTCAACATTTATTTATTCATACATGCTTGAGTCTACATTTGACATTTGAATCGTTTTTAAAGTACTATAAGTATTATAACCCTATGTTTACTCACCAACTATTTTTAGTTGACACTCTCTATTTTATACATGTTACAGGAAACGCAGTTTGAGCCATACTTGATTGATGCTACATCTAGGATGCTTTGGACCTAGTTAAATCAATTAAGACTCTATCTTTATGTTATGTTATGTGTGTTTGAACCTCCTGTTTGAATTGGAATTTTGTAATGATTAAGTATTGAAACTTTAATTAGTGTCATGAGCATTTGGACAATCATCATGCCCCGACATAAATTCCGCCGTCGGTTGGGGTGTGACAGATTGGTATCAGAGTCGTGGCTATAGGGAATTAGGTTATTAGTAATGGTGACCTAGACTATGGCTTTAGGTGTCCAAACATGAGTATCTCATGTTTTGCATGCTTATTACATATTACTCTATGTCCATGTATATCTGCTACTTATTCCTACCTTATTCAATTCAATCCCCTAATCTCTTTCTTGTCACACACATCTACACTATTGGTTTATGCTACATTTGAAATTTCGTTATTTCATTCATTTTCAATTTTCCAATTTCATCAAAAGTTTAAGTTCTAAGTGTCGGACATGTAGTAACTGGAAGGGTGGACACCGGTAACCATGTTTTCTCTCTAGAAAGGCATTTCGTATAAACCTATGTCAACCGCTGGGCTAGAATGTCGATCTGAGGAATTCTTGGTGATAATGTCTTACCTATTAGGCCAAAGCATGTCATACCAAACGTCACATGAACTAAAACAACTTCGAATTCATTTAAATGGTTACACTCAATGCTATGTTCATTTTGCAATTCAACATGATTTTATTTTTCGTGTTTCACATTTTATTTCAAAATTCAAACACTACGACACGACATGTTATTCTATCGACTTACAATGTTTTCAACCTATGTTTCATGATTTTGATGTTTTGCTCCCATTATTATCATCTATGAAACCATTTTTTTATCCTTGGTCTCACAAGCTCTTTCACCTCAATTCAGCATGTCTATTCATTTTAAAGGCCACCGTTCTGGAAACTCCGGACACAAGATGGCTGCTCAAATAGCCAAGCAAATGGCTAAAGTCATCCCGGATATGATGGTTAAACTCCAACAGAACCTCAACACTAATTAGAATAACCAAGCTGGTGCTAATCCTCCCCACTGCACTTTCAAGCACTTCAATTCTTGCAATCCACCCATCTTCTACGGGTCTGAAGGGGCTGCTGGCCTGCTCCAATGGTATGAGAGCATGGAGAACACTTTTCTCAACAGCGACTGCCCTGAAAATCTAAAGGTTCGTCATGCTACCAGTGTCTTCCAAAAGGAGGTACTCACCTCGTGGAACAGCGAAAAACACACTCGGGGTTTGGATGCTGCCATGGCCTTATCCCGGAACGAATTCAAGGAACTTATGAACCGTGAGTTCTGCCCTCGTAGCGAGGTCATGAAACTCGAGGTTGAGTTTTGGGGACTGAAGCAAGATAGTGGCGAAAACTTAGCTTACAACACTCGTTTCAAACAGCTAAGTTACTTGGCTCCTCACTTGGTTGAACCTCTTTCTCGAGCCATCGAGAAGTACATTAAGGGTCTCCCAATTCAAATTCGAGACACCATGTGGGGTAGAAATCCTCAGACTCTCGCAAAGGCTATGCGTCTAGGTGCAATCCTTACTGATGATCATGTAGAAGCAGGGACCCTATTCAGAAAGGGCGCTAAGAAATCATATGATAAAGCCTCAACCGATTCACCTAAAGAAGTTAAGGCTGAGTCATCTTGTGCTAACAAGAAGAAGCGGAAAGCTAACCACCGCAACTATGCCGTTATCACACCAGCCACACCCATTACCCAAGTTGCTCCTCCTACCCACACGATCAAGAAGCCTTACATTGGACCCTTACCTCAGTGTAATATCTGCAAATACCATCATCTTACGGCTACCCCATGTCGCCAATGCCTCAATTGTGGTCGTATGGGCCATACTATCAACGTTTGCTGGCAACCCATTCGAGCCCATGCCCAACAACCCTATGCTCAACCCATTGCTTTACCTAATGCTCCACCAATGGTTAATGGGCATGCTTGTTACCAATGCGGGGATCCAACTCATTATCGCAACGCATGCCCAAGGTTGACCATCGTGAACAACGCTCAAGCCAACCCAATCAACCAGGATGCACGTGGTCGTGCATTCAACATCAATGCCAATCAAGCTCAAGCCAACAACGAAGTGGTTAATGGTACGTTCCTTGTTAATAACCATTATGCTTCTGTTTTGTTTGATACTGGTGCCGATAAGAGTTTTGTCTCTATTGAATTCGAGCCCTTACTTGTTACCTCTCGAACCATATTAGATAAACCTTTCACGGTTGAAGTGACGGATGGAAAACTCATTACCATTGACTCTATTATTCGTAATTGCACACTTAACTTTAATGAGCACAACCTCTCTATCGACCTCATACCCATGCAATTAGGTAGTTTTGACATCATAGTGGGCATGGATTGGCTAACCCAAAATCATATCGAAGTCGCCTGTTTCGAGAAGGCTATTCGAATTCCTCATATACATGGTCAGGTTTTGGTTGTCTATGGCGAGAAAGCATCCAAAGGACTTAAACTCATGTCATGCACCAAAGCTCGAAAGTACTTACGCAAGGACTACGTGGCATTCTTAGCTCATATTGTTGAGACAAGTGCTAAGGAGAAGGAGATACAAGACATTCCCATCGTTCGGGATTTTCCTGAAGTCTTTCCTGAAGATGTATCCGGCCTTCCTCCTATTCGACAAATTGATTTCCGCATTGATCTAGTACCTGGTGCAACTCCTGTGGCTAAGTCTCCATATCGTCTCGCACCTTCCGAAATGCAAGAGTTGTCTAATCAGCTCCAAGAGCTTTCCGAAAAAGGATTTATTCGCCCAAGTTCCTCACCTTGGGGAGCACCTGTGTTATTCGTGAAGAAGAAGGATGGATCATTTCGAATGTGCATCGACTATCGTGAACTCAACAAGCTTACCATAAAAAACCGTTATCATTTACCTTGAATCGATGATCTATTCGATCAACTTCAAGGTGCCAATTGTTTCTCCAAAATAGATCTTCGTTCTAGATATCATCAACTTCGTGTTCATCATGATGATATCCCAAAGACTGCCTTTCGTACGAGGTATGGTCACTTCAAGTTCACGGTTATGCCTTTTGGCTTAACCAACGCACCTGCAGTATTCATGGATCTGATGAATCGCGTTTGCAAGCCCTACTTGGATAAATTTGTGATTGTCTTCATTGATGACATCCTAATCTACTCCAAATCAAAATCTGATCACGAACAACACCTACGTCTAATTTTGGAACTCTTGAAGAAAGAACAACTATACGTCAAATTCTCGAAGTGTGAATTTTGGTTCAAGGAAGTTCAATTTTTGGGACACATCGTCAATGACAAGGGTATCCATGTAGATCCTGCTAAGATCGAAACCATTAAAAATTGGAGCATTCCAACTACTCCTGCCGAAATTCGCTCTTTTCTTGGTTTAGCAAGCTACTACCAACGTTTCATTTCTAACTTCTCCAAGATTGCTTTACCACTCACTGCCTTAACTCATAAAGGCAAGCCATTCGAGTGGGGTCCTAAGCAAGAGCAAGCATTTCAGACACTTAAACAAATGTTATGCGATGCTCCTATCCTAACTCTTCCCGATGGTAACGATGATTTTGTCGTCTATTGTGATGCATCAAACCAAAGTCTTGGTTGCGTTCTCATGCAACGAGGCAAGGTTATCGCTTATGCATCAAGAAAACTCAAAATCCATGAGAAGAACTACACGACGCACGATCTTGAGCTTGGTGCGGTCGTTTTTGCTTTGAAAATTTGGAGGCATTACCTATACGGTACCAAATGTGTGATCTTCACCGACCACAAGAGCCTCCAACACATCTTCGATCAAAAGGAACTCAACATGAGACAACGACGTTGGATCAAGCTACTAAACGACTACGATTGTGAAATTCGCTACCATCCAGGTAAAGCAAATGTTGTGGCGGATGCTCTTAGTCGTAAGGACCACGTCAAGTCTATCCACCTTCAAAGCATTCATATTCAGTCAGATATCCAACTTCGTATCTTTGAAGCACAACATGCCTCAGTCACCGAGGGTAACATGTATGACGAGATGTCATGTGGTGCTGAACTCCAATTGGAAACCAAACCTAATGGTCTCCTATATTTCTTAAATCGTCTTTGGATTCCTAATCGCAATGATCTTCGTACTTTCATCATGGGCGAGGCTCACAAGTCTCGTTATTCTATTCATCCCGGTGCAGACAAAATGTATCAGGATCTTCGTTGTCATTATTGGTGGCCCGGTATGAAAAAGGACATTTCCCTCTATGTGGCTAAATGCCTCACTTGCTCCAAAGTAAAAGCCGAACATCAACGACCTTCTGGCTTGCTTGAACAACCAGAGATTCCGGTATGGAAGTGTGAAAACATAGCCATGGATTTCATCACTAAACTTCCACGCACTTCAGATGGTCATGATAGCATTTGGGTAATCATTGACCGGTTGACCAAATCAGCTCACTTCATTCCTATTCGAGAAAAGTATCGAGTTGAGAAATTATCTCGAATCTACATCAAAGAAATTGCATGTCATCACGGTGTGCCTTTGAGCATTATCTCCGATCGTGATGGTCGCTTTATCTCCCGCTTTTGGCGATCTCTTCAATCAGCTTTCGGTACACATCTAGACCTTAGCACCGCTTATCATCCTCAAACCGATGGTCAATTTGAACGAACTATCCAAACACTTGAGGATATGCTTAGGTCTTGTGTCATCGATTTCGGTGGCAATTAGGATTCACACTTACCTTTAATCGAGTTCTCATATAATAACAGCTATCATACTAGCATTGGCATGGCACCTTTCGAGGCACTCTATGGCCGTAAGTGTCGTTAACCTATTTGTTGGAACGAGATTGGTGAAGCCCAAATCACTGGTCCTGAGTTAATTCAAGAAACTACCGACAAAATCATTCAAATCCGTGATAATCTACTCTCTGCTAGGAGTCGTCAAAAGAGCTACGCTGATAAACGACGCAAGCCCCTAGAATTCGAAGTCGGCGACTTGTTACTCCTTAAGGTATCCCCTTGGAAGGGAGTTGTCCAATTTGGAAAGAAAGGAAAACTAGCGCCTCGCTATGTTGGCCCATTCAAAGTCCTTAAAAGGATTGGAAAAGTGGCTTACAAGCTCGAGCTACCTTCTGAGCTCAAAAATGTTCATCCAACCTTTCACGTAACTAACCTTCGGAAATGCTTAGCCGATGAAAACCTCCACATTCCTCTAGATGAAGTACACATTGATGAATCAATGCACTTTGTGGAGAAACCCGTGGAAATCATGGATCGTGATGTCAAACAACTCAAGCGGAGTCGCATACCTATTGTCAAGGTTCGTTGGGAATCTAAGCGTGGACCGGAATTCACTTAGGAACGTGAAGACCAAATGAAAACCAAGTATCCACATCTTTTTTCATCAGCCTCCTCGTAATCAATTTCGGGACGAAATTTCCTAAAGTAGGGGAGACTGTGACAGCCGTCTATTTTTCATATTTGTAACCCGACCCGTTTCCGTTATCCATGTAGTTTAATCAAGCAAGGAAACTTGAGAAATTTTATATAATTTTTTTCTCTTGGTTCATTTTTATATATACACCATTAGTCATGCTAAAGTCATGCCCGAGTCAACCCAACTCCAAAATCAATGGTGATATTATTTGAAAACTCTAAAACTATACATTGATGGTGAGAAATATTAGAGATTATAAAAATTTAGTTTTATTAACTTTATATATATTCTTTTACAAATTAAGAGATTTATAAATAGACGCGAACCATTATTATTCTTAACATTAAATAGTCATATACCTTCTTTTGTTCTAAATAACAAAATAAATCAGAGTATTTCTACACTATTATAATCATTAATTAATAAACCAAGACAAATTGTAACCCCCTCATTTTGTTCTTCTATCTCACGATGAATGTGCTAACAAAAATTTCATATCATTTAATATCATTAAATGATTTTCCCACAGTACATAATATTGATTTGGATATAAGCATGACTAATAAAACTCTCTACTTGCTTCTCAGCTCACCCAACCTCCAAATCCTTTACTAAACAAAATTAATAATAATAAACCTTTTACCATAGTAAATATATATGTACAGTATTATGGGGACCAAGTGATATCCTTGTGGCTCAAATTCTCGCCACACACATGCACCCATAAGTCAAACCCACATAATTAAAATGCAGGGATAAGCCTTCAAAGTCTCCCCCATCAATTACCAACTTACTTTTATGTTCCCTAATTTAAGTCATGCACCTACCAAATTCGGATGGTAAATTCTCACCACTCAACTACCTTCTTTATATGTAGCTACACTTACAAGAAACAAATGTCCACAAACTAATTTCTTACCCTGTGAACTCTCGAAGGCTGTTTACCCAACCACCCTTTCACTTTAGAGTATCACGAAAACATATTCATTTTCCTTTCTCCTCCATGACAGAAAGGAATTCATAGCCAAACCCACTTTTAAAATCATTCAATCATATATTCAAACATCAAGCCTCAAGAACTCATCAACCTCTTTAGAAGATTCAAGTGTGGACTTAACATCTTCTACGCTTCTTTCTCCTTGCTTGTATTAAGTGAGTAATCATTCATTTTATTTTTGTCATGTTACTTTGAGCTAGTCATGAAACTCACTTACGAGCTATTCTACTTAACCATAGTTCCTAAAGAAAACTATTAAACTTATATTTAAACTTATTTTCTTAAAAACGGAATACCTTAAACACCTCGTGTATTAATCTTAAAATGTACTAATATATTTTTCCTTAGTATTCTGTCATCGTTTTCACGTTTAAAAACTTGATTTACAAAATCACATAGAACCTCACAGAACTCTGTAAAGTCCTCTGTGAGAACCTCATAGAGCTCTGTGAAGTCATTACCTAACAGAACTATGTTAAGTCCATAGACTTAACAGAACTCCATTATCTCCGTTAAGTCCGTTAACACTCTAAATATTTGTAACATCACTAAAATGGATTTTATATAAACTAAGTTGAGACTTAGACTTATTAAAGGTCAACTGTTAGTAAAACATATGTTTCTTTTGTAATAAATATATATTCGTTAGAGTTTAAATAGCGGACACAACCTAAGACAAAAATATCATTTATCCAACTCACTCGAAATATAACTCGTAATTATGGGAACACGTTTATTTGAATATTCAAATATACTTATATTTATTTTTATAGAATAAATATACTTTTATCAAAACAAATTATTATCACCAACGGTTAGACGGGTTAACTCATTTAAAATGACTCGGTTAGTCTAAGTAGATGACTTAGACACTTGACTCATACCACTAAGATTTAAGGTGTCTTTATATAATTTAGGACACGGATAGGTCATCTTCATACCACTCGAATCAATTTCATATTTCACTCACTGCTTCAGGTGAGTATTCATAATCCCTTTTCATTTTCAAGTTTTGAGATGTAACATGTATACATATTCAAATATCAATTCTTTATTCATTTTACAAACCGTGCGATTTCATTCTATGTCTATATGTGATTACATGCTATATGTCAAACTATTGTGTTTTATTCATCATTCATCATTCATCAGTGTAATCATTAACCATACAAAGCCTACGGTAACAATGATAGATCTATTGGCTGACAGTCCACCTGAATTTGACCGGTAATTAGAATTCGGGTGATTGAAACCTATTTTCATCATAGCGTGACTTTCGAGTTACGGACACTAGTCATCAAGGTTTGATTATACAAAATTCAACATTTATTTATTCATACATGCTTGAGTCTACATTTGACATTTGAATCGCTTTTAAACTACTATAAGTATTATAACCCTATGTTTACTCACCAACTATTTTTACTTGAAAAAGTGTGAGCATCGGATCGTCTACTCGATCTAGCTATCTGGACATCGAAACGTAATTAACCGATTGTTTTATTGATCAAAACGAACAATTACAACCAGTGCAAACACAGAGAATTGACACAGAGACTACACACTCAGAAACACACACTTAAGATTTGCTCACACGCTCAGAACTACAAAACACAAAGCTCAAACAACTATATATACCCGATCGGCCGAACTCCCACCGAACCCCAGGTTCGGCCGGTCCGAACTTCAGGCTCGGACCTAGTTCGGCCAACCCTATATTGGCTTGAACTTGGTCTTCGTTCGATACTTCACACGACGCACATTTCAGGTATCAACAAACTCCCCCTCGTCGTGTGCAGTATCACTTCTCTTTTCTTCTCAACATCATCAAATATGTATCTTCAATCAAGCTCCCCCTCAAGTAAAGAATCCGTTTATCCAATGAAATGAATCTTCGAACAAACTCCTCCTCAACTCAATCGTAGCTTGATCTTGAATACTTGATGATATCTAGTATATCTCTGGTCTTAATCAACAGCTTCAGAAGACTTGAAGTTGTGATAGCTTGCACGACAGCATCCTGCATTAACACTTAAATAATCTTGGCGCAAAACGTCTCTTCGAGACTCCAAGATATGATTTTGAAAATTGATTTGTATCACGTGTTGATCAGATCGAAAATAAAGCAGAAACAAAATCTTTTTGGCTTTTTGAAAATTTATATTAAAACACACCAAAAATCTTTTTGTACTTTTCTTGATATGAAATGAAATCGCAATACAGAATCAGACACTATTTTTGGTATGAGAAAGATCACTATATGGGATCATATTGATCATAACGCACTGAACTATACTTCAATTTCAATTAATTGAAGCACACAAGTCATGTCGATTGCTGGTATAATTTGTCCATCTTAAGCTCAGACAGAATCATACTCATAACATCTGGATATGTTAAGGTATTGATTAGATTTGCTTTGACCAGTGTACCCCACACTATCTGACATATTTAGACATTTTCTGTTTGTCTTTCTTTGTCTATTGTGTGATTGCATTTGTGAACTTTCACATTTCATAATATTTTTCATGATACAGTCAACTGTGTTCCATGCAAAAAGAAATAAGAACGTTAAATCGTCTACCTTAAGGTCGATCTTTCGATACGCAGATAAGGCCTCGGATTTAACAAAAAAGAAAAATAAAACAAGTTGAAGTTGTATAACTCAACAACAATCAGGTCGGTACTCCCGTACACGCAGAGAAAGTCCGATGAGTTATACGAAACACCAAAGAAAATAAAGCAGAACGTCAAACGAACAACGATCAGGTCGATCTTTCGATACGCAGAGAAAGTCCGATCGTTTGACAAAATAAAGAAAATCAAACAAGATTAAATCTTTGCAAAATGAACACATGTATACACAGTGACTTCTCATTTTGAATTTCACACTTATTTTTCTTTTTGAGTCATGAAATATGCATCAAGATGTTATCCACATGGTCAAGCATTAGCATTTAATGTATATCACATCTGAATACTTTCTGATTTGTCGAGCCTACCAAGCACATCAAACAATGATCTTATGGCCCTTTCATCTACTTTATCCATAAGTCAGATACGTATGCCAATGTACCATCATTTCCCAATGATCAATTTCTCACAATTTTTATATTGTGCAAGTATTCACCTTCCTTCATTATATATTTTGCATGTATTCACCTTATCCCCATACCATGCATTTTCTCAATTACTCCCCCTTACTTCAATTCCCCTTAAAATGAAAACTCTATTTTTGGATTTTCATTTTACACAAAAATAAGACTCTATTTTTGGCTTTTTAGAGAAAAACTTGGAAACAAATAAAAGTGATCAATCAACACAGATATGTTTCAGATTTTAGAATAATATTTCATGAAATTTAAGTTGAAACAGAATACTCCTCCATCGACAATTTTTCAATCATCGATAGGTCTTCTAGAAGTACCTGCACACTGGACAACCTGATTAGTTCACAAATGACCCGAAGCGAATCGCTTCTGGTCGACCAGTGTCCTGATTTTGCTTTGAAACCACCTTAGGTTTCCATTCCTGTTGTTTTGGTAATTCAGTTTTCGATGAAACAGTCACTGATGACTGTGATAATGAACCTACATTTTGATCCTTTGAAAACTTTGGAACAAAACGTTTTTGTTTTTGAAAGAATGTAGGTTCAAATTCATCAAAAACTCTGCCTTTTTCATCAAAGAACTTTTTGTTGGCAGATTTACCAAAAACTGATTTCTTATTAAATCTTTGTGATGAATCAGCAGATGAGGGACAATCTTTTGCCATATGCCCTGGGCGACGGCAAATATAACAAATTCTTGTCATTTTATCCCATCTTTGATGTACCTGCGAAGAACACACATGAACATCTCTAACATGATCAGAATGAGAATCATATACCTGATTACGATGATCATGCACCCATTTAGAAGTTGGGCTACGAGATTGAGAGCTTTCAGAAGAAATATCAGCTTTCACAAATACTTCAGAAATTTTCCGAGCATCCACGCAGTGAAGAGGAAATTCCTTGTCAGAAAATAACTGTTCAGAACCTTTGAGCTTATAAAACCTTTCAGGTTGAACTTTGTCTGCTTTGAACACATCCTTCTTCATTTGCTTCATTTTAAGCTTCTTTAGATTTGATGATTCAGATGCTGGACCCTTCTCAACTTGAACATGCTTTTCTTGAAATCCCAAACCAACTTGTTTACCAGAAATCTTCTCCTCAGAATTTGAACTCTGGTGTCCATTCTTAGCCAACCTGGTGAATTCAGCTTTCACATCAGTGATTTTCTTCTGATCATAAAAAATTGTCTCATCAAATTCAGGTTGAAACTGAATCTTGTCACTTGATGTAACCGATTTCTCATTATCAGCAGATGACGAACCAGATACAAACTTTGGTGCTGGAGAAATCTCAGATTTCAAGACCTTTTTCTTGTTCTTCTTGCTGTTCTTCTTCTTCACAATCTTTGTTTCTTCAGAAGTCGAAGATGAAATCTTTGAATAATCAAAATCCTCAACCTGGTCCTTCACTTGTTTGACAGCTTCCTTGATATGAGCAGGGGGTGATGCAGTTTTATCAAACATCCTCTCAAAATTTGCATCATTTGCTAAGAAGCTCGTGAAAACTTGTGAATTTGAAACATTGTTGAACAATCTTTTAGCATCAAGAACTTGAATTTTGAGATCAGAAATTTGCTGTTGAGCTTCTGCAAATTCTTTTTCTTTAGCAATCAAGCGCTTGGCAACTTTATGAGTTTCAAACTTTTGCAGACGAAGATTGTCAAGACCTTCATGTAGCTCCTTCTTCAGTTTATCCTCATTTCTCTTTTGAATTTCCAGATTTGCAGTTTGAACCTTGTTAACCCTAGTCAACTCCCGCTTATCATCTAACAACTTTTCCATATCAACTTGATATGCTTTGATTTTAGCATCAGATTCTTCAATACTCTTAGTAAGCAAATCAAGCTTAATCTTGGATTTATCAAACAAATTCTGAAAATCATTTGCAGCATCTTCTGCCTCTTCCTTCCATTTCTTCACTTCTTTGACTAACTCACCTTTTTCTTCACAAATTTCAGCTTTCGAAATTTCAACATTCTTCTTTTCTTGCTTCAATACTTCTAAAACTTTATTCAACATTTTGATTTCATTAGTCAAATCCTCATTCTTCAAAACCAAACCCTTTTCACATTCTTTAGAAATCTTCAATTCAGATTTAATCACCTCAAACTCTTCAGTCAATTGTTGAACTTTATTCATCAACAAAGCATTTTCCTTCATCAAACTCTCCAAGTTTTCAGCAGATGCATACGAACTTGGTATTGAACTAGTATCTGAACTAGTATCTGAACCATAATCTTCTTGTAAAGCATGGGTAACTATAAAGGCTGATGAATCATATCCAAATTGTTGACCCCAATCATATACACCATCATTTTGAGCAACCAAAGCAGTGGTCTTGCCTGTATTACTAGTAGATGGTTGAGTAAAACCAGGCTTTGATGATTGTGAAATATTAGCTTTCTGTTGACATTCTTTGGCAAAATGTCCAAGTTGTTGACATTTAAAGCACTTTAGTTTTGACTTGTCAAATCCCAATTTGTCACCAGAAATATTCCTTCCATGCTTCTTAAAAAATCTTTTAGATCTTTGACACAACATAGCATATTGCCACGAAACATCCAATTCAGTCAATTGATCATCATCAAGAGCATCAAGATCCTCACTGGTTAACTTTGCGTCAGCAACATTTTTGAGAATCAGACCAAAAGATGATGAAATCAATGCAGAAATCATTTTGGCACAATCATCGGTTGATTCTGCTGAAAAAGCATTTTGACTTGAATAATTTGGAATTGTAAAATTGCAACTTCTTGAGGAATTATTATCAGAATTTCCTGAAGCTCCAGCTAGAAAAGCAACACTTGGTGCTGTATTCTGATTTGGCTTAGACTTTGCACTCATGCTTGCACTATTTTCACCATGATACAACTCAGGATGTTGCAAGGTAGCTGTTGACTTCTTTGAGTTTAACATTTCCATTTCTCGAGCATGAAGTTTTCCAGTAAGCTCATGAAATGTTAAAGCAGAATAATCCTTGTCATGAGTTAGTAGCAAAACATAATTTTCCCACTTTTCAGGTAATGCTTCCATAATCTTTTCCTTTAAATCCGCATCAGATTTTTCAATTCCAACAACCTTCAATTCACTAATCAAATGTGAAAATCTTGAAACTAGAGCAGTGATGTTTTCATTATCATAATTCTGAAAATTATCGAATTCTTTGTTCAAAACTTTCTTTCGACTCTTCTTATAATCAGCATTTCCTTCACATCTTGCGGATAAGGCATCCCATAATTGCTTAGATTTCTTGCAAGTACTAAATTGATGAAGTAATTCAGTAGGTAAAGCCATAGTAAGATAACCATAAACTTTCTTTTCAAGCTCATAACTTTTTCTTTCAGCACCATCAAAGTCTTGAATTTCTTTAAGATCTCCATCTTCCATTGGTCGTTCATACAACTTTCGAATTGGAATCCATAAATCAATGTCATTCGTGCTAATATACGCAGAAAATCGTTTCTTCCAATTTTGGTAATCTTCAAGCTTTAACAATTTGGGAACTTTCTGACTTGTTCCAATTTCATTGTCAAAATTTAACATAGTTTGCATCGCACTTTGCATTGTGGCAAAAGCTTGAAAATCCGACATCGTTGAAAAATTTGAAAAATTCTGTCCTCCGAACTTGCTCCGAACCTTGTCAGCCGTCCGAACCTCCTCCGAACTTAGTCCGAACCTTAATCAGACTCCGAATGAGCTCCGAACCTTGTCCGAATCAACTACTAGCTCCGAACTCTCACCTAACGTGCTCCGAACCTATGTAAACTCCGATCCACCTCCGAACCTCAAGTCTCACCGAACCTTGACCGATACACCTCCGAACCTCAAGTTCGGAGCGGTTACTCCGAGCTTGCCCAGTAACCTCCGAACCTCGAAGACATTTTCCGAAAACTCATGAAAACGGACTGATTTTGATGAAACTCGATATAGTGGATCAGAAAAACCAATAGGAAATGGTTTAGGAACAATTTTGACACAAAACACTCGTCAAAAATGATAGAAAACACGTAATGAAACTTGAGAAAACTTCAAAAACGCTCAAATAATCCGAGAATAGCAACCACAGATCAGTAGAGTGAACCAGAAAGCTCTGATACCACTTGAAAAAGCGTGAGCATCGGATCGTCTACTCGATCTAGCTATCTGGACATCGAAACGTAATTAACCAATTGTTTTATTGATCAAAACGAACAATTACAACCAGTGCAAACACAGAGAATTGACACAGAGACTACACACTCAGAAACACACACTTAAGATTTGCTCACACGCTCAGAACTACAAAACACAAAGCTCAAACAACTATATATACCCGATCGGCCGAACTCCCACCGAACCCCAGGTTCGGCCGGTCCGAACTTCAGGCTCGGACCTAGTTCGGCCAACCCTATATTGGCTTGAACTTGGTCTTCGTTCGATACTTCACACGACGCACATTTCAGGTATCAACATTAGTTGACACTCTATATTTTATACATGTTACAGGAAACGCAGTTTGAGCCATACTTGATTGATGCTACATCTAGGATGCTTTGGACCTAGTTAAATCAATTAAGACTTTATCTTTATGTTATGTTATGTGTATTTGAACCTCCTGTTTGAATTGGAATTTGGTAATGATTAAGTATTGAAACTTTAATTAGTGTCATGAGCATTTGGACAATCATCATGCCCCGGCGTAAATTCCGCCGTCGGTTGGGGTGTGATACTAGTGCCCCTAGGATTCGCAGTCGATTCCCTGAATGTTGACATCCTGGGTCCGTCAGCCAGGGTAGTATAAGCAGTCGCAAATGTCGGCCTTGGATCAATGATGTGAACATCATCCCCCAAACTTGACCCATTCCTAGGGCTGTTAAATTGCAACCTTCTTTCCTAGACAGAAGAGGCGGGTATTCGATCCGACCTATTCATCTCTGATCTCATCCTGGCCATTTCATCGAGCACATCCTGGTTCACCTTTTGTTGTTGCTCCATGTAATGCTGCATCTTGGCGAACATCTCCAGGAATTCATCGTTAGAGACCAAGACTGGCCTCTCAGTGGTTCTTGACGACTGAGCGACTCCAAGGCTGACAGATGGGTTGGATGCAAAACTGACATTGGCTCCTATTGAGGTCCCAAAAGCAGGAGGAGGAGGGGGAAGGCTCCCCATAGTGAAGGAACTGACAGAAGGAGTAGTTGCATTTGAGGAGTTTGATTGTGTCTACATCTTTTTGTAGATTTTCGTAAAAATCAAGTTAAAAATAAATCTAGCAAGGGTTTGTAGGAAAATTGACACCAATTGCCCCACGGTGGGCGCCAAATTGTTTTGGCTAAAAATTACTAAGAAAATCTTTGAACCAAATTAGTTTGTGAGGTATGGTGCCTAGGATGCTTAGGTTATGAAATCTAGTTTAACGTTTGAAATCCAAGGTCACAACGAATAAAATAAGGTTTTTAGCAGATTTGACCCTGGATGTAAAATACGATTTAGTAATCAAAACAATACGATTTCAGGGTAAAAGTTAATAAAAAGTAAACACAATCAAATTAATCCCTGGATGCAGGAAAGAACACCAAGATTTTTGAGGGGAAAAAAGCCCTTAACCCCTGGATGTCTCCAAAGGCCGCCAGCACAAAAAATCTCTTGGCAACGATAACACACGTTGCCCGTTTATTGCACTGAAAATATGCGATTACAGATGTTTGCGACTGATTGCTAAGTGAGTGAGTGCGAGTACAAGTGTTTTTATATATTCTAAAATGAAACCTTAAGCCGCATATTTATACAATAAGCTTGTAACTATATTCCGATATTCTAGGGATTCTCCTTCAACGGCATGTGACCGTTAGTTTGAGCGAGTTTAACGACGAACTTCCATTTCCACACGTGCTATGACTCTGACTTAGTCCATGTGACCGTAGCTTGTTGCTTCGAGTACCTGACTTGATCACACAATGTCAAAGTAAATGTTAGTAACATTACCCCAGCATGCTGGGTATCCGTGCATGCAGGGATCTGGTAGAATAAAAAGATGTGCCCTGGATTCATTACATCTCGGGTCAATGTCTAATAAGAAATCAATAGTGTAAATATATGAATCCTCTATCTCGATAAAATGCACTGTCCCTGGTTGTATGACATTCAGGGGACCAGACCTGTCAAGCAAAGTTAGTCAATTCAGGGGCGAAATCCAGGGTACAACAGCATGTTATGTGTGATATACGTCTTACGATAAATATAAGAAAATCTAAATTGATCACCAATGTGTATTCGAGTCAACTATCTATTGTCCGCGCGTTGTCGGGACAGTCGGTCAACACAGTCAACACTCACACTGATATGTGTCTTAGGTGAAGTCTAAGGGGATTCACTACTTTTCTTCGGTTAGTTATTTGGATTACTAAATTTGCGCCCTAAGTTTTGTTCACTTCCCCGCTTTTAATTGTTTGGTTTCTTGGAAGAAGGCATACGGTAACTTTTGTTTTACAAACTAAAACTTGATGTTATATACCACACATTATAATCCATGGATGAATCTATTTGCTATAAAAGCCCTTCTACTATTGTGAACCATGAATACTTGATAACAGGAAATTATAAGGTAAATCTATTGGGCCTGACAAGCCCTACTCGACCATTGGGAGTGGGACGGGTATTATATTGTCTCTCGCTTGGCCATACTTGCGAACGGTATGGTTTGAAGGCAAAGTAACTATCAGTAATGATGGCACGAACCCTATAGTGTTATCAAATTCTTATGGGCTAGCTACCACGGGTATATAAATCAGTTTTTCAGGGTGGAGTCCCTGCTTGGGATAGGTCTCATTGAGGTAACCCGTTATTTACCAGTTTTTTATAAATGTTTATGTATCTGTTTTTAACTTGTGAAATCACCAACCCTGTGTTGTCACTTTTTAGTATGTTTCTTCTCAGGTCCTTAGGAGACACGCTAAGGAGCACGTTTAGGATCGTGTATGGTTCTTTATTTGCATGATTGTTAAACAATAGTTACCTTTTAACGCCTTGGGCGTGAAACTGTTGAGCTTATTTTTGTTTATCGTCGCTTTCGCGAATACTAAACTTGAATTAAATTTTGTGAACTCTGATATACTATCTTAGAAGTTTAAATGTTGAAAATGATTTTTAAACATTTTGTCGTGCATATAGACTGTTCCTCGTGTCTGACGACTAAGATCCTGGTATATCATGCCCTCGTTCGCGTTAATACTCCGCGGGTGGATTTTTGAGGGTGTGACATAATGATCCCCATGCTGTCACATAGGAGGATGGGCTTCTTGGCCCTGAAATCCTTAACAAGAAACTTGAATTTTTCAAACTCAATGGAGATATTGCTGTTAGAAGTTAATGTACGAACATAGATAAGATGTTTTTATTAATTTAGGAGCATGGAGAACATTAGTAAGATTTATAGGAGGAAAAGGATCAGATAGAATAACGTTATGGTCGAGCCATTTCCAACCATAATTTAGTATAAGGACCCGTATTTAAATAGGATGATAAGTTACCCTGGTAATTGGTCATATGAGATGTTGCCCCCGTGTCCATGTGCCACTATGGATCGTTCGGGTTACCACCAAAAGCATGCATGGATTTTATAGATATCGGTCGAAATGTAGTCTGTGTTGTACCCGGACGCATAATTAGCATATGTAGGCACCAGTCCATGCCCAAGCAAACCTGATCCAGGGGTTGGAGAAGGACTTGGTCGGTAAGACGGCATAGTCGAGTATAGGCATGGATGGGACCAAGGTGGGTAGGTATTATTCCACGGTGGTTGTGACCAAGGAGGGAGTTAAGTTGTTTTTACTTAAAAAACTAAGAGTTTTAAGATGGCAAAATAGTTTTTTTGAACAAGCAATTAAAATTATTTTTTTAACAAAAAAATAAAAAATAAACAATCAATTTTATGGTTATTGACATTTGATGAAGATATATAAGTAAAGTAAATAATAAATCAAATACGATAATTGTCTTTCCTATATATAAACGAGTATTGTGTTGCGAATTGTCATTATCGCAATATCACACGAGTTTCTGATTAGAAATGTTAAATGAGAATATTATGATAAATTTACCATAAAAAATAAAAAACATTTAGAAAAGGTAAGGATTTTATAGCTTATTAAACTAAATTTTTTACTTTAGATGAAAAGTTAAAATGAAAACTACGTTTCAGTTTTTATATAATTTACCAGATGGTGATAAAACATTGAAACATGTTAAATGTCATTAAACAAAGATTTTTCAAGTGATTACATATTATTTAAAAGATAATTATATCACATTATTATGCTCCAATAAGCATCTAGTCATCATTGAAAATGTTACATAATATACATCACGTATCACGCAAGCTAATATTCAACTTGTCATTGCGTATGAGGAATTCTTGGAATTGGGATTTATTTAATACAATAAGTTGAAAATTGAAATTTATGATACATTTAATTTGTAAAAATAATAAGTATAGTTGATTTGTAAGTTTGTCAAAGAAGTTATTTGTATACCGTGGCATAGGAGGGAGCAGTGGTCCATGTAATGGTCGCGATAATGGTTCTCGCGCTTGTAATATTTTAAGTGACGATTATAACGACATTCTAGTACTAGTAGAGTACGACTGCAAAAGCCCAGTGGTGTAGCTTTTAAGGGACGGAAGTGGCGTCCGACCCCCCGAAAAAAAATTTTGATGTAGGGGATATATAATTTTCGTATAGAAATCTTCGATATACTTCGATTTGACCCTTATTTACCCTAAAATTGGCGTTGGAAAAAAAAAATTAGATCCCAACCCCGCACTTGATATTTTCAAGCTTCACCACTGAAAAAGCCACGTGTAGGGCCGCGACAAATATAATTATAATAATGACGGTGACGATGACAATTGTAAGGGAATGTGAGATAGTAACTCTTTTGGTTAAATTCATTCAAAATATAAAAGTAATGTTAAATTCCTTTAATCGAGAATTTCTTTGATGGTTCAAGTAGTAGTCATCAGCGGTTTATCATTTACTGAAATTGATTTTTGATTTACCCTTTGTGAATATGTATTGATTTTGATTTTTGAGAAGATATTAAGAATTTCCGGTGGGTGCCACACGTCCATCGGAGAACCATTAAACCCCTTTCGAGTACGTTAACAAAATAAGTACCCTGAGGCCTTGAATCGATTTCAATTTCAAGATATTTGATTGTTTGACTGTCGAGCTAACAAATTAAAGTGTTAGATATTTGATTGTTTGACTGTCGAGCTAACAAATTAAACATGTGTAAGTTAAGGACGAAAATACAAATTATAATCCACCGAGGGACTCAACGACAACATACCCTCTTAGGGGACGTTTGGTTCTTAGAATGTAAAGGAATTAGAATTGTAAGTTTTTCTTTTAAAGTTCTACTTAGTTGGGTTATTAAAAAAATTTAAATTGGAATATTTTATTTTAATCAATGGAATTTGACGCCATATAACTTTCTTTATTAAAGTAAAGAATTTCCACTCTATTTCAAATTCATTCGCTACCCAACTAAGCACAAGTTTAAAAGAAAAACTTTGTAATTACAATCCTATTATATTCCACGTACCAAACGCCTCATTAAAGCTTAAAATGTTAACATATATAACCCTTGTAGTTAATAACTAACTCAATATTCAGCAACGGACAAAATAATAATAATAATAATAATAATAATAATAATAATAATAATAATAATAATAATAATAATAATAATAATAATAATAATAATAATAATAATAATAATCTATTACTATATATAATACATATTGCTCAAAAGGGTAATTTAGTCATAAAATTTCCTTAATCTTAAGACGCGTATAAATATTTATGCAAATTGTACAAGTGTTTGAAGCATCAATTATAAACCTTCAAACTTAAAAAGTAACAGCCCGTTCAAAACATAAGGTTAATATGGGTATTAACCAAATTTGCTATCCCTGGCACGCATCACTGTCTTCGAGAGCTCCCAGAGCCGCCTTCGTTATCCACGCTACTTCATCATCTCTCCCTTCGATTGGGCTATAGAATCGGCTTCATCATCGCCGTTCGTTCTATGGAAGGCCAGATCGTCAATCCTTCAAATCTCCATTTCCAATGAATAAATCTACACCCATTGTCCATTTCCAATCGACGATTCACTCTCTCATCTCATGCTTAACCCTGAAGATTCAAACGACATTTAAAATCAAAATCTCCATTGATATCAACACATCTCAACGCGTCAGATCGATTCAATTTCATAGCGGTTTCCTCTTCGCATCATGCGACTGGATTTGGTATCTTTTTTGCTTGGGTTTATGTTCTTCTTCTATATCGATTCTATACTACGTTTGAATCGTGTTCTGATCTGTCTTCTTGCAGACTTCATTCCAAGTTAATTTCTCTGGAGAGTTTTATCGGATTTGGTACATTTTATCCTTCGATTTATGTTCTTCTGTAGATCGATTATGTGCTTCGTTTCAATTGTGATTGTATGCTTCGTTTGAATCGTGTTCTCTATCTTCTCGCAGACTTCGTTCGAAGTTATTTCTCTCAGGTACGAAATATAATTTTAGTTTTGCAATTCACATGAAAAAGAAATATGGAATTACCAGTTTTACACATTTTGATATGTTCTTGCCGTGAAATCTTCATGCTTCCGATCTGTTCTTGCCCTGAAATGTTCTTCAGGTATGAGTTTGGTTGTTTGTTGTGTAGATTGTTGTAGAATCCACAATCGAAAAACTGAAAATCAAGCTAATTTTGTTCAATTTTCGATTCACAATCCAATAATTTTGGATTTTTTGTGTTATTCAGTACGTTTATAAGGCATTGAAACTTCAACAATTTGGGATATTTTGTATTTTCGCTTCAGATTGATTTTATATATGTCACAGAAAGAATTTGGGAACCTTGATAGCAATGTGTCTCTGGTCTGATAGCAAGAATTTGGGAACCATGGGTATTCTTAACAAGTGTGCCTTGATCAGGTCCTATCTGAGTATCTTCAGCTTCTTGATACCTTATCAGATCTTTTCACTATACAGAAAATGAGTGATGGTGTGGTGGTAAGAAATTCATTAACAACTGATAGTATTCTTAGTGTATCCTTCAATTGTTTCTTGTTACATTGCAGCTTTGACTAGTGATGTGTTGCAAAACACATCGGTTTTCCTTTATGTTTTCAAGTCGTTTTGAGATTCTTTTGAGTCGTTTTCCTTAGGTTTTTAGTTAATTGTGTGTTTTAGTGTCTTAATGTGTGTTTCGTGGTAAGTTTGCAGTTTTGGTGCAAGTCCCGAGAGAAACGAAGATTGGAGAAGACTTGAGAAGAAAAAAAGAAGAAAAATGCTGAAAAGCAAGCACCAGGCGTATCGCCTGGTG
>JBCNJP010000025.1:17427634-17501058 GCA_039602395.1 Deinandra increscens subsp. villosa
CTTGACTAAGTCATCCTTTTCTTCAGATAACGTTGTAACTTTCTGTTCAAACTCTTGCTTAACACTTTCAAATTTTGATTCTTTCTCAACAAACTCAGCTTGAAAATCTGAAAACTTATCTTTCTGAGAAGAACATTCTTGAATTAAAACTTCTAAGTTTTGCTTTGCAGTTGTCAAATCTTCAATCTTTCCTTTATTTTCATCAACCAACAACTCATTTTCTTTTATCAATGCTTGAATCTTCTTGTCCTTTTGAGAACAGAACTCACAAACTGATTCATAGCCACCATCTCCAGAACCACTTGTTTCAGATTCAGAATCAGTAACTTCTTCTTCATTATCACTATGAACAATTTGAGCAATCATTGCAGATGAACCAGTCCATGCAGACTCATCATTAATGTCATCAGTAGCCCAATCATAGCCTTTATTTGATGTTCGTGCTTTTTCAAATGCTTCAAGTACATCAGCATCCCAATCACAACCTTCATTGGATGCAGGAGCAATGGCAGTTAAAGCAACTGGAGAATTAGAAGTTTGCCCCCAATCATATTGTTTATCAACTTGAGACACCAAGGCTGTTGAAGACTTTGATGAAGAAGCAGTTGATTTTGAACACTCACGAGCAAAATGTCCAAAATTAGAACATTTGAAGCATTTTGCTTTTGACTTATCTATTCCAACCTTGCCATCTGGGTTTAAACTTTGAAATCCTGTCTTTTTCTTGAATCTTTTAACTCTTTGAGCTAACATTGCCAATTGCCAATTGATATCCATTTGCTCAAGATTATCAGGATCAATCTGATCAAAATCTTCTTCAATCAGATTAGATGTTGTCAACCCACCATTCAACAATCCATAATATGAAGATAACAAAGTTGAGATTAATGCCAAGTGCTCATCCGGTGTTTTTGCAGAAAACGAAGTCTGATTTGAATGATTTGGAACAGTGGAATTACATCCTCTTGAAGAATTTCCAGAATTCCCTGAACCATGACCAACAACAAAAGCAGTTTGAGGTGAATTTGATGAATTAACACTGAATGATTTTGCCTTTGCATTGATACTTGCAGAATTTTGTCCATGATATAATTCAGGATTTTGTAATTGAGCAGTGGACTTGTTTGAATTCATCATTTCCATTTCTCGAGCATGAAGCTTTCCGGTCAAATCATGAAATGATAATGTGGAATAGTCTTTGTCATGAGTAATCAACAACACATAACTTTCCCACTTCTCTGGTAATGCTTCCATTAATTTTTCTTTCAATTCTTCCTCGGTCTTTTCAATCTTGACAACTTTCATCTCACTAATTAGATGTGAAAACCTTGAAACAAGAGAAGAAATATTTTCTTTGTCGTATTGTTGAAAATTTTCAAATTCCTTGTTCAACACTTTTCGGCGACTCTTCTTATATTGATCATTGCCTTCACATCGAGCAGATAAAGCATCCCATAACTGTTTAGCCTTCTTACAAGTACTGAATTGATGTAACAACTCAGTAGGTAAAGCCATGGTAAGATAAGCATAAACTTTTTGTTCAAGTTCATAACTTTTTCTTTCATCCTTATCAAAATCTTGAATCTCTTTATATTCGCCATCTGCAGTTGGACGTACATACAACTTATGAATTGGAATCCATAAATCAATATCATTTGTGCTAATGTATGCAGAAAAACGTTGTTTCCAATTTTGATAATCTTCCAACTTTAACTACTTGGGAACTTTCTGACTGTTCCTATTTCATTACCAAATTGAGCATAGCTTGTACCGTGCTTTGCATAGCCGCAAACTCTTGAAAATCGGACATTTTTCACCGAAAATGATACTTCAAAAACTTCGAACTCAAAAATGAAGGTCTTCCAAGTGGATTTTGGGGGTCAAAACTGGACGGTACTGGCCATAGGCGGGTACAAGTCCTAGATCTCGGAAAGACGAACGTTTTGACTGGTATTGGGTTCCATAACTCCAAACGGTTTGCAAGTTACGTCAGTTTTAGTGAAGGTCACTATTCTGCCAGCGTACCAAAACAAATCGACGGACCAGTTCCGGACCAAAACAATCAGGCGGATCAAATTTGTACTAGCGGACCAGATTCCGGATCAGATGAACTAGCGGACCAAAATTATACTAGCGGATCATATGCGGACCAGATATCTTCAGCGGATCAAATTTGATACGGCGGACCAAATAAATTACCAGCGGACCAGATGTGATACGCCAAAACCGCCACGGACCAGTTCGTTGAAGATTGCCTGGGCGGACCAGTCAGCGGACCAGCTGATCTATCAGCGGACCAGACGCAAATAAAGCTGAAATCGACTGATTTTCACGAATTTTGACAATTGAAGCTGAAAACTGGATCAATATGATGCGAAAACACTCCAGGAGCATACATAAATCATTTTTATCTTTGGAATCACTCAGAATTGGGAGAAATTGAAGAAAAACTTACCAAACCCAAGCTTTCTCTCTCTAAAACTTCGAAAATTGATCAAAAACACAGCAGTAGAGCAACCAAATGCTCTGATACCACTTGTAGATACGAGAAACGATCTTACTACTACATGCTTTGATCAAACGTAATGAACACGGATGTAAATAAGAGAATTGTTATTGAATCACTTGAGATTACAATGAACTATCTCTAGTTTCTCTCTCTAGAAACACACACAGAAAGGTGTAGAATGACAGAAGTGTTCAACTCGTTTCCTACACATTCTAACACGAACCTATTTATAGTAAGTGACTACATAGGCTGCGTACCAAATGGTACGCCCGGACCATTTGGTCCACCGGACCATCTGGTCCGGTGCCAATGATATAGTCATTACACTTCATACAAAGACCCACTCACATAGATACAATACACGAGACACATCAATAGCATAGGAATATGCTTCTACAATCATGGAGGAAGCAACAACAATTCTGGTAACAACTCAGGTCCTCACCCTACTCCACCAAAGCCAACCGGAAGTCAAAACCACCAGAATGTGGTTGCTGCTGTTGCCAATCAAACCTCATGTGTTGAATGGGGAGATTTCATTGCTGAGTTTGAGCCTATCAACCATGCTTTGATGGCCAAACAAGACTCCATCTCAGATCAGGTAAACTCTATCCCTGAGAAAGTTTTAGAAAACCTATGCAGCCATGCTTGCATAGAACAAGTGGCAAAGTACCGAAATCACAACACTGACTTGATTGATGAAGTTTCAAACCTAAATGAGTTAAAGGAACGTTTTAAGAAAATTGAATCATCATACATTTCAAAAATTGAAAATTTAACCAAAGAGTGTGAACAGTTAAAACAAACCAACTCAGTGCTTGAAACACAGCTTGATGACTTGCTGTCAAAGCTTGAGAAATCAAGAAATGGTTTTCCGGCTGAAGTTCAAGCAGAACATTTTTCTGCTCGAACTCAAGTTCAACCGGAAAACAAAATTCAACCCAGATCAGCTACTACTCCAAAGCAGAGACCACATGTACACTTTGCTGATGGGTTTGAGCATTTTGAAGCTCAAGGAAGAAGAAATCCCTCTAGAGGAAAGACCACCTCTAGAGAAAACTTTTCAAGAAGCAAAAAGTCTAACCAACCTAAAATTATATTTGCTACTAGTTCAAGTGGAAGTTACTGTGTTCCACCTCAGGGGGAGAGTTCAAATCAAAACAAACACTTTCCTCAAAGATTTTCCAAATCCCCTGAAAGAACTAAGTTGGTTAACCAAGGCAATGAAAAATCTAAGAAAATAACCAACAAGCAAAGAAAATTTAAGGAGTACAGGGAAAGAAAAATTGCTGAAAGGAAAAATACCAAAGGTGAAGGATTTAGTCAAACAAGTACTCAATATGAGAACTTCAGTTTTGACAATGATGATCTTCTTAATGAAGCTCCAGTTTTAAATACTTTAGTACTTAAGGAGTACAAGTATAATGATGCTTATGGCAGACCTAAGACCACTCAGGCTTGGGTCCCCTATAGAAATTAATCAATTCTGATGTGTGCAGGTGCAAAATAAAGGCCAAAATAGCCTATGGGTAGTTGACAGTGGATGCACTTGCCACATGACGGGGAATAAGCAAATTCTGGAAAATACAAAAAGAATAATGGAGGACCAGTTGCCTTTGGAAGCACAAAAGGCCATATCACAGCACAAGGTGATGTGACAAATGGACTGGTAAAATTTGACAGAGTCAATTTTGTTGATACATTGAATTTCAACTTGCTTAGTGTCTCACAAATGTGTGACAAGAATTTGAATTTAATGTTTAATGAGAAAGAGGCTATAGTTCTCAAACCTGGTGTCAAAATCCCTGATGAACTAATTATGCTTAAGGCACCCAGGAGAGATCGGACTATACATTTTGGATATGTCAGTTGCTACACCCTCATGTGGCACTGCCTGCTTTGTATCCAAAGCCTCTGTTGATGAAAGTGATATGTGGCATAGGAGGTTTGGTCATGTAAACTACAAGAACATTGAACAGAATTGTAAATCTTGGCTTGGTTAAGGGTCTTCCTAACAAGCATTTTGCATGTTCTGAAAACTGTGTGCCATGTCTCAAGGGCAAGCAACATAGAACCTCTTTTAAGCCAAAATTTGAGTCTTCTATTTCAAAACCTCTAGAGCTGTTGCATATGGATCTTTTTGGTCCAACTAGAGTGATGAGTTTAGGGAAAAGGTCATACTGTTTTGTAATAATTGATGATTTTTCTAGATACACTTGGGTTTTCTTTCTTAAAACAAAAGATGAAACTACTGAATTGTTGAAAACACTTGTGATAAATTTAGAAAATCAATCCAATCTCAAAGTCAAAACAATCAGGTGTGACAATGGCACAGAGTTCAAAAATCATGTTTTAAATACATTTTGTGAGGAAAAGGGAATTGTGAGACAATTCAGTGCTCCTAGAACTCCACAGCAAAACGGTGTTGCTAAAAGGAGAAATAGGACATTGACTGAAGCTGCTAGATCTATGTTAGCAGACTCCAAACTCCCTGTGATATTTTGGGCAGAAGCAGTGAACACTGCCTGTTATGTCCAAAAGAGGATTTTAACTGTCAAGGGAAAAAACAAGACACCTTATGAGCTTTGGAGAAAAAGAAAGCCAAACATTTACTTCTTTAAGCCATTTGGTTGTCCTGTTACAATATTAATAACCAATGTGTTATTGCCCAAATTTGTAGAAAAGGTAGATGAGGGGTATTTTGTTGGATACCCATGTTTGTCAAAAGCATACAGAGTGTACAACAAGAGAACCAAAATTGTTGAGGAATGTTAGTGCATGAACCTTGTGTGGTCGTTACTGTTCGAATTGTCAAACAGACAGATTTGTCGAAGACATGAACTGAGGTCCGAACCTCAGCCGAACTCTAGGTTCGGAGGTGGCCGAACTTTGATGGCCGAACTCCAAGTTCGGAAGGAGTTCGGACAGAGTTCGGAGGTGCCGAGTTCGGACCTTATGAAGAAGTATAAATAGATTCGTCTTTGTATTTCTTTGTAAGTTTCTGTCTTGTTTCTGTGTGTTGAGAGGGGAGGTTCTGTCCGACCTCCCCCAGTGCTTAATTCACTTGTTTAAGGGGGAAAATGGGACCCTTAATTGAAAAAGTGAATATTCAAAAGCAATTAGTTCAGGGATGATGGTGGTCTTTGATCTTCATGGAAAGGTGGTGTTTTCTGATGTTTGTGCGAACCGATATGTCAAAGTTTTCAGTTATGGTTTGGAACTCTCTATCTTATGCCTGATACTTTCTTGAGTTGTCGAAAGACTTGGTCAGATTCCAGTCTGCAACGAGATATACGTTTACCGGAGTAATATATTGGGATGGATTTGATGCTGAGAGGGAATTTTCGTGATTGAAGATGCTGATCGTGTCTGTTTTCATAAAGATCAGAATGGATTACAATTCGGTGAAGATTGAAGATTATTATCAAGATGCAGTGATGTTCGTGTGTCTTTACAATTTTCGGATACAACTTATGAAGTGAACCATTATCATACATGCCGGTTCCAATTGGATGGTTGTGCTTGAAGCTAGGGGGAATTTTATTGGTTGTGGAGATTGTACAAGATTCGAATTGTGTCCTGCATACCTGATGATTCGGTCAAGGGGAGTTTGCTAAAGATAGAGATGTCTGCAGCAAGCTGACTGAAGATTGCTAGAAGATCAATGTCTGGATTCGACAGTAACGTCCAAGGGGGAATTTGTTAGTGCATGAACCTTGTGTGGTCGTTACTGTTCGAATTGTCAAACAGACTGATTTGTCGAAGACATGAACTGAGGTCCGAACCTCAGCCGAACTCTAGGTTCGGAGTTGGCCGAACTTTGATGGCCGAACTCCAAGTTCGGAAGGAGTTCGGACAGAGTTCGGAGGTGCCGAGTTCGGACCTTATGAAGAAGTATAAATAGATTCGTCTTTGTATTTCTTTGTAAGTTTCTGTCTTGTTTCTGTGTGTTGAGAGGGGAGGTTCTGTCCGACCTCCCCCAGTGCTTAATCGTTGTATACTCCTTCGTTATGTAATCATTCAACATGATTCAATGACAAAACTTCCGTCTCATCCATAGAAACGATTCGTAAACGGTTTTTCAATCATAGACTTCCTCAGCTCAATATACCCTCAAATGGAAGAAGCCATGAGTTCCCTATGTTTCTTGACAGAAGAATCAACAGAGATCATCCAGTGAGGAATATTATTGGAGAAGTGTCAGCACCTGTGTTGACAAGAAGTAGATCTGCTAATGCAAACATTTGTTTGCATGCTGCATTTTTGTCTCAAGAAGTACCCAAGAAGGTAACAGATGCCTTGGAAGACAACAGTTGGGTAGAGGCAATGCAGAAAGAGTTATTTCAAATTAACAAGCAGAAAGTTTGGGAATTGGTAGATCTGCCTGATGGAGCAGAACCAATTGGCACAAAGTGGGTATTCAGAAACAAGAAAGATGACAGGGGAATTGTCATTAAAAACAAAGCAAGACTGGTAGTGCAAGGCTATGTGCAGGAAGAAGGCATTGATTATGATGAAGTGTTTGCACCTGTGGCTAGATTGGAAGCAATCAGAATCTTTTTAGCCTATGCTGCCTTCAAAGACTTCCAAGTATTTCAGATGGATGTCAAAAGTGCCTTCCTGTATGGCCTATTGGAACAAGAAGTATATGTCAACCAACCTCCTAGTTTTGAGGACCCTCACCATCCTAACAAGGTGTGCAAGCCAATCAAAGCTCTGTATGGTCTCAAACAAGCACCTAGAACCTGGTATGAAACTCTTTCTAACTATCTTCTAAAGAATGGCTACATGAGAGGGGCAATTGACAAAACACTTTTTGTTAAAACTGTTGGTAAGGATATGTTGATGGTACAAATTTATGTAGATGATATTATTTTTGGTTCATCTAACACTGTTTTATGCAATCTAACATTGTTTTATGCAAGGAGTTTGAAACTTTGATGCAGTCCAAGTTTGAAATGAGCTCTATGGGACAACTAACATTCTTCTTAGGACTACAAGTGAAGCAAACTGCATATGGAATCTTTCTGAACCAATCAAAGTACATTCAAGACATGTTGAAGAGATTTGATATGCAAGCTTGCTCAAGTGCAAAAACTCCTATATCCACTTCCCACAAGTTAACAAGTTACTTAAGTGGCAAGCCAGTGGATGTGCACATGTACAGGGCAATGATAGGCTCACTGATGTATCTCACTGCTAGTAGACCTGACATTATGTTCAGTGTTTGCTTATGTGCTAGATATCAGTCCTCACCAAAGGAGTCACATATGCTAGCTGTTAAGAGAATTTTCAAGTATCTGAAGGGCCAACCAAAACTGGGTTTGTGGTATCCCAAGAACTCTGACTTCTCTTTAAGAGCATTCACATACAGTGACTATGGTGGTTGTGACATTGATAAGAAATCAACATCAGGTGGATATCAATTTTTGGGTGAAAGATTTGTCTCCTTGCAATGCAAGAAACAAACTTGTGTTTCCACTTCAACTGCATAGGCTGAGTATATTGCTGCCTCAAGTTGTTGCAGTCAAGTTCTTTGGATCCAAAATCAAATGCTTGACTATGGGATCAAATTCATGGAAACTCCTATTCTTGCTGACAACAATATCATCTTCTTCATCACTCTCTCACATACATTTGCATTTCAAATCATCACAAAGAAGATTATTCCATTATAGGCTCGTGGAAAAAACTGCAACATAACATCTTCTTCATCGCTCTCTCACAAACATTTGCATTTCAAACCATCACAAAGAAAATTATTCCATTATAGGCTTGTGGCAATGCACAGTGGCTACATCTAGTTATATATTATATCAAAAACTACATCTACATCTAGTTATATATTATATCAAAAACTACATTAGAAAGTGATCAATATTTTAATTGTTTTACTAAAAGTTGTTCAATTTTAATTGGATGTTCTAATTTTATTTAATTAATCCTTTTAAAAAGTCTTATAAAAACACATTAACTATTGAAGGATTACAATTGCAAAGGCCAAACAATATATATATATATATATATATATATATATATATATATATATAAACTGTTTTAGAAATCAGATCATGTAGTAGTCTACTTTATAACAGTTGGCTTACAAACAGAATAAGGGGCTTAGCATATTGTATAGGTGGTCATGTAATGAGATAGCCAATTTTTCTTAACTTTAATTAGAATTGTAACTGTAACCTGGGGTGTAAACATAATAGGAATCTTAACATGCATATATATATGTAGCAATCCTTTAGTTCGTATCAGTCCTCATGTAAATGGTAGGTAAACAATAGTGATTTTAATCTTTCGGATCTGAGATAGTAAATAATGTTTAAACAAAAGTTGTTTTTTATCTTTTGATCTGTATAGCTAAACTTGTCTATTCATGTGTAAAAATAACTATATACACTATAAGCATATTAGCAAAGAAATAAATGCTTTTTTAAAAGAATAAAAGTTTGGTGTACTTGGTTTACCTTTTGTAACTTGCAAAGTTAATTAGATGATGGTAGAGAAGACAGAGTGTCCTAAACCTTATGCTTTCCTTGATGCTGCAAAAAGAGCATGAATGAGAAGGTAAAAATTTTAAATAGAACATAAATTCAAGTATTAAAACAAACCTGGTACAACCATCGATCATCAACTGGGCTGAAACAAACCTAGTACAATCAGATGAAGAAATCAATTCAGTGAATTAACGGGTCAGTCTGGGTTTCACTGGTATAAAAGTTGGACGTAATTCATGAACCGGGCTGAAACAAACCTTTATAAGTTGCAATGTTCATGTGAAACAAACCTGTTGAGTTGAAACAAAAGTTTGGGCAAGCAGATTCATGAAAAGTTTGGGCTGAAACAAAATGGCAAAAGAATAACTACAACATTACATATTCATTCAAGGGGAAGTAGTTTTATGAAATTAGAATTTATAACTTGTATGTTCCTGAGCTGTGCAGTAAATGGTTGGATATGAAATTAGAATTTATAAGCAATATGCATTCATGGGGAAGTATTTTTATGAAAGTAAATTAAAAGAGAAAAATATAATCATATGAATGAATTATAAAAGCCATGTAAAGGAATGGCATATATGTCTATTAGTCCTAATATGTAAATATAAATACGATTTTGTTAATTTTTATGCTTCTGCTATCTTAATGTTATAGTAATAGTCAGAAGTCTCAATTCACAACCCAAATTCTACAAACCATATTCATCATTATAACAGTACGAACCTACATATAAATACCTTTGAAACTATATTAAGACACTGACCAGGCCTTTGCATAAAAAAGCTTATGTTCAATAATAGGTGATGGTATTGTATGTAACAGTAACCGAAATCGAAACCGTTGGCATGAGCAGAACTTAGGTTGCAGAATACATTATTTATTTTATGATATTTAAGTTATTTAACATCAAAAGGTTGATAATCGTACAAACCTTTAAAATAAGGAAATAAAAACTTGTAGATTCTTGAGTATCTCTAACACGTAAAAAGACTTAGGCCTACAAAACGAAAAGTTTCACGTCTACATGAAACATCATTACAAAGCTTGGTATTTGTATGCCTGGTGGTTACAAATAATATTTCCTACAAAATGAACAACAATCATATACACCTAAGATTCTTGAGTATCTCTAACAGGTAAAATATAGTTCAATATAATCTAGTTAAATGTAAACAAAATAAAAGTTTGTTGGATAAAATGATAAAAAAAAAAGTCCATAACATACACTATTACACTTACAAAACGGAAGGCCACTGTATTTCTGTCTAATAAGCACAACCTGCATATTTTACCACTTATAGATTAAGCTTTAATAGAAAGGAGAAAATAGATAAAGGATTAAGGGGAGACCATACATTTAGATCAGGCTCCCTGCGGAATCTCCACTTCACCTTCTAGCATCCCTCATTGGCAGGATAAGGTCATGGTGGTACTCTACGGCATCCGGAGCAGGATCACTCTCTTCTCTCACCATAATCATTTGGCCAACATCTATAGCTTTAATTAGAACATCATCATCATAAAGACGGTCCAATAGAGAAGCAGTAAAATGGTTATCACCTACAACGAATATGTCATGCAGTAAGAGAACTACACAGCTAATAGAGTTAGATGTGGTACCTTTTGCGTGGCTCTGTTGCAAACGACAACCCTTAACTCCTAAAGAACTGAAATCTTACTAATATGAGCTTTTGAAACAACAATTTAAATCCCATCAATATAGTAACAACAACAGCAGTGATGTATACATTCATATGATCTACATATAATAGCATTATAACCGGTTTCAAGTTTCATACAGTGAAGCTCCAAGAATAGAGTTAAAAGTTCAACTACAAACCTTATTTACAACAAAAGAGTTGCTAATTAGCATAGGTAATGCTAAAACATATATCAAAAGGATATTTATACATATTTTTAATATAAATAACAATAATTACAACTACTAATTCATGCTCAAGTATAGTAGTCTACCACAAATCTAAACTCAAATAACTTAGTCCTGTTGTAAATTATAAGGCTTAGTGTGTTCACATATATAAGATTGAAAGACTTTAGTAAAATAATGTGCTTAAAGAAACCATGGAGACTTGCTACAAGAGTATATACAACTATAGTTCAGTAAAATAATTTTCTAAAATATATATTAAAGGGATATTTAAATCTCTAAGTGGATCCACACAAGGTCATCATAAGAGATTAAGCTGAAACTCGAAGGAGTAATTTTTTTTGGAACGAATAGCATAATCAAAACTCAAACAGAAATTTAATGTAGAAAGGAGAGTAAATTACCAACTGGTCCATAAAATATATTGATAATCACATGTATGAATTTTATAAGAGCAGTGAACAATATGTATAACAAATTGACAATCACACAGAAAGTCATAATGAAGCGGCCAACATCCACACAATTTTACAGTTCTCACAGGCATTTCATCAAGCACTTTGTATGCAATTGTAAAACATTATGTAGAAATGATATTTAACATCTAATTCATGTCCGTAATGACAAGTTTGACCAAGAACAATGTGAACTTGAATAAATCAGGGGCCAAGTATAACTATATGGTCAAAAATCTCAACAACTGTAAAGAACTTGATTGACTAACCCTGCAACACTCAGAGCCAAATAGAAGTCGATTGTATATATGCTGCTAGCTAATGACAAGAAGCAAGAACATGGTTCTCAAAAAACAAAACTATGAATTGGTGTTTGCTTACTGATAACATTAGTAGCTGCTATAGTTTAGGAAAGATAACCTGAGCTAAGGACGATGCACAAAATCTATCTGTAAGCTCGACAAAAAAGATCGGTGGCTCTTCTAGTTTGGCAGCAATGATTCGATGATCTCTATCCTAGAGGTTAAAAGCGAGTGCAACGGTAGAAGAACCGCAAATTTATTCATGGATTGGATTGAAGACTCTCCCCGACGATTGAAATCACAAATTGATTGCTAAAATCCGCTACACAACCTTCCGCCTCTTCACCTCCCCAATCGAAGACATTGATGAAGCGATTCAATTAGGAAATTGAAACACTCACTCAGTGCAGGCTAGGGTTTAGGGAGAACGATGGGAGCGCGGGAATGAAAATTTGTCATAAGTAATGGAGCAGCGGGAATGAAAATTTAGGGCAAAAAGTTAGAGGGGGAAAAACATAAATTTAGGGAAAAAGGTTGGAGGGAAAAAACATAAAACGACAGATAATTCTTGACACGCGTATTTTAAGTGTCCTCCGTGTTTTTTTTTTCTCTAAATATGACAGATATTCTTGACACGCAAAAATGCGCGTCATGAATTCTTAGGAATTACCTATAATTGACATTTTATTTTGACACTTTGGTAATTGCACGTCAAGAATTTTCGAGTGTCATCGTTCGCGTGTCAAGGAAAGCAGTTTTTGTAGTAGTGAGTGCAATCTCCATCATCAACAATCCTGTAAAGCACTCCAAAACCAAACACATTGACATAAGGTATCATTTTATTAGAGATTGTGCAGAAAAGAATCTGATTAAATTATTCAAAGTTTACACTGATCATCAATTGGCAGATCTGTTTACAAAAGCTTTTGATGAGGCAAGATTTTTCTATCTCATCACAACCATTGGGATGATGAATTTTGAATAAAACTTTTCACAATTTTCAAATAAAAGAGATACATGTGCTTAAAAGCCCGTCTCTTGATACAAAAAGAAAAAGAAAAGGAAAATTTCTTGTGATAATTAGACATCATCTCAGTTCATAGTCAGTAACCTCAGTTATACTATGGAAAATTATCACAAATTTTCAAAAATCATGTGTTTTGTTATTCAGTTTTAAGTTCCGGTTCAACCTGTGAGAAAAACAATTTTGCAAATTTCCGGGTGAACTTCAACCGGAACAATGCTTTGTAACTCACGTGGAAAATGTTTTTGAAAACAATTCTTTCAAGCGGAAAAATCATCCGCTTGAAGTTCAAACGGAAGAAATATGGTTTTTAAAAATAAAGGAGAAATGGGTTCCGCTTGAATTTCCGGTCAACAAAGTCAATGCCTCATTTAATTACCCGGAAGGCACAACTTTCCAAGCGGATACACACATTTAATTACCCATTAAGTTTTTAACCGTTTAAATCCTAGGTTTCAGTAAATTACTTTTGGATAAAGACATGCTTTACCAAGTTGTACAGTATAACCCATAAAGAACCTGTCCCATCAGCTACTGAACCGTCTGTTTAAAACCTCTCTCCTCCACGTCATCACCGAAAAAGGTAAAAAGCCCTAATTTACCGTCACTTTCTCCATTTCTCTCAACCCCACTCAGAAATTACTCCCAAATTTCTCTCAAACTCTCTCCATTCAACCTCCGATTAACCGTCAATCTTTCTCAAATCCTGTATCAACAATGGCTCCAAAAGCGAAGGCAAGTGGCAAGAAGCCCATCGCTGACTCCAAGTTTCCTGTAGAACACAACTTGGTGCCGTACCTAGAACCACCAAGCAAGACAGATATCTATAATGGCATGATAGACTTCCTCAAAAGATCTCATCTTCATCACGCGCTCACTGTTGAGGCGGAAATATTTGAAGAAGTTATGGAAGACTTTTGGTCTCATGATAGGGTTGCTAAAGGCGACAACGGTACTGACAAGATTGTGTCAAAGGTTCAGGGCACAGAAGTGGAAATTGATGAAGCCAAAGTGCGAAAGGTGTTGAAACTAAGGGATGACAGTGGATATGAAGTGGTCGATTCCAAGAAGTATCTACGACTGTTCAGAGATATTGGATATGGTGGTTCCCTGCAAAGCAAAACTATCAAGAAAGGGCAGTTACCATACATATGGAGGTTCTTGGCTCATACAATTTTGGTATGCCTATCTCCAAAGAAGGGTGGATTTGACGAGCTTGCTAGTGAACAGGCCTCTGCCTTCTATGCTGTGGTAAAGGGTGAAAACTTCAATTTTTCTAACCTAATTTTCAAGCCCTAAAATCAAACATCCAATCTGAATATGTCTATGTGTACCCTAGGTTTTTGACATATTTTCTCAAAGAAGAATACCCCCAAATTGTTTGGGTCGGTACAATTTTGCAACCTAAACTTCTAAATGAGAAAACTTTTTCAAACTTAGCGTTAAATAAGACTGCATTTCTGGGAAGGGACACTGACTATCCCTTACCAATTCCAAGGCAGTTTCCTGATGAACCTGCTCCTGCTGAGGTTCAAACGGAAACTGTAGCAGCAACTGAGCCTCATGCTCAAGATGACAGAACCACAAACCCAATGGTCTCCGATCCCACATCTGTCCCAGCTTCCTCTACTCTAAAAACTTTTCAATCCAAAAAGAGGAAAGCTTCCACAAAAACTACCACTGCTACTTCCTCAACCGAATCACTTCCTGTCAGTATTAAAAGACAGAGAACTGTGGTCACTAAGTCTCCTCCACCTAGTACCACCAACCAACCTGAAGCTTCTAACCTCGTTCAAGGCAAAAAGCCTAAACGGAAACTGGTAAAAGTGGGATTTTGTCTTAGGGATGAACCTTCATTTGAGGGGGAGTCATTAGAAGCAGATGTACCTTCCCCATCTGAACATTTTTCACCCCTACAACCCCTATCACTTAGGAGTGACAGTGCTCTCAATCTTGGCCTAAATGAAGGTGTTATTAACTCACCTACCTCATTACATGAGAACATACTGATAGGCCAAGACACTGTAGCATTGAGCCCCCACTCCTCACCGGAGGTGAATCTCAGGAGTTTGGAAGAGATTCATGCAGAAAGGGCTGCTGCTGCCTAAAGATCCCCACTAGATCTTGGTGCCAACAGTAACATCAATAAGACCCAATCTGCGGCAATCATCTCTGAATCAGTATCCAGAAGTCCTTCATTGGAAACAAGGGTTGCTGAAACAGATGAAGAGAATCCCAGGTGTCAAGAAGCCATGGGTACCACTGCTGATCAATCTCGGATTGATAGCTTGGTTTTTTTGAGGGATACTGGTAAAAAGCCAGTTGAGGACAACTTTACACTACCTGAATTGACGAAATTGTACCTGAATCTTCAAGCACAGGTTGATCACTTAAACTCAACTGTTGCTACTTTGGTCAAGGCTACTCCAACTGAAGCCGAGGCAGGTCCTTCAAACCCTAACATAGAAGCTGTTGAAGCTGATACTGTCAAATTGGGGGAGAAGTTAACTTCTACACCTACTATCATTGAAATAGAAGAAACTGAAAGAATTCCGGCTGAAGTGAGAGCCACAGCCTGTAAGAGAGCTGGTGTCAAACCCTTCACAGTTGAAGAGAGTTGGGTCAATATGAAGAGTAGTCAGTTAATTGCCATATCTCCATTTGAAGATCCCAACCTCACTGAACTAGTGCAATCTTCAATGCTAATTGCTGGTGCTCTTCCTGAGCACATCCACATTATCACAAGCCTGTTGAAGAATGTCACATTTCCGGCTGAAAGAGCCAGTGATCATATGGAGAGGAATACTGCCTCCAAAGCAAGGTAGCTAAAGAAATTGAAGAAAGCACTGCAACTGTTGAAGTTGCCAATATATCTGAAGGTGTTGATGAAAATTTAATTAGTGAAGATGAAGGCACGGAGGTGTTGGAAATTGTTGATAAAGAACGTGAAGTCACCAAACCTCAAGTGGTGACTGAAGGCTCCTAGTTTTTCCAAGCGGAAGTTCGAGCAGAAGTTCAAGCGGAAGCCCAACTGGTTGTTCAACCGGAAACCCAAACAGCAACTCAAATGGAAGTTTATGGCCCTGGCAATTCAATTTTTGGTATTGATGGGTCTAATCAGTTATCTGTGGATCAACCGGAAGAACTGGAAAGCAAAGAAACTGAAGACATAGCTGCAACATTGATAGCTTTGAGGAGTATCGAACCTGTTCAAACTGAAACTCCTAGAACTATTCAACAGGTGGTTCAAACTCCTGAAGCTGAAGCTTTGCTAAAGATGGTGGAAGATGCAAAAAGGGTAGTAGAAGATGAGAGGCGAGCCTAAGAACTTCAAGAGGAATTGGATCTGTATTCTCAGGTTGAAGTTGTTGAAAGGCTATTGGAAGAAGCAAAGACTAGTTCTTTCAATTGGAGATTGAAGGACTACAATTTGGAAGAAATGACTGAAGTTGATAGGCAAAGGCTGATCTCTATTGCCTCACAGATGCCTACCAAGCTAATAAGGACTGATGAAAACTACTTGTTGTTGAAAAAGATAAAAAGGGCCCTTGTGGTTAAGAAACTGAAAACAGAAGAAGACATAGCTCAGTTGAAAGTCAGAGAACTTTGCAACTTGATTGATACAATCTTTTATGAGCTCAAAGGAGACATAGCTGCAGCTAATCTAAAGCTAGTGATGCCTGCACCTTCAGAATTCACTTCAGGTACATCATCAAACTTAAATGTTAAACCTGAATTTACGGATGATGCAGGTATGCCACCTCCACCTTCTTTTACATATGTCCCAAGCCCCATATCTACAACAGCTTCACCACTTCCACAGTCATTTGCCCTCATTCCATACAAACCACCTTCAATTTCCAAGAAGGTAGCAACCAAACTTGCCAACCCAAGATACAGGACTGACAATTTTACACCAATTGTCCCTCTTAAGAAGAAGCCTCCTCCTACCATGGATTTCTCTGACATTTTCCCACCTTCTCCACCTTCAAGCCCTACACCAGAAGCCATTAAACCACCAACTCAAACTTCCCTACCTCCACTCACCATTAAAGAACCTTCAACCACCATCACCAAACCTACTGAAGTTCAATCTGGCCCTTCTTCATCATCTGCCAAAGGCAAAAGACCTGTTGTGCAAGAATCAGCAAATGATTCTGATGAAGAAAGGATGATGAGAAAAAGGAATATGATGCATGCCAAGAGCAAAAGAGATCAAAAGCAAAGAAGAAAAGCTCCACCCAGAATGAATAAGATTGTGGGTTGGACAGTAGATGAAGCAACTTTTGACTTCACTTTTAACTTGGCAAATGGCATAACTCAGGTGGTAAATGCTCACAAGGCCACTACATTTCTTTCTGTGCTGCAAATGACTGACATCATTCTAAAGCTTAGAGAAATTCTAAGTCCCTCAAGAGCTGAGCACTTGTTAAGGCTTCACATAGAGCCAATGGTGCTAGACAGTGGAATGCTCTACAGGAGCAATTTATATGATGATTTAGCAGAAGAAGAAGAGCCTGTCAGTGAGATAAGATTTGTTATTTGGGAAGAAGAAGAGAAGCTGTTCTATGTTTACAGAGTCGATGGCACCTTCACAGTTCATGAGTCTATTTCTGTTCAAGAAGAATGGAGCGAAACGGACTGGAAATCTTTCAAGTATGTGAAGGTGACCAAAACAAATTCTAAAGAGCTTTCTCAAAATCTGGATGCCAACATCAAAACCACGGACTAGTAGGTTAAGAAGAAGAAATTGTTTGGGTACAAGTCAATTTTTAAAGATAAACATTGGAATTTGACAGCATCAGCTAAGGGGGAGATTGTAAGGAATATTGTGCTTGGAAGATTTCCGGCTGAATGCCAATTTTGTTATGTTCCGGATGAAGTTGAAGTTGAAGCGGAATTCTCACTTCAAGCGGAACTCGCAGTTCAAGCGGAAAGAAGCAGTTTTGTCCTTTAGCGAATATTCCGGGTGAACTCGATTATCCACCAGATAATGAGTTCAACCGGACTTTTCCTGAGATGTCTTTTCAGCAAGTCCAATCCTGCAAAAGCTTCTCGTATGCTTCTATATCTGATTCAAGCCGCTCTCCTAAAGTAGTATGTTGCTGCCAACACGTAAGATATTCCAAATGTCGATGTTTATTCTTTTGGTAGTTTGTATTTGACTTTATTGTTTACGGTCTAGATTAGATCGCATGAGATCAATGGCTGTCATTGATCTCATCAGCACTATATATAGCTTAGTTAGCTCATAGTTTACACATCATTTGTTCTTGAACAACTTGTAATAGTGTAGCTTTGAGTTAATGCAAATAGTGCCGAGTATTTGTTACTTCGCTGTTACTATCTTTCTGCAAATCAAGCTTTTACATTATACACAAGAACTAAATATTGCTTAAGTAAAGTGAAATATAACTTTAATTCCGCAGGGTTATATTTGCAAGTAAAGGGCTTTTGTTTTAGTTTAACTCTAACTAATAACGTTCCTACACAGGTTTTGAAACATTAGAAGAAGAACCTTTTTCAAAAGATTTGGGGTTTGCCATAGGCACAAATCCAACTCCACCATTATTAACTTTCTTACCTTCAACATATTTGCTTCTAGCAATCTGTTTTTGTTCAAATTCACTCAATTTCTTAAGCTCAGATTTGATAGTTGAAAAATCATGTTTTGAAATCGAATCTTTGTGATCTGGCTTAGAAACCTTTGAACGAGTGTTTCTGGAACATTCAATGTCTGTTTCAGAGACTAAATCATCATTTTTATCAAAGTCTTAAACATCATAAAACAATTCATCAACCGTCGAATCCAGAATAGATTTTCCGATTGAAATTTTGTTAGACTCTGAATTAATTGAATGATGATTGTTCTGCTTGGCTTGAGAAGGAACATCCACTTTCTCGTCAGATGACGGACCATTTGTGATAATAACAGGAGGCGGAACTTGGCTCATTTTACCAAAAACATTTTCTTTTTCAGTTTTATAAAGAAAATTGGCAAATGAAGAGGAAACTTGAACAAAATCCAGTTTTTGTTTTAGTTCAAAAATTTCAATTTTTAGATCTGCAACAAGTTTTTGACTGGCAGCCAAGTCCTTTTGTACAGACACAAGCAGTTCAGACTGGTTTAAAAAATCGAATTTTTGTAAACGTAACTGCTTATGAACCGACAATAACTCCTTAGTGGTTCCCTCCCATCTTTCTTTATATATATTCTTATCCGCTTTTGCTACCGACAAAAGATCATTGAGTTTTGTCTTCTCATCTAAGAGCGTACTCTTAGCAGTAGCAAAATCATCACAAGATTTGCACATTGAAGGATATGAAACTACCTTAGAAGTATCGGCCATAAAAGCAACTGATTCTGTGATGTTACTTCTTTTCAATGTGCCGACCTCCTGTTTCAAACTTGTGTTCTCATCAGATAGTTTCTGCATTTCTCTCTGAGTGCAATCATCTTGTCAGCAATTTCCACAGCATTATGCTGAGCCTTTTCATATTGTTGCTTTAGTGGAAGACTCTTTTTATATAAATTCTCGAAATCATTGGCTGTGTCAATCGCTTCAGCTTTCGCGGCTTCACATTCCCGAATTAGTGCTTCCTTCTCCTCAGTTAGAACTTGAATTTGTTTTTCTAACAAGAGAACACATCCGATTCAACCGGCTCAGATAAACCGGCCATGAAAGCAAATTTTTCTTCTGAAATAGATTTATGATCATTCTTTGAATCTGATACTCCTGCTTCATCATTGACTCCATCAATACCTCAACCAATCGCTTCACCATGAATTTCATCTTCATCTTGAGTGGATTCTGTCATAGTGTCTTCATCCTGCACATTCTGCACAATCAATGCAGATGAATCAGCGAATTGATTGCCCCAATTATAAGTTTTATCTACTTGAGATACAAGGGCTTTTTCGGAATTAGGTTTAGAGTTAGAAGAACTCCCTGAATTCGATGTGTTGTTGGATCCAGAAGCATTAGATTTGGGAGCAAATTTCTGATATTCTTGCTTTTTCGGTTGAGAGCATTCTCGTGCGAAGTGTCCAAAGTTAGAACAGTTATAACACCTCACCTTCGACTTGTCAAAACCAATTCTTCCTCCAGAATTCAGATCTTTTCTAGCAGTCTTTTTCAAGAATCTCTTTACCCTCCTAGCAAGCATGGCAAATTACCAATTTATGTCCATCAGCTCCAAATCATCAGGATCCACCTGATCATAATCCTCTTCAGTCAGTTCGGTATTGCTAACATTTCCAGTTATAAGTCCATAATAAGATGACACTAAAGCAGAAACAAGTGCCATATAGTCTTCAGTTGTTGACACTGACATAGCCATTTTACTCGTGTCCATCAAATTACTTGCTGGAATTGAAACATTACTCCCTCCAGAATTGTAATTGCATTCATAGCTATTTGAGCCCATTCCAATTCCTGAATTTTGAGCATGTCCAGGTAGATTCCCAACTACGAAAGCCGTTGCTGGTGCAGAACTTGTCACTTTAGCTGACTTACCTGAAATTGTTGCTACATTTGATCCATAGTATACATCAGGATTCTGGACTTCTGCAGGAGTAGTATTCATATTTTTCATTTCCAAATCTCTAGCTTGCAACTTTCCCAATAGTTTCATAAATGTCAAAGTAGAATAATCTTTATCATTCGTGATCATTAGCACATAAGATTCCCATTTTGATGGCAGACCTTCAAGCAATTTTTCTTTAAGCTCTTCATCGTCTTTCTTAATTTGGACAGTTTCCATTTCAGACAACAAGTGACAATATCTTGAAATTAATTCTGGAACGCCCTCACCATTAAATGTTTAAAATTGTCAAACTCCTTGTTTAGCACTTTCTTTTAACTTTTCTTGTATTGTTCGTTGCCTTCATACCTTTCTTTCAGTGTTGTCCATAATTCATTAGAATTTTTGCAACTTTTAAATTGGTGTAGCAACTCCTTAGGTAAAGCTTTAGTTATCAAACCATATGCTTTTTGCTCTCTAACAAAATCAGCCTTTTGTTCAAGATCCAGATTCCTTTGCATAATAGGAACATTGTTTACTCCAACAGGATACACGTATGGTGTATCCATAGCAATCCATAGGTCTGGATCCGTTGTGCCGATATAAGCTTCAAACCTTTTCTTCCAATTAGCATAATCCTCAAACTTAAGAAGTTTGGGAACTTTCTGAGTTGTCCCGATTTCATTGTCGTAATTCAATAAGGTTTGCATCTCTGATTGAATAGCCGCAAACGCATTATAATCCAAAATTTTGAAAAAGTTCAAGATTCTGATTTGTCCGAACTTACTCCGAACTAGTGACAATCTCCGAACGTGCTCCGAACCTTCACCGAACTCAAAAACAATGTCCGAACGTCCACCGAACTTATCACCAAACTCAGATTTTCTGATACAGTCCGAACTCTCTCCGATCTCTCTCCGATCTACGTCCGAACTCTCACCGAAGATGAATTCTCACCGAACTCCCTCCGAAAGATCACCGAACTCTCAACAAATGAAGAATCAGACCGAACTTCACTCTGAACTCGAAACTCGGAGCAGTTACACCGAACTGGAGGTTCGGCCGAACAGAAATTTTCGGAAATTTTTGGATCTCACCAGAAAACACACTCAACCAAGCTTAGAACGCTCAGATGAACAAAAATGGACAGAAACAAGGAATTATGACGTAAAACATGACGTTTTTCACCCAATTTTTCAGAGATGAACTTGAAAACGAACTTTGAAACAACACAATTGCACCAAATCGAACCAAACGATACCAGAAAGCTCTGATACCACTTGAAAATGCTAGAGCGTGGGATCAGTCTAGTTCGATAACAATTGTGTAGATGAGAATGCAAACAAATGGTGTAAATAACTCAATCTCTCATTAACAACTTGATTACAAGAGACTCAGAGTATAAAAACACACACTCTCACAGAAGTTCGCTCACTCTCAAAAACTAGTTACAAAGACACACACATAACCTATATATAAGTCTTCAGCCGGCCGAACTCCATAGCTTGTCCGAACCTGAGGTTCGGCCAAGGTTCGGCTGGAGTTCGACCACCAGAACATTATGTTGCAATTTCGTGTCTTTGACGCTTCGTCTGATCCAGCTTGTTGCCACATCGTGTATCAACAATAGTTGTCAAACTTTCTTGGTAAGTAACACTGAGTTGTTTAATAGTTGTTAAAACTATGATTTATGTTTGTGTTAACTAATGAGATAACCAATGAACCTAGATGTAAATAATAGTAATTTAGATGATGGTTTATCATCAACTGGAATTATATGTATATATGTTGGATGACCCATTGGGTTGGTGGACTTTGATGATCACATAAGCCAAAGATGCCCCTTCGAGTAAAGGTTGAAACAACGGGATTGTTGACCAATGTGTACTTATGGTGTGCTATGTTGATAAATGATTATAATTTAGGTTCTTGTAAGGGGATAAAAATTGTTTCTTGTGGTGTTATGTTGATAAATGGATGTGATTTAGGTTCTTATAGACCGAATCATGTAAGTTGATAAACGTTGTTTCTTGTTGTGTTATGTTGATAAATGAATGTGATTTAGGTTCTTATGGGCCATAAGAAAAATGAATGTGTACTTATGGGTGCTATGTTGATAAATGATAATGATTTAGGTTTTTAAGGACCCTAATCATGTAAGTGGATACAAATTGTTTCTTGTGGTATTATGTTGATAAATGAATTTGATTTAGGTTCTTATAGACCCGAATCATGTAAGTTGATAAACATTGTTTCTTGTTGTGTTATGTTGATAAATGAATGTGATTTAGGTTCTTATGGGCCCTAATTATGTAAGTTGATAAAAGTTGTTCTTTGTGGTTTTATGATGATAAATGAATGTGATATAGGTTCTTATGGACCCTAACCAAAATGAATGTGTACCTATGGGTGCTATGTTGATAAATGATAATGATTTAGGTTTTTATGGACCCTAATCATGTAAGTGGATACAAATTGTTTCTTGTGGTGTTATGTTGATAAATGAATGTGATTTAGGTTCTTATAGACTTGAATCATGTAAGTTGATAAACGTTGTTTCTTGTTGTGTTATGTTGATAAATGAATGTGATTTAGGTTCTTATGGGCCCTAATTATGTAAGTTGATAAAAGTTGTTCCTTGTGGTGTTATGATGATAAATGAATGTGATATAGGTTCTTATGGACCTTAACCAAACATGTTGATAAAAGTTTTACTTTATTGTGACTATGACGAAATTTAAAAAGTGATTTAGGATCATAATGACCCTAAAAAATCAAGTTGAAAATCATTGAACCATGCTGTGCTGATGTTGATAATTGTTGTAATTTTGGATCATAATGACCCTAAATTATTAAGTTGAAATTTGTTGAACCTTGTTAGGTTGAAAATGATAAATAGAATGTGATTTAGGATCATAGTGACCATAAATAATCAAGTTGATAATCGATGTACCTTGTTGTGTTGATGTTTATAATTGTTGTTATTTAGGATCATAATTACCCTTAATAATCAAGTTTATGTTTGTTGAACCTTGTTGTGTTGAAAATGATAAATGGAATGTGATTTAGGATCACAGTGACCCAAAATAATCAAGTTGATAATCGATGAACTTTGTTGTGATTTAGGATCATAATGACCCTAAATAATCCAGTTGATATTTGTTGAACCTTGTTGTGTTGAAAATGATAAACGGAATGTGATTTAGGATCACAGTGACCCTAAATAATCAAGTTTATAATCGACGAACCTTGTCGTGATTTAGGATCATAGTGACCCTAAATAATCAAGTTGATAATTTTTGAACATTGTTGTGTTGAAAATGATAAATGGAATGTGATTTAGGATCATAGTAACCCTAATCAAGTACGTTGATAGAAGTTGCATCTTGTTGTGTTATATAGATAGATATTGTAATTTAGGATCTTATGGACCCTAACCAAGCAAGTTGATAAAAGTTGTACTAGGTTATATCTATGATGAAATGTAGAATGTGGTTTAGGATCTTAAAAACCCTAAACAAGAAAGTTGGTAAGAGAAAAATAAAAAGATTGGCCCTATAGTAAGATTTGCCTTAATGAGGTAACGGGTTGAGAAATTGGCAAGAGGTTGAGTAATTAAAAGCTTGTTAAAAAGGAATTAATTATATGTTTAAAGTGGATGCAAATATGTTGAAAGTTGTTGAAGTTGATTGCAGGTTAAAACTCAGGGTGGAGGCAAAGGATACGTTGGAAAAAACCCAACATTTTAGCCAAGTCCGGATCAAGAATAAAAACCAGAGAGTTTATGTCACCTGCGCACGGTTGGGATATGCGAACCCATCGGTGACACATGATGAAATGAGACTAGACCCTCTCGACACGTGAGGATCCCCGTGTCTATATTTTATTTGTTGTCTGTATTTGTTGAAGATCATATGTGGTTAAATTGTTGACGCGTCACATACACTAACGTGTTACTGGTGTTTGTGATAGGTGATTGGCGAAGCATGCCGGGACGTAATCAATTTTGAGCCGCAAGAAACGAACACTCGTAGCTGATTATTTTGAAAGTTACCATTCTATATTTACACAAAAATGATTGTTTATCCTATGGTTGTAAAATGGTCATGTTAACCCTTTTGTTATGTTTTGGAGTTAAACTCCATCATTTTCTTAGTTGTTTGACATTTTGTGTCATGTTGAAAAAGCAGGTAGACGTTCGTACGGATCATGAACTTACGAATAGCTCATGCCAAAATTTTTATTTAAATTTGTCAATTTATTTATAATAAAATGAAATTTCATAGATTAATAGTAAACTTTTTGTTTATAAAACTTTGGCCACGTGACTTTTGTGTTTTGACGCTTTCTATCCTAAACTTTTACAATTTGTTTTTTTCTTTTTAACGAAATAGTAAACTTTTGGTTTTCATAGTTTGGCCATATATGTTTCATACCCTTACGTTTTGTACCGTTTAACTTTTAAAGTTTTTTTTATTTTAGGTTTTGTTGTCTTTTATTTTGGCCACGAAACTTTTCACTTTTCTACTTTCGTTTTTAGTATATTTTTATAGTTTTATACTTTCCTTACAAGACTCTTAGAATTTTACGTTTTATACCCCTTAACTTTTTTACACTCTAACATTTAAACTTTGTTTCTTTTAGGTTTTGTTGTCTTCTACTTTGGCCAAAAAACTTTTAACTTTTCTATTTTCGTTTTTAGTATACTTTTATAGTTTTATACTTTCACCACGAGACTTTCAGACTTTTACGTTTTATACCAGTTAACTTAGTATATTTTTATAGTTGTATACTTTCAGCACAAGACTTTTAGACTTTTACGTTTTATACTCCTTAATTTTTTGACCCTTTAACTTTTAAAGTTTTTTTTTGTGTTCTAAGTTTTTTTGTCTTCTACTTTGGCCACGAAACTTTTAACTTTTCTACTTTCGCTTTTAATATATTTCTATAGTTTTATACTTTCACCATGAGACTTTTAAACTTTTACGTTTTATACCACTTAACTTTTTTTTTTAATTTCGTTTAGTATACAAATTCAACTCCGCAGCAACGCGTGTGGAGGGTAAACATCTCGTTAAGTATATGTGGAGTTTATAAAACATGTTTAGTATTTTATTTTTTTCTTAAGAAAATGGCCTATCTTCCGCAAACGTTGAAGTAAGAGAATAAGGGTTAACAAGCGTTACAAGTTAGTATCAGAACCCTGGTTTGAGGGATTTAAGTGTGATGGGAGCACTTGGACTCAAACTTAGTGGTCTTGGTATGAAAATGGTGTTCGGTTCAAGGCTTGATCGCGTGCCCCTGTAAGTGAGCTTAATCAATTAGTAGACGTAGTCGAATTATACGTTGTAGTTATTTATGATTGACTAATATTAGTTAACATCGTTAATGTTGAAATTTAGAATTTAGGCGGAGGAAGAAATCTAGCATAACGATAGCTTTATGAACACATAAATCCGAATGTGTAGTTAATGAAAGGCCAAGACGGCCTAAGTTGTAAGCAAGTAAATATAGAAAGGGGGGATATGCCTCTTGTATGAACAATGTAGGATAAAATATTTAACTGTTAAAGGTGGTAACAATAAAGTTGAAAACTATAATTTTAATAACAACAAGATGTCGCTACCCGCGCGCTGCCGCGGTGGCTGTTAATATTTTTTTTGAAACGTCTTAAGGGTTTGAGAGACTATTTCCGTAAAGAAACGCACCATAACAAATATATATGGATCCCTGTTGCCAAATGTGAAGCTTTGAATTATTCACTCGTATAATACACTATAACCTTCTGTATAAACCTTGTTTCACAGGTTCAGAGGCAAACAAAGGTGTAAACAATTATGCTACACGCACATGTCGCTGCACAAACCTATAACGCTGTTGCTGTTAAAGATGTTGTGTAGGATCCATGGTTGTGTGTTTGCCTATGCATCCAATGATAATCTAGATGTGGATATAATGGTTCCTGATGATGAAGATAAGAAAATAAGTCAGACATAATAAGAAAGACATAGGCCATGCATTTGTATGATGAGCAGTTTAAAATGGTTGAAAAAAATTCTTACTTTTTTTTAAGCGCCCTGATATAAGAATCCGGGTCTTTGGATATACCTGTTTATGCTGTTGCATCTGTAAGTGGAGCCAGGTTCAAGCCTGCCAACCATAAACCCCTGCTATGGATTGCATATGATCTTACATTTTGGGATATTTTGTTTCTTATATGGACCAACTGAGATTAATAGAGAAGCCGTTTTATAAAACTAAATGAGTTTTTAGTTACAGACAGCCTACCTATACTGGTTAAAGGCTAACACAAAAGACATGGGAGTTTACATAACACTACATATTTTACATATTCCTAACAAAATGGCAGTCCACATCTGGCTGCAGAGCCGCTATCCAGCACCGACCTTTAAGTATATCCAGCTATAGACAAAAGCTTTAATATAGTTTCTGGAAATGGCTCCTCGTTACATTTAGCATACTGGACTATTCATATGCGTTTGGAGGAGTACAGGTTTCACCTGCATGATTCACAATCAGTATTTAAAGCTGCAACGCTACTTTATATTGCTATTTTGTTGAAATTACCTCCATCCTTGAAGAGCTGCATGATGGGCGCCTGGTGGGAGTGCGCCATCGCTATTGATTTGCCTTTATTAGCTATGCTAGCTGATGTTCCCTGACTTGCATCCGGCGGGTTTGTATCTGTTGGGTTACGATAGTGGCATTCGGGTCTCGGTAATAGCAATTTTTTTTGGAAATAATTATTTACGATAAATAATTATTTAATCGATTACCGAGTATATCAAATTAGATAATTAAATTAACAATTAATTTAATACGTAGCGGAGAACGATTTAATTTACTAACACGAAAACCAGCTAATTAACGTAAACCAAATTAACATGATTCAACAATCACCAAACGCGCAATACACCAAAAAACGCGTTAAACAAAACGCGACACAATCATAAATATATAAACGATTAAAATTAAACTAATAACAAGTTTAGATATACCTAAGCGGTGATTCAAACAAACGTTCGAGACACCGGGAAAAACACGTGTGTCGGATTAGGCACGAACTAAGGTTTGCGGACGACTAGTGAACACGCCTTACGGTGGCGGTTCACGAGGGGTGTGTCGGCGGTGGGAACTGGCGACGCCGAGGGGCGGCGGACGGCTAGGCGGCGGCGGCTGTGCGACGGATGCGGCAGCTGCGGTCGCGGCTCACGGCTGGGCTCGGTGACGGCCTTCGGCGATGGTGCGGCAATGGCCGCGGCAAGAAGGAGGCCGCACGACGGCGGCTTGGCGAGCGGCGGTCGGCGGCGGAGCGACGGGGCAGCGGCGGCGGTCGACTCGGAGAGGCGACACGATCGGCGGCTAGGGTTTTCGGCTTCAATGCGTGACGGCTACCGGAAGAGGGAAACCACGTCGAGAATGGTGATAAGCGATTAGGGTTCTCATGATTGAATGACAGAGTCGGAGAACAACGATCGACGGCGACCAATGGGGTTGGTTGGCGTCGACTTCAAGAGGGAGAGAGAGAGGGAGGGGGCCGAAAATTCTCTTGAGGAGGATTAGGGTTTCGCCCCCTCCATTAATCAAATATATATATCTGATTAATTTCCCGTTAGGTCCCTCGTTTATTATTAGCCCTTAATCGAACCATCCAATTCTCGAAATTAACATTTAACCCCTTAAATGTTTATTGCTTGCCGAGATCTGACGAATATTAGTCAAACTAATAATTCGTCGATTTTCGTCCATGACATAAATAATATATAATGTCCTATGTCGCTTAATTAATCTTAATGATTAAAAATAATTAACTAATTAATTATTTGTCTATTAAACCATTTAATAAACAAATAATTAATTCTTCTGTGAATTTGCCGGTTATAAAAGTGAGCGAACTTTAAAACCCGTTGCCTCCGGTGTAAATCTTACGGGTCTTGACCGGGTCGGGTACTTGATTTAGTCGAGTCTGGACACCTAAATCCAACAGTCTCCCACTTGGACTGAACGCGACTATAAATCAAGAAACAGTCAGAGGTGCTCTAGCTACACGTGGCTGTCCCAACCAGTCACGACACTTCAAGTCAAAACAACCAAGGCATATCATTAAACTTGTGATATAGTTTAAACTTATGGTATTTATAAAGTCATCAGATCCTTTGATGTGTTCGGAACGACTCTAAAAATACTATAAAAACCTAGACCTAAACCTAGACACACCTAATTTTATCGAAAATACCTAAACTAAACCGAACCCTAAGGCAAGTGTACCTGCCGGATTATAGTAAAGCTAAGGCAAGACCGGGAATATCGAACCCTAGAGATACTCTATAGACAAAATTAAACTTAGACCTAGAAAATGGAAATACTGAGTAATTTGGGTTTTTGTTTTAGGAATTTAAATGACTAACTTACTAACACTAACGTTCGACGGCAAGACACACCTTGAGAAAACAATCAAATGCGAGAAGTCACCACCTAGACCTGGAATCCCTAATAATACCTACAATCGAACCTGACTTTGACAATTCTGATGGATCCTAGTTCACCTTTTAAGTCCTTCCTAGTAATTGTTTCTAACGCCCGAACAGGAGTTCACCTTTTGGGTACTTCCTACCTCAGCTAAACCTAACCACCTCTGAACCTAATCTCGGGCACCTTAAACCTAGTAGGAGCTACCATTAACCAACTATAATGACTCGGAATAGCAAATTGACTAACCAACCTAGGGCTTTTCCTTTTGGGACAAAGTTAACCTAAGTAATTTAACCAATCCGACTACCCAATAGCTATCACCCTTTTAAGTCTATTTAGCTAGCAACACACACGAGTCAAGTAACCAATTATCACCTAAACCTATGACTACAATAAAGCAATCACATCAATATGCAAGTTTGACCCTACAAGTTAATGACTTTACCCAAACCGGAAGACATCCGCAAGCAAAGCAAGGTTCAATTAATAACTAGAAACCTAAATCAAGTACATAAATGCATCATCATAGCAAATCAACGGAATTTAATAGAAAACAAACATCAATCAAATTGCCAAAGGTCAAGAACAACTATAAATATTAAAAGTTCATCATTCGGTCTAGGTGGTGGTATAGAATTAGCCAACCACCATAGTCAAAGTAGAAGAAACCATAAAGACAGAATCTTTAACCCTAAACATGGTTTTTGAACTAATTGAATACAATAATCGAAAGAATAAACCAAACCGGATGATTGAATTTATTGTAGATTAATGACTCCGGGTTGATCTCCCCTTGGTTTCACCTTCTCTGCCTTCGAAAATCGCCTCTCAGCTTCTCTCTAGTCGAACGCAGATGTAGAATCACGAATTGAAACCCTAAAATCGAATTTATATCAATTAAGCAAGATTTGCGGGTTCTGAGGCTGTAGGCGTATCGCCTACTGCCTCCATTCTCCCAGGCGATACGCCTGAGACTTGTTACGCGACAGTTTAGTCGGTCAAACCGACTTACGACCTCTGTTGACCACCTGGTTTCACGCGTATCGCCTGCAAAGCCTCTCTCCCCAGGCGATACGCCTGGGGACTCTTTTTCAGCACTTCTTCTTTATTTTCTCTTGTTTTAATCCTCCGCTTAGCCCTAGCTTCCTTGTTGCCACAGGACTTTATTGGAATCCTACAAAAACATATAAAACACATAGATAAAGACTCAAGGACTCAACTTAACTAAAAACAACTAAAACAAAAGACAAATCAACTTAAATTGACCCAAATATATAAAGAAAAGACCCCGGAAATGAGATGTGTTTGCAACACATCAAACATCCCCACACTGACTCTTTTTTCGTCCTCGAAAAATACTCCAATGGAATCATAACCAGGAGATTGACTTCTAAGCATTTATCATTTACATTTAACAATCCTTCACACAATTCCACATTCCAAAACGTACTAGCACACTAACTATGATTGCCGATATTTCTGTCCGACTAAACCCAACCACCAACCTTTTCTTTCGCCCCCATGTGTTTATGAATATACCAGATATAGGTTCAGTCGCCTATGGATCCCACTAAAGAAAGGTCAAGTTCAACCTACTACCGAATCATAATCAGTCAAAGCAAAGGGTATAATGATTTAAATTTAATATTTTCTCCAACCCCCCTTAAACCAGATACTAGGATGTCCAAAGAATAACTATTTATTGGAATGGAACTTCTTGAGCATTTATTCTATACTTTATCATCTTTTTGCCCTTTTTTTGTCACTTTTACCTAAAATTACCAACGGGCATCATCAGAGGCATTCTTTTCGAGATACTATCCCTAAAATCATATGTGAGTATTTTGCCCGCGAGATCCAGAACATCATCAGAGGCACTTACCACGGGATACCATCCTTAGTTCGTACATGAGTATTTTGTCCCTTCACTCTAAATGCATTAACCGATTTATTACCTAACATGCTCATTGGAAATTCTAAGGACATAAGAGTATCTAGCCTAAAGCGGTCTCTTTCCTCCTAATCATCAGATTCAGAATTCCTATCACTCCTAAAATGGGAACCCACTAGCAGACTGATTAGCATATTTATACAACAATAAACACACATGCTATTTAAGCTACAACTAGGTTAGCTGGGCCTACCGACACATCATAGACTAGTAATGCTTTCCATTCATACCATACTTATCACTTTTCCCAATTTATCCATTTAACATTTAGCATTCAAAAACAAACTAGACAATCAATTCCCAGTTTCCTATCATTTTCCATTTAAATTGCAGCCAGAATCTCGGACATTTTTGAACAATTTTTCAATTTTTTCAAATTTTTAACGACTCAAATATAACACACTCAAAATAAACTGACTCAAGACGCAAGTCTCCCATCCCCACACTTATATCACACATTGCCCTCAATGTGGAATGGAATAAAAATAAAGCAGAATAAAAGCACGAAAATGAAAAATAAATAAAACTAAAAATAAAACAAGATAAGTTGAAACGTGTTCACCTGAAACTCCAGAGACTCAGCACATCGACCGCCAACAAACCACCGCAAATTCGGTAAACAAAAATAATAAAATAATTGAAAATCCAAAAGATTTCTGACTTACCTCCTCCAGGCGTATCGCCTACATCTGTGCATCCCCCAGGCGATACGCCTGGAACTGCAAACATCCGGCCCCTTCTCAACCTTTAGGCGTATCGCCTATAACCTACCAACCTCCAGGCGATACGCCTGGAACGCAATTTCCAGAGAATTTTTGGAATTTGACCCCAAAAATTTTCTATCTCTTTTCTCCACAGCAGGCCTAGGGTCGAAATTTTCAGCAAAACCTGCACTTTTGACCTGCACAACTCACATTTTCCAATTTCCGAATCTCCAGAATCACCTGCAAACACTAAAAAAAACACAAAACGAAAAGACGCAAAATGCACAAAAACTAAAAATTGCAGAAAATAAAAGACACAACGACACAAGTATACACCCCGGGCACTGCATCAATTAGCATGAAACTGAAGAACAACCTCCCCAACCATCCGGAGGCTTCGATTTCACATCCTTGATCTCAAAATTACCGGCTTTCACCCGGTTTCTATCTAACCAACCACTAACTAACTTCCTAAACCATAAAGCTCCGAACTTTACTGCTCTCAACAACATCTTAACCTTCCAATGCTTGTACCTACCCGGAAGAAAACCAACTTTACCTAGAAAACTCATTTCCGGGTCATTGTTAGTGACAATCACATGCAACCTCCCCACACTTGGTCCAAACTCTACCTCATCATTCAAAATACCTAAATCACCAAGTGTGGCCTTTCTAACTACCTTTTCAACCACCGATTCACTCTCCACACTTACCAACTCCTCGGGTTCTCCTAACGGGTCACTCAACCCCTCATCTTTATCCAATGACTCAAATAACCCCCTGGGATCTTCCCCACACTTATCCTCTATCAAGACCTCATCCTCAACTTCTTCAACCACCTTCTCAACTACCTCACCGGGTTTCACTAATGGGTCAAAGATTTCATTTTTATCAACTAATTCAACTAACCCCCCGGTGTTCTCCCCACACTCATCCTCTTCAAACTCATAATCATCTACTCGATTTCCTACAACCACAAGATCTATGAAGGACATAAAAGTACCTATCAAACACACAGATTTGGTATCACTATCCTCTTGCCTACCCACCTTAAACATCACACTCTCATTCTCAACCCTCAAAGTTATGGTACCCTCAAAAACATCCACTAGAGCACGGGCAGTCCTAAGAAAAGGTCTACCTAAAATCAAAGGGCAACTAGCATCATATGCACTGTCAACTACCACAAAGTCTATAGGGAACAAAAATTTATCAACTTGCACAAGTACATTCTCCACTATTCCTTTGGGCCTAACCACCGACTTATCTGCTAGAGAAATTGTCATCCTGGTCGGTTCTAACTCGCCTAATCCTAGATGCTAAAAAACAAAAAATGGCATAACATTGATATAAGCACCTAGATCAGCTAAAGCACGTGTAACAGAAGAATCACCAAAATAGCAAGGAATTGTAAAGGTCCCTGGGTCATTAAGTTTCTCGGGCAATTTATTCTGTACTAATGCAGAACATTGGGCATCAAGTGTAACATCAGATAAAGCCTCAAGTTTCTTCTTACTGCTCAACATATCTTTCAAAAATCTAGCATACTTAGGCATTTGACTCAAAACTTCCGTGAAAGGTAAAGTGATCCTAAGTTGCCTAAGAATATCAAGAAACTGACTATACTCACGCGCATTCTTTTGTTGGATTAAACGTTCAGGATAAGGCACGTGCTTCAAGTCATCGATCGTGATCGGTTGAGGTGCAAATCGAACTCTCTTCTTCTCTCTCACCGCCTCCCACTTCAGCGACTTCTCTCCCACTGGTGGCCTCTTCACTTTCTCAGCCTCGACGCTCGGTGCGGTACTTGCTGGCGTCCTGCTCTCATGCACCCTCCCGTCAGGCGTCTCTAGCTCTATCTCCTCATCAACCGGCTCCTCCTCAACTACTGCCGGTGATGGACTCTGAACAACTCTCCCGCTCCTAGTGGTAATGGCACTAACATTGGCATTGGGGTTTTTGTAAGTACTACCGGAAAACTGACCCCCACGGGAATTTAGCTCCTTCAGCTGCTTCGCTATGTCACCAACCGAACGCTGCAAATCCAGGAACGAAGCTTGCTGATTTCTCAGTAACGTGTCATGTTCAGCCAGCTTCTTCTGTGTCCCCTCATCCCTCGCTACAATCTGCTGCAGGATCTGGGTTTGGTTAGCAATAAGCTCCCTGATCTCCTTTAAACCAGACCCGTCATCTCCTCCATCATAGTTATTCCTCGGTGGAAAACCAGGTGGGTTACCTCCCTCTCGCCATCCTGAATTCTGGCCACTCCTCCACCCAGACTGGAAAGAATTACCGAACTGGTTTCGGTTTCCAATGTAGTCTACCTGCTCAGCGGGAGCAAGCGGGCAGTCTCGGGTGTCATGAGCGCCTCTACACAGCTCACATTTGGCTTTGATATGGAGTTTGATTTCTTCTAAAGTCCTATAGATATTCTCTAACTCCTTTGGTGTCATGGTCTCTAAGCCAATGTGATGGACACCTCGGGTAGATGTAGAAGGTGCGAGTGATCTAGTCGGGGCCAAGGTGGCTCTCCGACCTCCGGGTGCCTGCTGTTCAGCAAGTGCGAAGCTCTCAAAAAGTGATTTGCATTCGTCAACGGTGAGCTTCTCCATCATATGTCCTCCAGCCGATATGTTAAATTCTTTCTGAACAGAGTAAGGAAGTCCATTGTAGAACTTCTCTATGATCGCCCAGTCCGTCAACCCGTGTTGCGGACATTTGCTCAGAAGGGTGTTGAATCGTTCATAAGCAACCGAATAAGGCTCATCGGGATCCATCCGAAAGGAGTGGATTTCCTCCCGAGTACGTGCATCCTTTGCTGGAGGATGATACTTCTTCAGGAATTTAGCAGTCAGATCGTCCCAGGTGGCAATCGAATTTGGTGGAAGCGTCTCAAGCCACTCGGCGGCTCGAGACGTAAGGGAGAATGGGAACAAGCGCAGATAAATGATTTCGTTCGCGACTCCCGTGAGTCCCAACGTGTTGCAAATCCGGGTAAAGCGCGAGATATGCGTTGGTGCATCTTCGTCCTCACGTCCATGGAATTGAATGGAATGCGTCAAAGCGTTGATGACTTGGGACGGAACTTGCCAATTCGCGGTGTTGGCAATATCAGGTTGAGCGATAGCAAACCGGGCCTCGGTGACTCCGGCGCTAGCCTGTTCGTGGACGGTGCGACGTGCCGCCATGGATGAAAGATCGGGGAATGGAATGGGTTTGATGTCGCGTGCGATTTGTGTGGAAGAAGATGGTTTGGAATGAGCGGTGGAAATGATGAAAGACTCGAGCTCCGTGCGAAGAAGGCGAAACCGTTCACGAATATCCGCGTCAGGATCAGAAAATGGCGACAGCTCAGGAGGACCTCGTGAACGGGTGTGTGGCATAAAAATGGGGAAACTGACTCAAAGAACAATTAAAAGAAGAATTTAACCTAAAAATCTAGACTCAAAAGCGGAAATCCTAAGACTCTAGACACGGAAAAATCAAAAAGACTCAAATTTCCCTAACGACGACCTAAGTTAATCTTGCTATTGCCAAGTGTCCCCGGCAACGGCGCCAAAAACTTGATGTGTTCGGAACGACTCTAAAAATACTATAAAAACCTAGACCTAGACACACCTAATTTTACCGAAAATACCTAAACTAAACCGAACCCTAAGGCAAGTGTACATGTCGGATTATAGTAAAGCTAAGGCAAGACCGGGAATATCGAACCCTAGAGACACTATATAGACAAAATTAAACTTAGACCTAGAAAATGGAAATACTGAGTAATTTGGGTTTTTGTTTTAGGAATTTAAATGACTAACTTACTAACACTAACGTTCGACGGCAAGACACACCTTGAGAAAACAATCAAATGCGAGAAGTCACCACCTAGACCTGGAATCCCTAATAATACCTACAATCGAACCTGACTTTGACAATTCTGATGGATCCTAGTTCACCTTTTAAGTCCTTCCTAGTAATTGTTTCTAACGCCCGAACAGGAGTTCACCTTTTGGGTACTTCCTACCTCAGCTAAACTTAACCACCTCTGAACCTAATCTCGGGCACCTTAAACCTAGCAGGAGCTACCATTAACCAACTATAATGACTCGGAATAGCAAATTGACTAACCAACCTAGGGCTTTTCCTTTTGGGACAAAGTTAACCTAAGTAATTTAACCAATCCGACTACCCAATAGCTATCACCCTTTTAAGTCTATTTAGCTAGCAACACACACGAGTCAAGTAACCAATTATCACCTAAACCTATGACTACAATAAAGCAATCACATCAACATGCAAGTTTGACCCTACAAGTTAATGACTTTACCCAAACCGGAAGACATCCGCAAGCAAAGCAAGGTTCAATTAATAACTAGAAACCTAAATCAAGTACATAAATGCATCATCACAGCAAATCAACGGAATTTAATAGAAAACAAACATCAATCAAATTGCCAAAGGTCAAGAACAACTATAAATATTAAAAGTTCATCATTCGGTCTAGGTGGTGGTATAGAATTAGCCAACCACCATAGTCAAAGTAGAAGAAACCATAAAGACAGAATCTTTAACCCTAAACATGGTTTTTGAACTAATTGAATACAATAATCGAAAGAATAAACCAAACCGGATGATTGAATTTATTGTAGATTAATGACTCCGGGTTGATCTCCCCTTGGTTTCACCTTCTCTGCCTTCGAAAATCGCCTCTCAGCTTCTCTCTGGTCGAACGCAGATGTAGAATCACGAATTGAAACCCTAAAATCGAATTTATATCTATTAAGCAAGATTTGCGGGTTCTGAGGCTGTAGGCGTATCGCCTACTGCCTCCATTCTCCCAGGCGATACGCCTGAGACTTGCTACGCGACAGTTTAGTTGGTCAAAGCGACTTACGACCTCTGTTGACCACCTGGTTTCACGCGTATCGCCTGCAAAGCCTCTCTCCCCAGGCGATACGCCTGGGGACTCCTTTTCAGCACTTCTTCTTTATTTTCTCTTGTTTTAATCCTCCGCTTAGCCCTAGCTTCCTTGTTGCCATAGGACTTTATTAGAATCCTACAAAAACATATAAAACACATAGATAAAGACTCAAGGACTCAACTTAACTAAAAACAACTAAAACAAAAGACAAATCAACTTAAATTGACCCAAATATATAAAGAAAGACCCCGGAAATGAGATGTGTTTGCAACACATCATCCTTTATGTATGAGACATCAATCGAACTAGAGACATGGATTTATGCATTCTCTATAGTGTTCGATCATTGTATTTCTCGTCTTATTGTTCGAAGTGGTCCAATCAAACACACAGTAAGTTTGGGTAAGGCCTTATACTTAACACTTGGAACTAACGAGAGGGCCCACGATGTCAAACTGTCGGATTATTAATGCAAGAGTACAGAATCCCATATTGACTACATACAGCTCCCACTAAGCTTCAGATCCATTCCCAAAAGTAACCGTTATGGCTGGCAGTTACGCGACAGCGTTAAGCTACAATCAAAGAATGTTCTTTCACAGACGGGAGGTCGCTCATGTATCTCAGGTCAAAGGATACCGTTGAGTATACTATCAATCAGAATTGTCTTATAATTAAATCCATGAAGACAATCTGATGCGAGTTAAGTCCTGACGTCATTCTCCAATGAGGCCTTGTGAGTCTGGAAGTCAACATCCTGTGTCCAAAGCCAGAATAGTCTTGCTTCAGGCGTTGCTCCCACAATGTCTGATCGCCCACGGACTTTTAGAATATTAACGGAATATTCATGGATAATAAAACATATAAAATTTGAACACGTTATGCAGAATTCAGACTTTTGTCTAACACCTTAGAGGAAGTCGAATGATTTGGTGCAAGACGTTAATGTTCGACATCCAACACTAAAATCAAAGATCAATGTGATGCAGAATTCATGCACTATGCAGTAGTGTTATTCCACTGATCTGGCCTGATCATTGAAATCATGAATTCGCTATCATGTCATTGAGTTTTGTTTTAGTATTGCCAATACCAGTTGTTTCTTAAGGTTCAGTGTTTATCTTGAACAGTGAGTCTTCTTAAGTGAATCGAACTTGTGATAATATAGTGTCCTTGGTGAGAACATGTAAGACTGTGTTATCACTTGAGCATGTTAACCGACTATCTACAGAGTCGAATTAACCCTTTGAATGTTTCATGGCATTCTTAGTTCAGATTCAATTAAGGTGGCTATTAATGTTCAACGAGTATAATCAGTACTCTGATAATGAACATATATTTCCTTTCATCAGTGTCTAGTAGTGATGATGTGATTTTCCATCTATGGTCATGGCGTAACACTTTACGGCGACATTCTTGAAATATCTAAGTATTGGATTTCTTTTCATATCATATTCAGCATGATTCGAATCGTTTCAAGAGATTGATAGTTTTAGTGGTTGCTCAGCCATGTAATGATTAATACTTAATTCTAATCTTGAAACTTAAAACAGATGAGGTGTCATTTAAAATTTAACTTAGTAAATTTAGATGAACTTTAAATCGGCATTTTTGATCGTTATTCCGGTAAGGATCAGTGGCAATGCTCCCACTTGCTTTAGGCAGATTGACATTCTTATCATCATTTCTTTTTCAAACCTTTCAGATATTAAATTTGCACGAAGAAAACGTGGAAATTAAATTTCGTTTTCAAGAACGAAATTGTTCGATGTCGTAGCATGTGGTACGGTAATCGAATGCTTAATATCCAGATGTTATGACTTACTCATAAGTTCAAAAACGATTCACAAAGTCATTTATGAGTTTGATAGCATGGAGATGCGTTCGTATATGATTGTTTGAAAGTATCTCGTGATGATCGAGATGATGATTTATTCCATCGGACTCTCGGGTCCGATATTAGAGGACGTTTCCCTTATTCATGTAAGGTTAACATACAAACTCTAATCAGAATGTCACTATGTTTCGTTAAGCAACAATCCATTGTTGGTGAAACATTGTTGGTCTGCTCATCTCGTTTAGATGCGAGAGTTGCATTACATGGTCCAGTGATTTATCAAAACCACCTTTCTCTAGATATTTAAAGATCTAGTTTTGGACATGTAATTACTAAATTCCATCTTCGCAAGATACTCGTCTTGGAATTGGAAGTTAGTTATGCAAGTGAGGTATGAAGGGGCGTTATGGTTACAAAATGTCAAGGGCTTTCGTTGTGGCAAGTCATCAGTCTTGTGTTTATCGGTTTCGAGATGAAACTTTGAATCGTTGTACAAAACACTTAGTGCATGTCGGATTCAAACACACGTGAGTACAACAAGTGTAGTCTAAGACTTCCAAGATGTGTGTAGGTATGCACATGAATTTTAAATGATAATGTGCACCAGAATTGGTGTGACCATTCTACAATGTTATAATCAGCAAGTGATTATTCCTGTAGTGATTCAGCATTCGAACTTATATGAAAAAACGTTTGTTTGAAACATAGGATTGATATGTTCATACAGTTGTAGATCGAAACAGCGATCTTCAATCGGTTCGACTTGATTTAATATTCTTGACGTCGGATGGTTCAAAGTCATCGGACTTTATGAACTACCGTTGCGTCGTGCGTTGTCTCGTAACAATTACTATAGTCGCATAAGGCATTACAACTTTGATGGGATATGATAACAAAAGGTTATCATGTCGCATTTAAGCTAGCCTTTGATCAAATCAAATGTACCAGCCTATAAGGTATGTTGTAATGGGATTTTGAACCTTAATCTAACAAAAGGTTGAATCAAATTCAAAGTAGATTAAAACCAAACATGTATGTTTCGAAAATCAAACATTGTCAAAATATGTCATAATCAAAATCCAAGGAAAGCAATTTGTTCATCCTGGAAAACAGCCAGGGAAACCAAAACAAAACAAGTTGTTTCAAACACCAAGAATTGTTTAAAATGAAAACTCAAAGGACACGAACTTTATTCAAGTGCGATAATCGCAGGGCAGTTCAGTGTCATCTTGGTATGCTTCCTATCAGCTTCATGCACCTACAAAATGTAAAGTATGTCAAACATATATTTTGTAGGAATAAGTGAAGCATCATATAACATGAACTTATGTGTATACCTGAGGAATTACCCATCTGGGCTTTTCCGCTCTTCACCTTGGCAAGATATTCTAGGCAGTTTCTTTTCCAGTGCCCCATCTTGTGGCATTCAAAACACTCGCACTGTTCAGGCGCCGGTGCCTTGGTTGCCTTAGGCTTGCCCTTCTAGGAGCTTCCAGGCCCTCTGGAAACAGCTGCCTTGCCTTTCTTCTTGTTCCCACGCCTACCCTTCTTGACCTCGGGCTTCTTGACGCCTCCTGATCGGATTGCGAGTACATCGGGTGCCTTGCCGTTAACAAAGTTAACTTCAGCAGTCTTAAGCATACCGTGAAGTTCAGTCACTGTCTTTACCATGCTATGCATGTTAAAGTTTACCCAAAAAGGGGTGAAGGCACTGGACAGTGAGTGAAGAATCAGGTCAGTCGCCATTTCGGCGGGGATGACGTAATTCAGTTTTGCTAAACGGTCGATGTAACCCTTCATCTTCAGGACATGAGGGCTGACGGGAGCGCCTTCTGCCATGCAACAGCTAATGAGTGTCACAACGGTGTCATAGCGCTCCTGTCGGGCCTGAGTTTCAAACATGCCCCTCAGATCACCGATCATCTGGAAAGCTGTCCTGTCAACCATGTTCTTCTGAATCTTAGAATTCATGGTGGCTAGAATAAGACACGCGACATTTTTGGCATTTGTTCGCAGTGTGTTATGGGCGTTTTGTGCCGCGGTCGTGTGAGCTTCAGGTTCCTAAGGAACCTCAGCTTCTAACACGTTTTCCATGTTAGCCATTTTCAGGACGATTTTCAGATTCCTTTCCCAGTCAAGGAAGTTGGCGCCATCAAGTTTCTCCTTCTCAAGGAGAGACTTGAGATGGAAAATCTCTTGGTTTATGAGGTTAGCCATCTGAAACAATAGGAAAATGTTTTAGTGTTTCGATGTTTGATTCGTATTCAAGGATGGCAATCTAATCTTGAATAGGAATTGGGAATTCAGTTAGTTAGATGATTTCTCCAGACAGCGTAAAGTGCTTTCAACATTTATAAGTAACTGAATGGACAAGGATTGTCACTTGTGAGTAATAGTCACAACTCCCGTTATGGGGCTTTCGCGAACGTATCAACGAAATACGTTTAACCCCATCTATGCCCATTTTGTCTACACGCCGACCAGAGGTACGGTGTTGAAATACTCCAATACCAAAAGTGCGTGTAAAGAAAATAGTAGTTGTCCTAAGTGGTCAGCGTGCGCGTACGGTGTTGAAATACTCCAATACGCTCACCTTGGAAGATACCCTAAACACCACGTGCGGTGTTGAAATACTCCAACATGGATGCATCGGTCAATAGTTCCAAGTTAGACTTGACTTAGGATGGCATAGACTACCAGTTTTAGGCTTACGAGATAGGATTATTTAGTCATATTTTAATATTTAATGTGCCAACAGATTTAACGAATCCTATCTCACTCGGGACGATCATTTAAATAACCTAAGTATTAATGATCTATGTGTCGCGAGACGATAACCAATTTTATCAATGTTCGATTACTTAATCGAAAAATTCGAATTCGATGTCGAATTAAATTGGTTAATAAATTTTATAAAGTCTTAATGTTGATACATGGTCCTTGATCGTCATGTGAAGTATTAAATACAAGACAAATCACACAAGGATGCTGAGGTCCGAACTCAGGCCGAACCTGGAGTTCGGAAATGGCCGAACTTGGGCCGAACCTTAGGTTCGGACCAGCGGGTTTATCTAGTATAAATATGTGCATCTTGTGTTGTATTCAGCAATAGTCTAAGCTTCTGTGTCATATTCTCTGAGTGTACTCTGTGGTTTTCTCTGTGGTTAATACAAGTGTTTTGTATTTACTCTTTGTGTTTCATCTCGTATTACGTTGATTTCATTACGACTAAGTAGAAGATCCACACGCTCACGCACTTTCAAGTGGTATCAGAGCATTTGGTTTGCTCTACTAGTCGGAAATCAGTGTTTCTCGGAGTTTTGAGTTCAAATTCATGTTTTTGCGAAAATGTCAATCGTTTTTGAGTTCGTTTGATTGTTTCGAGTGTGCTTTTAATCAAAAATTCATTCCTGAGTTGTTTCTATCAGGTTTGCTTGAATTTCTGTCGAAAATTCCAGTCAAAAACGTTGAAAATCGAGAAAATGACGTCGAGTGAAATCTGTCTCGTCTGAGGTTCGGACAACTTCGGAGTAACCGCTCCGAACTCGAGGTTCGGACGAAGCTCGGTCTTTTCTAGGTTCGGTGAGGGATCGGTCTAGGTTCGGAGAGAGTTCGGTGGTCTTTCGGAGTAAGTTCAGAGTTACTGTTGATTTGTTCTTCCGAAGGTCAGGTTCGGAGAGAGTTCGGCGTAGCCAAGTTTGGACTAGATTCGGTGAGAGTTCGGAGGAGGTTCGGACGAGGTTCGGAGTGAACAGTAACCAATTTTTCGAAAATGTCCGATTTTCAAGTGTTCGCGGCTATTCAAAATTCGGTTCAAGCTACGATGCAAACAATGATGAATTATGATAATGAAATCGGAACAAATCAGAAAGTTCCCAAATTGCTAAAATTGGAAGATTATCATAGTTGGGTTAAACGGTTTGAAGCATTTGTCGATACGAATGACATTGATATGTGGTTAGCTTTCACTGAGCAATATGTTTACCCTAAATATGAAACTGGTGAACCTATTCTTCAAAGAAAAATGTCATCTGAACAAAAGAAAGCTTATCAAGCTGAGAAAAAGGCGTATGGTACGTTAACGATGGCATTACCTAAAGAGTTACTTCATCAATTTGCTGGTAACTATACATCAAAAAGTCTATGGGATGCGTTGGAAAAACGATGTGAAGGTAATGACCAATACAAGAAAAGTCGACAAAAGGTTTTGAAGAAAGAGTTTGATAGTTTTAAGCATTATCAAAATGAAACGATTCCCAATCTGATTGCAAGATTCGCTCATCTGATTAGTGAAATGCGTTTGGTGAATCTTACTAAAGAAGAGGTTGATATGAAAGAAAAGATCTTGGAAGCTTTGCCTGAAAAATGGGAGAATTATGTGATGATGATTACTCACGATAAGGATTTTTCAGGATTGTCTTTCAATGATTTGGTTCAAAGAATTTAGGCTCGGGATATGGAATTAATGGTGAATAAATCACTTCCTACACAAATTCAGAATCCTGTGGTGTATCATGGTGAAAATGACTCTACAATGAATGCTGGGAAGTCTACTATTCTTAGTTCTGCTCCTCCTATAGCATTTCTAGCAGGTAAATCTGAAACTCCAAGTTATTCTTCTGCTCGTTGTACTGTGTCAATTCCAAGTTCTTCGACTCAAAGTGCATTGTCCGTTCAAACTGTCGATGATTATAATGCGTTGATGTCTGCATTAGTATCTTCATACTTTGGTGTTATCACTGGTTATGTGAGTAATGCTGAGTTAGTAAATGAAGATTACGATCAGATTGATTATGATCATTTGGAGGAAATGGATCTAAATTGGCAATATGCTATGTTGGTTCGTAAAACAAAGAAATGTTTCAATAGAACTGGTAAGAAGAGACTGAATCAGGAAGGGAAGATTGGATTGGACAAATCTAAGGTGAAATGTTATAAGTGTTCAGTTTATGGTCACTTTGCTCGAGAATGTCCAAGTTCTGCAGAAAGTAAGTTGAAGACTGGTCAGCATGCACATTTAGTTTTTCATCCATCAGATAAAGCTGAAAAGGTTGAGCAGAAATCTGCTACTCTTGCTCATGATTGGACTGATACATTTGTGCATTCAAATGAATTTGCTTGGAATGCAGATTCAGCAATTAAAAAGAATCATACTCCAATCTCAATTGCTTTAACTGTTCAACATGCTGATGGTGATAGCTTTTTAACTGAGTCTAATACTTCTTCAAGTGTATCTTTGGTTAAAGAAGACTTACCTAAGACTTCTGAGATTCCAATAGATGACAAATTTAAATGTTATAATTGTGAGAAGTTGCTCAAGGAAATTGCAAGTTTTGAACAACATCGTCAAATTTCAACTGAAGAAATTGTGGTGTTAAAGAAAGAGGTGGAGGATTTTCAAAAGAAATATTGTGCAATGAAATCAAACGGATGCTCCTAAGAGAAGGAAAAAAAAAGAGTTGGTTCATATTCATGAAGATGTTTTAAAGGAAAAGACTCAATTGGCTGAAGAGTGTGAGAAAGCCAAAGCTGAAGCGTTAGACGCAGCATAAGATTTTGAGAATCTGTTTGAGAAGAGCTATCCGGTTCAGCAAAAATATGAAGAAGCTACTGCTCTTATTGCTACAACTGCTGTTACTATTGAAAAATTACAAAATAAGATCTCTATGCTTCAAGATGAGAATGTTCTGTACCGGGACAAGAATGAAGTATTAACTAAGGATGTTGAGATCTATAAACAGAAGAAAGAAAGTGTTCTTCAAGAACTGTTTGCAGAATGTGAGATCAGGAAGTTACAGACTTATGAATATGATGATCTCAATGCAAAGTTCATCAAGTCACAAAAGGAGGTGTTTGAGGCTCAACAACAAATCAATGCTTTGAAATTGGAAATTTTAGAGCTAAAAAGACAAGTGAAGAATTGCAATTTGTCTCCAACATTGTTAAATTTCTTGTACAAGCAGGATTATAGTTCGGAGAGTTCTAAGAAGGATGATATTCACTTGGTTCCTCAACTAGTGGATTTGATTGAAGTTACTTCTGCTCGGATTGATCCAAACATTGAATTGCATGACTATTCAAAGTTTGCTACTCCACCCAAGAAGAACAAGTCCAAATCCAAAAAGAAGGAAAATCTTTGGGTGAAGCTCCAAAATTTGCTTCCAAGTCTGTATTACTGGAAAATGAGAAAGTGTTTGATAAGGTTGCTTCGAGTTCTTCATCTGCAACCGACGAAGAGAAGCTTCATGTTCTACTTCAAGTTCGTCAAAGGTTTCAGGTTACAAACACAAAGGTTTGGGTTTTGTTGTGAAGGAAATTTCAGTTGAAACGAAGAAACCGGTGAAAGCAGACAAGGTTCCTAAAGCAAAAGTTACAAAGAAATCATCATCTCAGAAGGAATTTTCTTATTATTCTGGAAGATCTTCATCTTCAACGAGTCCATCTCCTAGGTATGATTCTTCGGATGGTTTCTTTGATAACTTTCATTCTGAACATTCATCTGTTTCTCACAAATCAAAACAATTTTCACACAACTTTAGAGAAAGACTTTGTTATGTTTGTCGTCAACCGGGACATCTAGCTGCTGATTGTCCGACGACTGCATTTATCCACAAAACTGCCAAATATGTGGATAATAAAGGTCAAATTTTTGATGAACCATGGTCTCCAACGATTAAATCAACTCTTAAATCGTCTTGGTCTAAATCAAGTACGACGGTTGAATCTGATTCGGGTTCCGATCAAAAATTAAAACTTTTACAAATTTGGAAACCAGAAGTTGTTTTCAAGGCCAACAAGGACTTTGTGGAAGACACCGGGCGACCCGACGCTGTTGATTCGGGTCGGTCCCAACGCGACTAATGTTTTATTTGGTGTCAAGCAGGTGTTTCAGAAAGACCTTTCGGTGATTGGAAAATTGCTGATTGTTAAATATCTGTTCTAATTAAATTGAATTTCAAACTCAATTTTGTTTTCAAAAGGCTAAACTGCTAGTATTCGTGTTGGTTGATCAATTTTTCTTGTTTTTCATTCCGTCTCATTCTGAGGGGGAGTTTGTTTTTGTAAAAATACAAAAATAGTGTGTTGTTTTTCAAGTAGTAAAAATGAAAATCTATAAATAGAGTTGTCATTTTTAGGAGGAGAAATTTGAAAAAGACAAAAATATTGAAAAATGCAAAAAGCCAAAAACATTGAAAAATGAGAAATTGTATCCGATATGATTGGGAAATGATGGTACATTGGCTGACAGTGTCTGACTCATGGATAAAGTAGATGAAAAAGCCATAAGACCATTTGATCGATGTGCAAGGTAGGCTCGGCAAATCAGAAAGTATACAAATGCGATATACACTAAATCTGATGCTTGACCTAGTGGACAACATCTTGATGCATATCTCATGATATATCAAGAAAAAGATGTGTGAAAAATAAAAGGTGAAGTCACTGTGTATACATGTGTTCATTTTGCAAAGATTTAAACTTGTTTGATTTTCTTTATTTTGTCAAACGATCGGACTTTCTCTGCGTGTCGAAAGACCGACCTGATCGTTGTTCGTTTGACGTTCTGCTTTATTTTCTTTGGTGTTTCGTATAACTCATCGGACTTTCTCTATGTGTACGGGAGTACCGACCTGATTGTTGTTGAGTTATACAATTTCAACTTGTTTTATTTTCTTATTTTGTTAAATCCGAGGCCTTATCTGCGTATCGAAAGATCGACCTTAAGGTAGACGATTTAACATTCTTATTTCTTTTTGCATGGAACACAGTTGACTACATCATGGTTACAATTATTATGTGATTAAAATCACAAATGAGATCACAAAATGTGATAAGCAAAAGCATATCTGAGTATGTCTGATAGTGTGGGGTACACTGGTCAATGCAAATTTAATCAATATCTTAACATATCCAGATGTTATGAGTATGATTCTGCCAGAGTTTAAAGTTGGAAAAATTATATCTGCAATCGGCATGGCTTATGTGCTACAATAATTGGAATTGAAGTATAGTTCAGCATGTTATGACCAATATGATCCCAAGTTGTGATCTTTCTCACAAAAGACAAAAATAGTGTCTAATTCGGTATTGTTTTATTTGTCTTATCAGAAAATGCCAAAAATATTTTAGGTGTGTTTTGATATATAGTTTCTAAAAGCCAAAAAGATTTTGTTTCTAATTTGTTTTCGATTGATCAACACGAAATACAAAATTCATTTTCAAAATCGAAATATCTTGGAGTCTCGAAGAGACTTTTTGCACCAAGATTATTTATGTTGGCAGGTTTCTAAGTGAAAAGAGAACATCACAACTTCAAGTCTTCTGAAGTTTGTTGATAGAGAGATTACACGCGATGCAATATCAAGTATTCAAGATTGAACTCATCGTCAAGATCGAGGAAGAGTTTGATTGAAGATACATGATACAAGTTTGAATAAAGGAGATGATACTGCACATGCCGAGGGGGAGTTTGTTGAACCTGGAGTTCTTAAATGGCCGAACTTGGGCCGAACCTTAGGTTCGGACCAGCGGGTTTATCTAGTATAAATATGTGCGTCTTGTGTTGTATTCAACAATAGTCTAAGCTTCCGTGTCATATTCTCTGAGTGTACTCTGTGGTTTTCTCTATGGTTAATACAAGTGTTTTGTATTTACTCTTTGTGTTTCATCTCGTATTACGTTGATTTCATTACGACTAAGTAGAGGATCCACACGCTCATGCACTTTCACTTAATAAAATTAGGACTTTTATTTAATCGATTGAAAAATTAGTTTTATATTGGTAAAACTAAGTTTGGATTTTAGTTGGCGCGTTAATCAAATTAAGACAAGCAATCAAAAACAAGCAAACACACATGTACATATCCGGCCATGCAGGGGTTTCGATATTGTCAGAGCCTATGACAATATCGAGGAAGGTCAAGGGACGTAAAAGTAAATCAACCATGAGAACAGAAAAACTCCCTGATCAATTTAGTCGCTCCCACTGGCTTCAACAAGCTCCTGCGCGTTATATGGAAATGTCGGTCTCGTTTGGGCTTCTAGCCATTTTCGAAAATCAAAAGTGATAATCTCAAATGGGTCTTTGTGTCATAACTCGTCTCATTCGTCCAAGCGAAGGTGAGCAGTTACAATTTAAAACAAAACTATTTTATTTTAAATAAATACAACTTTGAACCCAGTAAAAGTGGGCCAATCCAAAACAAAACAACATGGGCCAAAAGCGGGCCAAACCATAATGAATCGATGACAAAACAGAATAGGGTTGGGCCGAATATGTACGAAAGATAATTCAATCAATTTTATTGAATCGGATTATGTTTTGTGGATTTAAGTCGACTAAACATATTTGAATAGCGATTCATTCAATTTCGCGTATTTCGGGTTCAGAACCCAGTTCGCGAAAGTACACCGATTTAAAATCGACCGGTTTGGGTTTGCGTGTGGTGATCAAGGCTCTGATACCACTGTTGGGTTACGACAGTGGCATTCGGGTCTCAGTAATAGCATTTTTTTTGGAAATAATTATTTATGATAAATAATTATTTAATCGATTACCGAGTATATCAAATTAGATAATAAAATTAACAATTAATTTAATACGCAGTGGAGAACGATTTAATTTACTAACGTGAAAACCAGTTAATTAACATAAACCAAATCAACAGGATTCAACAATTACCAAACGCGCAACACACCAAAAAATGCGTTAAACAAAACGTGACACAATCATAAATATATAAACGATTAAATCTAAACTAATAACAAGTTTAGATATACCTGAGCGGTGATTCAAACAAATGTTCGAGACACCGGAAGTCAACGGGTGACGCTAGAGTTTCGCAGGCAATGATTCGTCGAACGAATCTGATTTCCTCGCACTCACAGCACCGAGAAAAACACGTGTGTCAGATTGGGCGCGAACTACGGTTTGCGGACGAATAGTGAACACGCCTTACGGTGGCGGTTCACGAGGGGTGTGTCGGTGGTGGGAACCAACGACGACGAGGGGCGGCGGCGACTGTGCGACGGATGCGGCGGCTGCGGTCGCCGCTCACGGCTAGGCTCGGTGACGGCATTCGGCGGTGGTGCGGCAACGACGGCGACAAGAAGGAGGCCGCACGGCGGCGGCTTGGCGAGCGGCGGCGGAGCGACGGGGCAGCAGCGGCGGTCGACTCGGAGAGGCGACACGATCGGCGGCTAGGGTTTCTCGGCTTCAATGCGTGACGCCTACCGGAAGAGGAAACCACGTCGAGAATGGTGATAAGCGATTAGGGTTCTCACGATTGAATGACAGAGTCGGAGAACAACGATCGACGGCGACCAATGGGGTGGGTTGGCGTCGACTTCAAGAGGGAGAGAGAGGGAAGGTGCCGAAAATTCTCTTAAGGAGGATTAGGGTTTCGCCCCCTCCATTAATCAGATATATATATCTAATTAATTTCCCGTTAGGTCCCTCGTTTATTATTAGCCCTTAATCGTACCATCCAATTCTGAAATTAACATTTAACCCCTTAAATGTTTATTGCTTGCCGAGATCTGACGAATATTAGTCAAACTAATAATTCGTTGATTTTCGTCCATGACATAAATATTATTTAATGTCCTATGTCGCTTAATTAATCTTAATGATTAATAATAATTAACTAATTAATTATTTGTCTATTAAACCATTTAGTAAACAAATAATTAATTCTCCTGCGAATTTGCCGGTTATAAAAGTAAGCGGACTTTAAAACCCGTTGCCTCCGGTGTAACTCTTACGGGTCTTGACAGGGTCGGGTACTTGATTTAGTCGGGTCTGGACACCTAAATCCAACAGTATCCAGTGTGGTAACCGGCTTCTTTGACGCCGTATCAGGTGTGACCGGAGCTTGGCAGGTCTGACTTCCATGGGCAGCGTCTAGTGGCTGCTGTCGGATCAAGGGTTGTGATGCTGTCGCCTTTTCTCCAGCTTCCACTGGGCTGCTTGACGACGCAGAACGATGCCTCTTGTTTCCGGCGCTTAGAGTGTATGTGCGTTTTACCGCAAACCTCAGATTCCCATTAAGATCCCTAGAAGCATTGTTAAGCTGGTAGATCCTGTCCTAACCTATAAGTGCCTGAATCTGGTTGGGCATAGTCATGGGTTCAGTGTTCCCGTGCACGTGAACCATGTCGTTACACGATATCCCAATAATAGTTGCCACTGCCTGATCAAAGACAGTCACTGGTCCTTGTCCTATCCGAGACATCAACTTTCACGCAATACCTACAGCAAGGTCATGTAAATTTTAAGAATTTAGTAGCTTAGAAAATATATGCATCAGATGTATAATGAATAAATCTTGATATATGGTTAATGGATACTCACTTAAAGTCTGGTTCCTGTTGCCTGTGTGTAGTACACACATAGACTCCCTCCTGAGGATCCATTGTAAGTGTGCAGACATGGCACTTGGGGTAACGCCATGATTGACCTGCTGTGAATGCAGTCATAGCTGCTGCGCATGTGTAAGTCATACCCTGCGTATTTAGTACACTTCGCTGTTATTTAGGCAGGCATCATGTAATGTGACCTATTTTTCTTAAAAAATATCCTAACCTTATGTGCAGGGAGATTATCCTCTAGTATTTCACTCAGCATCAGCGTGTTTTTCTCAGCCTGGTTCTCCTCCACCTGTATCCTCTACGCCTCCAGATCGGCTGGGTCTTCCACTGGGTTCCTTTCGTCATACCTGCAGTCAGTATTAGTTATCTTAGTGCCTGCGTTGTTAGTCATACGTGCAGTGCAACTTGAATTACACGACACACAATGTCCTTGCTATTTCCAGCTCTGGTTCAATTTCAATGCGGGTGTTTGATGTTGATTCAAGCTGCATTACGCCTGTTTCTAAGAACGTTGTCTGTTAGTGCGACATCTATTCAGACGTAAGCATGGTTCTTTGTATTATACATGTTTGACTCACCAAAGAACGACGTCACCCGAACTGATGCAGCTGCAACAATCAATTTGTAAGCGCTACCCAACAACCTCTCGACATCCAGCATTTAAGCAATCTCTGGCCAAAGAGCAAGCTGGATCCGTTTCCCACTTATTTCAAGAGACACATATAAGTTAAACGCTTTGTCACCCAACAACTAATGCAATAAGGATTAGATTTGTTGGGTTTATGCTATACCTGATTTCCTCGAGATTAAGCCTGATTGTTGGTGTTCGCCTCTCCGGCAACCCAAACTCAACGCTATAGACCATGCCAATGAAATCTGTTCATATTTAACATGTTGTTAGACCATGCGATGTATGTTCCTACATGTAAAAGGTAAGAGTCCAATGAAATAATACCTGTCAAGACCCTGTTTACATTCACACGTAACCTTAGAGACTCATAGGGTATGAAGTTGTAGTAGACGCTTGGTATACTCCCATCATCATGTAGTGGGGTAAAAAGGGTTGCCGAGTCAATCCTAAGAGCCGCTTTGTGTAGTGCTACCCTATACATACCGGGGCTGGTATGCAGTTGTAGACCTCCAGTTTATAGCAGGCCATCAAATTGATAGTGCTTGACAACTGCACGTCCTCTGCTTACTCAATCATGGCCTGTACAGCGTCACCCTGATACAACAACATAAAGAAATTAGATGACATGCTTTATTATCAACATTGAGCCACTATAAAAGTATATGGCTTACATGCTTGTCAATAAGCAGATATGACAACTTTGTGCCTGTTGCAAATGGCTTCCACTTGCGAATGACACGCGTCTCGATCGACACTGGAGCTTTAGCCACCTCAATGTCGGATATCCTATGCTGATCACCCATGGTTGTTCTGCATGAAATATAAGGAAATGAAAAAGGTCACCTGCCTTGGACCTTGACTGCCAACATTTTTTAGTAGAAAAGCAGATGCTGTTTATAGTCACAATAAAACAACTAATGCATCCCCGCGAGAATTAAAATCCTAGGTGCTTTATTCATGCTATATTCCAATCAGTTTTCTACATTACTATAAACCTAACAGCTCATGCATCAACCACAGAATTATTTTTTGACAAAAAAGAAATCATAAAGAGCTTGCCATAAAGTCTAAACATGGCTGGAAACTAACTAAATGCTGCCTTGCAGCAGCGAACATAAGCCAGGGATGCAACATCAGCATAGCAATCAATCTGATGACATAGGCATCCGCGTTTCGCTATCCGGCTGACATGAGACAAACATACTAACTATAAAGATAGTTGCAGTGAATATATGAACATGAACCCCTAAGATACCGACGTTACCTAAGTTCTGTCTAGCTCATCTATAAAGGTGGAGTAAACAATATTCCGTGTGGTGTTGGGCGGATAACCTTCTCGAGGGATAATGAGCACTTTTAGCGCGGTAGGAGTTGTTGCTCGAGAGAAGGCAACATAAAGTGGTCCGTGACTAAACACATGGTGAGGAAGGTAGACGCCGATTTTATTCAGCGATTTCCCTTGGCTTTTGTTGATGGTCATTGCATAGCTGATGAAAATGCGTGAGCATCGGATCGTCTACTCGATCTAGCTAATCGGACATCGAAACGTAATTAACCGATTGTTTTATTGATCAACGAAGAACAATTACAATCAGTAAACACTTAGAAACACAACACAGAGAAACAACTTGAAAACACACACTTAGTAAAAATCTCACACGCTCAGAACTAGCTATTACAAAGACAAGATCGCTATTTATACAGCCTGGCCGATCCATGTTCGAACCTCAGGTTCAGCCAGTCCGAACTCCTGGTTCAGACCAGGCTCGGCCAAGAGACATTTGACTTGATCTTGTACATAGCTTGATACTTCACACGACGCACATTTCAGGTATCAACAAACTCCCCCTCGTCGTGTGCAGTATCTTTTCAATATCATCAACTCTGTATCTTCAATCAAGCTCCCCCTCAAGTGTAGAATCCGTTCGTCCAATGAAATGAATCTTCGAGCAAACTCCTCCTCAACTCAATCGTAGCTTAATCATGAATACTTGATGACATCTGATGTATCTCTGGTCTTTTATCAACAAACTTCAGAAGACTTGAAGTTGTGATCTCTTGCACTTTAGCATCCTGCATCAATATTTAAATAATCTTGGTGCAAAACGTCTCTTCGAGACTCCAAGATATCATTTTGAAAATTGAATTTGTATCACGTGTTGATCAGATCGAAAATAAAGCAGAAACAAAATCTTTTTGGCTTTTAGAAAGTTTATATCAAAACAAACTTAAAATCTTTTTGATTTTTTTTAAGTTTATGCTAAAACACATCGAAAATCTTTTTGTTCTTTTCTGAAATGAAATGAAATCACAATACAGAAACAAACACTATTTTTTGGTATGAGAAAGATCACTATACGGGATCATATTGGTCATAACGCACTGAACTACACTTCAATTTCAATTAATTGAAACACATAAGCCATGCTGATTGCCGGTATAATTTGTCCATATTAAACTCAGGCAGAATCGTACTCATAACATATGGATATGTTAAGGTATCGATTAGATTTGCTTTGACCAGTGTACCACACACTATTAGACATACTCAGACTTTTTCTGTTTGACTTTCTTTTTCCTTTTGTGTGATAGCACTTGTGATTTTTCACAATTGCATAGTATTTTTCATGATATTGTCAACTGTGTTCCATATAAAAAGAAATAAGAACGTTAAATCGTCTACCTTAAGGTCAATCTTTCGATACGCAGATAAGGCCTCTGATTTAACAAAATAAGAGAATAAAACAAGTTGAAATTGTATAACCCAACAACAATCAGGTCGGTACTCCCGTACACACAGAGAAAGCCCGATGAGTTATACGAAACACCAAAGAAAATAAAGCAGAACGTCAAACGAACAACGATCAGGTCGATCTTTCGATACGCAGAGAAAGTCCGATCGTTTGACAAAATAAAGAAAATCAAACAAGTTTAAATCTTTGCAAAATGAACACATGTATACACAGTGACTTCTCAGTTTGAATTTCACACTGATTTTTCTTTTTGTGTCATGAAATATGCATCAAGATGTTATCCACATGGTCAAGCATTAGTATTTAGTGTATATCACATCTGAATACTTTCTGATTTGCCAAGCCTACCATGCATATCAAACAATGATCTTATGGCCCTTTCATCAACTCTATCTATGAGTCAGATACGTAAGCCAAAGCACCATCATTTCCCAATGATCAATTTCTCACAATTTTATATATTGTGCATGTATTCACTTTCCTTCGTTATATATTTGGCATGTATTCACCTTCTCCCCATAACATGCATTTTTTCAATTACTCCCCCTTGCTTACAATTCTCCCCCTTAAAATGAAAACTCTATTTTTGGATTTCCATTTTACACAAAACAAGACTCTATTGTTGGTTTTTGAGAAAAACTTGTAAACAAAGAAAAAATGATCAATCAACACGGATATGTTGCAGTTTTAGAATTCAAAAAATTCGCAGATTTAGAAAATTTGGTCATGAAATTTAAATAATGCCGAATACTCCTCCATCAACAACTTTGCAATCGTCGATAGGTCTTCTAGAAGTATATGCACACTGGTCAAACTGTCAGATCATAAATGACCCGAAGCGGATTGCTTCTGGTCGACCAGTTTCCGTGTTTTGTTTAAAAACCACCTTAGGTTTCCATTGTTGTTGTTTTGGTAATTCAGCTTTTGATGAAATTATCACAGGTGACTGTGACGATGAACCTACATTTGAACCTTCGAGAACATTGGAACAAAACGTTTTTGTTTATGTAAGAATGTAGGTTCAACTTCATCAAAAACTCTGCCTTGTTCATCAAGAACATTTGTTTGGCAGGTTTACCCAACACTGGTTTCTTGTGAAACCTTTGAGATGTAACAGCAGGCAATGAACAATCCTTTTCCATATGCCCTGTTTTGCAGCAAATATAACATATTCGTTTCGATTCGTCCCACTGTTGATGTACCTGCGAAGAGTTACACACATGAACATCTCGAACATGCTCAGAAACAGAATCATATACCTGATTCTTGTGATCATGAACCCATTTGGATGTTGGGCTTCGAGATTGAGAACTTTCATAAGAAACTTGAGCTTTCACAAAAACTTCAGAAATCTTTCGAGCATCAACACAATGAAGAGGAAATTCCTTATCATAAAAGAGTTGATCTGAGCCTTTGAGCTTGTAGAATCGCTCAGGTTGAACTTTTTCAGCTTTGAAGATCTCCTTCTTCACTTGCTTCATCTTAATGTTCTTCAAACCCTGTGATGTGGATGCTGAAACTTCCTCAGCTTGACCTTTCATTTCTTGAAAACCCAAGCCAACTTTCTTTCCAGTAACCTTCTTTGAAGATGTAGAATGCCCATTCTTTGCTAACCGAGAAAATTTAGCTTTCACTTCAGTCACATTCTTTTGATCATAAAAGATCTTTTCATCAAACTCAGGTTGAGACTGAATTTTGTCAATTGAAATAGCTGATTTCTCATTATCAGCAGAAGATGAACCAGACACAAACTTTGGAGCTGAAAGAACCTCAGATTTCTTTTCCTTCTGGCTTCTTATTCTTCTTGTTCTTCTTTTTCTTCACAACTTTGTCTTCCTCAGCAGTAGATGATGAGACATTTGAATAATCAAATTCAGGAACTTGCTCTTTCACTTCTTTGAAAGCTTCTTTGATTTGAGCAGGGGGTGATGCAGTTTTATCAAACATTTTCTCAAAATTTGCATCATTAGCTAAGAAGCTTGTGAAAACTTGAGAATTTGAAACATTGTTGAGCAACCTGTTAACATCAAAAACATGAATTTTGAGATCAAAAACTTGTTGTTGAGCCTCAGCGAATTCCTTCTCTTTAGCTATTAATCGCTTTACAACTTTGTGAGTTTCAAACTTTTGAATGCGAAGATTTTCTAATCCTTCAAATAATTCATTCTTCAATTTAACTTCATTTCTCTTTTGAATTTCCAGATTTGCAGCTTGAACCTTGTTAACACTAACCAACTCCCGCTTTTCATCCAACAACTTCTCCATATCAACTTGATAAGCATCAATCTTAGTAGTTGACTCTTCAACATTATTTGTAAGCAGATCAAGTTTGATTTTGGACTTGTCAAACAAATTCTGAAAATCAGTAGCAGCATCTTCTGCTTCATCCTTCCATTTTTTAACTTCTTTTACCAATTCATTCTTTTCTTCACATATCTTTGTTTTTGCAGATTCAACATCCCTTTTGTCTTGTTTAGATATTTCCAAAATTTCAGTCAACATTTTGAGCTCAGTAGTCAAACACTCATTCTTCAAAACCAATTCCTTTTCATGTTCCTTAGAAACCTGCAACTCTGAATTGACCAAAGTGAAGTTCTTGGAAAGCTTTTGAATTTTATGCAACAATGAAGCATTTTCTTTCAACAAACTTTCCAAATTTTTAGCAGATGCATAGGAACTTGGTGTGGAATCTGTATCGGAACTAGTATCTGAATAAGAATCATCTGATTGAACATGAGTAACAATCAAAGCTGATGAATCATATCCAAACCGTTCACCCCTATCATAAACACCATCATGTTGAGCTGTTAAAGCTATTGGCTTGTTTGAGTTACTCGAAGATGGTGAAGTAAATCCAGGCTTAGGTGATAAAGGAGAACCAGATTTTTGTTGACATTCCTTGGCAAAGTGTCCAAGCATTGAACATTTGTAACACTTCAACTTTGACATATCAACACCTAATTTCTCACTAAAATCAGCAGTAGATTTGCCATGTTTCTTGAAAAATCTTTTTGAACGATGACTCAGCATAACATATTGCCAAGATAAATCTAATTCAGTCAGTTGATCATCATCAAGAGCATCAAGATCATCTCTAACTAATTGTGCATCAGCAACATTCTTAATGATCAAACCAAATGATGAAGATATTAAAGCAGTAATCATTTTGGCACAATCATCCATTGAGTCAGCAGAAAAAGCATTTTGACTTGATGAATTTGGAATTGTGAAGCTACAACCCCGTGATGAATTGTTATCAGAATTTCCTGAATTTCCAGCCAGAAAAGTAATATTTGTTGTAGAACTCAAAGTTGGTTTAGATTTAGCCTTCATGCTAGCCGTATTCTCACCATGATACAACTCAGGATTTTGCAAAGTAGCAGTAGACTTCTTAGAGTTTAACATTTCCATTTCCTAAGCATGAAGTTTTCCAGTAAGCTCGTTAAATGTTAAAGCAGCATAATCTTTATCACGAGTAAGAAGCAAAACATAATTTACCCATTTTTCAGGCAAAGCTTCCATAATCTTTTCCTTCAAATCAGCATCAGTCTTCTCAATACCAACAACCTTCAACTCACTGATTAGATGTGAAAACCGGGAAACCAAAGCAGTAATGTTCTCATTGTCATAAAATTGAAAATTATCAAATTCTTTATTCAACACTTTCTTCCGACTCTTTTTGTAATCATCATTACCTTCACATCTAGCTGATAAAGCATCCCACAATTGTTTGGGTTTCTTGCATGTGCTAAATTGATGTAACAACTCAGTGGGTAATGCCATTGTAAGATAACCGAAAGCTTTTTGTTTAATCTCGTATGATTTTCTTTCAGCATTATCAAAGGTATGAACTTCTTTAAAATCTCCCGCATCGGTCGGATGTTGATAAAGTTTCTTGATCGGAATCCACAAATCAATATCATTCGTGCTTATATAAGCAGAAAATCGTTGCTTCCAATTATGATAATCTTCCAACTTTAACAGTTTTGGAACTTTCTGACTTGTTATGATTTCATTATCAAAATTCAGCATAGTTTGCATTGCACTCTGCATTGCGGAAAATGCATGAAATTCCGACATCGTGAAAAATTGAAATTCTAATCGGCCGAACTCTCTTCGAACTTATCACAGTACTCCGAACATCCACCTAACTCTCACCGAACCTGAATCAACAGGCCGAACTCTGTCCGAACTAAAGTAGCCCCGATCTCTCACCGAACAAGCTCTGAACCTCGACCGAACTAGATCAAACTCCGAACTTTGACCGAAAGCTGACCGAAATCTCACCGAGCGTCATCCGAACTTGAAGTTGGGGGCGGTTACACCGATCCTGAATAGTAAACACCGAACCTCGACTTCATTTTTCAAAAACACGCAAAATTTGACTGTTTTTTATAAAAATCACAAATGTGGACCAGGAAAACTGATAATAAACGGTTTAGGAACAGATTGAACACCAAAAACTCGATAGAATTGATGAAGTACACACAAATAAACTAGAAAAACACCAAAAACGCTTCAAAGATCCGAAAATAGCAACCACAGATCAGTAGAGTGAAACAGATAGCTCTGATACCACTTGAAAATGCGTGAGCATCGGATCGTCTACTCGATCTAACTAATCGGACATCAAAACGTAATTAACTGATTGTTTTATTGATCAACGAAGAATAATTAAAATCAGTAAACACTTAGAAACACAACACAGAGAAACACCTTGAAAACACACACTTAGCAGAAATCTCACACGCTCAGAACTAGCTATTACAAAGACAAGATCACTATTTATACAGCCTGGCCGATCCATGTTCGAACCTCAGGTTCGGCCAGTCCGAACTCCTGGTTCGAACTAGGCTCGGCCTAGGGACATTTGACTTGATCTTGTACATAGCTTGATATTTCACACAACGCACATTCCAAGTATCAACAGCAGACCTTCACCGGGAATTGCCTCCTTTTAAAAATAAACGGCAGCTCTTGATCGTCGTGCAGAAAGGCAATCCTAGGTATGAAAACACGAATGCCAATAGAGGTGCATGTGATTATCTTTGCCTCTATCAAACGTGGCAAAAGCTGTGTGACAATTAGACGTGTGCCATTGCAAAGCCCTGCCGTGGGATTTAGGTTACGGATTAGGATAATGGGCGTGTTTATCTTTAACTCAAGCTTTTGGGGTGGTAAGTTTGGGAATGTCAGACCATTGAGGTATTCAATTGGATATAACAGTTCAGGGTCAGTTGCACCCCTTGAGCGTGGGTTTATTGAGTCACACCTAAATGTATTTTTAATAGACCCGACGCCATTTGCAATACCAACTGGTTAATCTCGTTTTCGGTCTCATTTTTGGGGCATACTATGGCCTTGTCGTGTAAATTATCCGTTGTGGGATGGTTCAACGTCTCACGATCATAGATGAAGTCAATAAGCTGTAGTAACGCATCAGCACTGTATGGTATCACATAGTCTGCAGGTATCTGTATATCCTTTACGTCATCCATCTCACCATCCACCACTGTCCCTAATTTACCGCCACCAATTCCTACAACCATGCTAAAAATGCTGCCACTGTTTCTCTTTCCACAAAAGACATGCCTGGCCTATAAAGACGCATATTTTTAATCAGTCGGAAAACCGTGAAGCTATGCCAAAGTGCAGATCGTGGTAGCAAAATGGATATGATGGTTGCTTTGGGCGCCCGCTTTATCACCGGCAAAGTCTGTCTAAAATTACCGCCAAGCAAAATCGATTTCCCACCAAAGGGCACATCGCTTTTATCAAGTACGTCACGCAGGGTCCTATCTAAGGCCTCAAAACACCTCCTGTCACTCATGGGCGCCTCATCCCATATGATAAGCGAAGCCTGGATCAGCAGGTCAGCAAGCTTTGTTTTTTTATTAACATTACACAACGATTCCTCTGTAAGCTTGATTGGTATCCTAAAACGTGAGTGAGCCGTGCGGCCAGATGGTAGCAATAACGACGCAATACCAGACGCTGCAACTGTCAGGACGATCTTCCCAGCGGCCCGCAAACCGCTTGTTATTGCTCTCCACAAAAAAAGTCTTACCTGTACCCCCGTGGCCATAGACAAATAGAAGTGCTTGTTTATCCGATGCAAACGAATGCATAACCAAGTTGTAGATATCAGATTGGTTAGGGTGCATCGCACCACATAATCTATGATTCTCCAGTCTGAGCTCCACTTTATTGTAGCACCGCTCCTCCATCAACAGCCGGTTGTCAAGAAGGTTAGCATAACGGCCTTGTGGTGTTGGCAACCCGAACTTAGCCAGCGACGAAGACGGAGAACTGGACATGATCAGCTTTTTCAAGCTCATACAGAATCGCCTGTTGCAGTACGTCGTTAGGGATACGTTGTGATGAAATACTTGTTTCGTTAGCTATGTTGCGGACAAAGTCATCCGACATGAATTCCCAATACTTATGCCACAAATGCAAGGGATTGGAAACCTCACAAAAGAGTAACATATGCGTAAACAATTGCCTTAACTCAGCTGCAGTACCCCAAGCAGTGGCATCCTCAAATGCAAGCTCCCATTCCTTATCATCGCCTATAATCCCCAGTTTTTCACAAGCGGTGCAATAGGTTGGCATAATGACGCCGTCAACAGTTGTTATGTCATTGAAAGAGCAACAACCAACCTGATGGTTCAGCAACATACGTAAAAAATACAACTCACCACTCGCGGGGTGAATGTATACCACCCTTCAAATGGTTGGATCTCTTTTGGAACTGCGTCGCATCCAGCATTTACCATTAGAAAGCCACTTATACTCTGAGAGGTAATATACATAACGAAGGTGATGGCCCGATGGTTGAACGCTATTGCTTCTCAACCATTCAGTCAAGGTTGTGCTGCATGAGCCACGATTCTTGACAACATGCTCAAGCAAGTTTCGGTCTAGAAACGTAACATTCTGCTTTCCTTCCAAATGAACTGAAATAGCCTGTACAGCTGGATGCCTACAATGTATGCGAAAGTTGAGCAGTCTCCGGGCTATTTCGTGTGGACATACGAACCTTCCATCAACAAAATCCCGTACCTCATTAACCTTAGCAAGCTTTTTGCCCCCTGTAACACCCTGCTTACTGGTCTGGCTAACTATGTTCGGGGGCTGGCTATCACCATGGGTATTCCTTTTAGGAGCAATAGAGTATTTAACTCGGTCGCAGCCCTTTGAAATGTATTTGAACAAATATTTTATAAGCATGCTCCACCCGCAATACTCAACATTTATATGCGCATGGAACCTTGCGCCGAGCTTCTTATTATAAGGCACCACATATTGGTTGTCCACCTCCACACCATTGTTTAAAAAGGTAGGGCCATCATGCACTCTCTTGTAGTAAACCTTACCTTTTTTATCGAAACGCGTTACAGCCTCATGCTTCATGGGATAATGCTTGGTGCGGGACCCATCTTCCATGCACGGTGGATAATCATTAGCAGGCCCACAGGGCGATGTATCATGGTTTCTGTGACGATTTGGTATAGCGCAGGCTCGGTGACTTTGTCTGGCAGCTCGGCACAAATGTTCTGGTCCACCTGGTCTGCAGTTCCTATCCTAAAGGGATCAGTGACCCAAAGCAATGTATGACAGTGCAGCAGGCCCCTCTTTTGAAACTCAATGGTGTAGAGATCTGGTACACATGCCAAGGCAGTTAGAACATACAGAAGGCGTCATGCACAAACATAACGATCATACACAACAGGCAAAGGCAAACCTGCAGTGACGACCCCAAAAGGTTTTTCTTTCTTCAAGAAGGCTATGAATGCATTAACCTTCATCTGGAAAACCCTCGCTATGATATCCGGTTGGTCCTGAGGCGCGAGTTGCGGCTTCAATTGCATATGCCTGCTGATTTCAGGGCACTTGACATTGCAGGTGAATGTTATGAAATATTGCGGGTTCCCATGAACACGACAGATAGCAAGCCCATCCTGATAATGCTTGTGCATGTAGCAAGGGCCGCCCGTAAAAGAAGAAGGCAGGAGAATAAGCTTACCAATGCTATTACCTTCCCTATCGCCTCTAGAGATTGCATCGTGTATCCCGGTAAGAAATTCGACACGAAGGCTATGTAAGCATCAACCAAGTACTGCTGATACAGGCGGCTGGCATGCAACAGCAACGTATAAACCGAAGACCTATCATGTATCTGATAGCTATAGAACATGTTCATGCTCAGTCACTTATCGTCATCAGATGTACCAGAGGTCAGTTTTAAATCCGACGACCAGCCCTCCTCACCATAAGGGAAAAGCAAAGGATATTGCAACGACATGTAAGCAGGATGTAAATTATTAACGCGTTGAGGCACATCAGATTTAGTGCAAACAATTATATCAAAATCCTTAGCGTTTGGATCACCATCATCATAAATTATAGCGCCAAGTGTACCGGTGGATGACTCTTGGTATGGATGCTTGTTCCCACCCTGGTACAACCGAACATCAAAATCAGCAACCTTATTCGTCTCGCATATATCCCTGGAAGTCCTAAAGAGCCTCACTAATTCATTGTGTTCATCAAGTGTTTCGATTAACACACGTACGGTACCCTCATCTAAGGGATTCTGTCCTTTCTTAGAGAAACAGGACAACCTATTTGACACCTCATTAAGAGTGTCATAGATGTAAAGCTGAAGGAAACGGGGATTTACGGCGTCCGTAGGGCACAAAGACCCAAGCTAATGTGAAACCTGTCCACAAACCTTAAAGACGTATGGACTAGAACTGTTATTGATGTCCTCATCAACGGTTGCACCAAAGGACGTCATGGCAAACATCGAGTTGTATGCGTGTATGCTTTCAAGGAACACCTTGTCCTCATATAGGCGCCTTATCTGATCAGGTGGAGCAACAGGGTAGCGCATCTTTACGCAGCCAGAACGACAGCAGATGGTATACCGAGGTGGTTCATTCAAAGGATAAGACTTAAGACGTTCCTCAAACCAAAATTTAGCACTACAAAAATGACAAACCTGGTTACAGTCGCGCAAATCCTTGTAATCGTCACCTGCCAGCGACCCAACAACATGTTGTGCATGTGTAGCATATCTGTTAGTGCGTCGACGCCTCACACATTTCCCAGTCTGGGGCCTTGCATACCCGGTAAGTACGAATGTGCTTGTGTGTGGATGCTCCTCTGAAAGGCTTGTTCCAACAGCTGCAGAGTGTGTAGGGGATGAGGGAACAACGGTGGCAGATGATAAGGCAGCGTCCTTGCGCGGCCTGCCACGTTTACGGGCAGGCTGTGTGGATGAGGAGGGTACAACACCGGGATTCGTAGAAAGCGAAGTACGGGGCCTCCCACGCTTTCACGCAGGCTATGTAGCGGATGAGGAAGCGGCAGCAGTAGAACGTGTAGAAACAACAGAGCGACGGGGTCTGCTACATTTATGCATAGGTTCGGCTGTAGCATTGGAACCATCATAACCCGTCAAAACAAAGCGAGGCTCGTTGTGTTGCAGCAGAGAGCCTTGGCGAGCGGCATGTTCCCCCCTGCAATGGGATGGTTGCTTGTGCAGGTGTTAGCGGCAAAGCATCAGTAGCACGTGCATGCTGGTGGGTGGGTACGGCGACACCAACGTAACCTGAAAAAGCAAATCGACCACCTAGGCACAGGGAAGCGTTGTGTGTCTATGGTGCAGGAGTAAATTACGAAGGCATAGACGAAACAGTCATCTAACAAGAAAATTGAAAATACGACAAAGAAGAAATCATAGTCATCTAACAAAAAAATTGCTACTGAGAGATCTGACAAGAAGAAATCACAGTCATCTAACAAGAAAATTGAAAATACGACAAAAGGTGAACATACATCTGTCAAATTTGTGTCTGGTGGAACTGTGTTAGCTGATGATGAAGCATTTTCTCTTGGAAACATGGTTGAGAAAGATGAAAAGAAATTATTTAAAGACAAAGTTGTTGCTGAATTGGTAAAAGCTAACAAATTAAAGGGTATTAAAGCTTCATTTACTCAAGTTACTCAAGTTGCTCAAGTTGCACTCTCTGGTTCTCAAGTGGAATTGTCAAGACTACCTGATTACAAACGTTTAGGTTTGGGCAGGGAGAATCAGAAATTTGAGAAGAAAGACAAGAAGAATATGTCTAAGAAAGTTTCAAAAGAAAACAAGGATAGAAATCTTGATCAAATTTATCATCTAGCTCAGATTCTAGTATCTACAATGCAGAAAGGATTTGATGGTAAACAACATAATAAGAATTCCTCTGAAAGTTCTTCTAGAGCTGGTCAACAGCTCAAAGAATTATCTTCATCTGGATCAAATTCTACTCCTCGAAGTCCTACATCAAAATGGGTGCATGCTAATCGGTTTCAAGTATTTGATGCTTTTATGATAACTTTGAATCTAAGAATGTGTGTCATGCATTTCAGGACAAAAGGAAACCAAAGCGATAATATTGCTTGTGCTATCAATGTCGCCGAAAAGGCCACATGACATAAAATTATCCTGAAACTGCAAAAAGATCTTTTTTTTGATAAATCTGCCACTTTCATTGATGTATCTGGAAGATTTTTTACCGAGTCAACACCTTCACAATTTAAATCTCAAAAGAATTTTTTTTAAATATGATTCAAGGGTAGGTGGTTCATCATCTGATGATGACTCGGTTCAAACTGAAAAACCTAAAATGCAGTGGCGACCTAAGTTGGTATGCAAGGTTCGCAAATGATTTTACTGAGGACACTGGTCGACCAGAAGCTGTGTGCTTTGGGTCATTTATCAACTGATTGTTTTTGTCCAGTATGCAGGTTTGTTTGAGAAGAACCGTTAGTGATTGTGAAGTTCAAGCTTCAAGCAATTGCTAATAGCGGAGTTTCCTGCTTTATTTAAACTCACTGCCTCATATTACAAAACATAAAAATTTTATGAAAGCTTAAACTGAAAGGTATCAGTATCGAAATGTCAATTTTCTTTCTTTTACATTCCGTATGTAATTTAGGGGGAAAAAATTGAAAAATCAAAAAGAGTGTCTTTGTGTTTTGTTAAAATGAAAAATCTATAAGTAGAGTTTTCATTTTAGGGGGTGAATATGTCATGAAAAATACAAAAACATTGAAAAATGAGAAATTGATCCGACATAATTGGGAAATGATGGTAAATTGGCTTACATGTCTAGCTCATGGATAAATTGGATGAAAAAGCCATAAGATCATTGTTCGATGTGCTTGGTAGGCTCGGCAAATCAGAAAGTATTCAAATGTCATATACATTAAATACTAATGCTTGACCAAGTGGACAACATCTTGAAGCGTATCTCAAGATATTGAAAAAATATGTGACAAAGAAAATAAGGAAGACATTGTGTATACATGTGTTCATTTTGCAAAAATTTACACTTGTTTGATTTTCTTTATTTTTTCAAACAATCGGACTTTCTTTTCGTATCGAAGATCAACCTGGTCATTGTTTGAGGTTCAGATTTATTTTCTTTGGTGTTTCATATAATTCATCGGACTTTCTCTGCGTGTCCACAAGACCGACTTGATCGTTGTTATATTATACAATTTTAACTTATTTTATTTTTCCTATCTTATTAAATCCGAGGCCTAATCTGCGTATTGAAAGATTGACCTTAACGTAGCCGATTTAACGTTCTTATTTCTTTTTGCATGGAACATAGTTGACTATATCATGAATAAATAACACTATGTGTTAAATCAAAAGTGAAATAACAAAGAGTGATATAAAAGCATATCTGAGTATGTCTGATAATATGGGCTACACTGGTCAAAGCAAACTAATCAATATCTTAACATATCAATATGTTATGAGTATGATTGTGCTTGAGTTTAAGATGGACAAATTATATCAGCAATCGACATGACTTGTGCGCTGAAGTAATTGAAATTGAAATGTAGTTTAGCTTGTTATGTTCAATATGATCCCAAGTTGTAATCTTTCTCGCAAAATACAAAAATAGTGTGTGTTTTAGTATTTCATTTTTGTATTGCATTTATGTTTCATATCTGAAAATTCCAAAAAGATTTTAGGTGTGTTTTAGCATAAACCTAGACAAATCAAAAATATTTTCGGTGTGTTTTGACTTAAATTTTCAAAAAGTCAAAAAGATTTTGTTTCTAATTTGTTTACGACCGATCGATACAAGATACAAAATCATGATTTCAAAACTATATCTTGGATTCTCAAAGAGAAGTTTTGCGCCAAGATTAAATTAATTTTTGGTAAATGAAAACAAAAAAACCGCACTTTTGTCTTCTAAAGTTACAGGTTCTGTGTGACAAGACTCAAGCATGGTGAAAGGGGGAGATTGAAGTATCTTTTACAGGTGTATCGTTAAAGTTCAAAAGTTGATCAAGTTTTGATCCAGCCATGCAAGCTCTATTGCTGATAAGAAATTTCGAGTTGAAGATCTGAAAAAGCATATACGGATTGATTCTATGGTAGATAATATCGAGACGAAAGTTTTGTCATATATTGTGTCGAATGATTACATAAACCGAAGGAATATACAACGATTAAGGACCGGGGGGAGGTTGGACAGAACCTCCCCTCTCAACACTTGATCTGGACAGACTCTGGACATAAACTTACAATGAAAATACAGTGACGAACTATTTATACATGTTAATTCTGTCCGAACCTGGACACTTCCGAACCCTGTCCGAACTCCATCTGAACTTGGTTAATGTCTGAGGTTCGGATGACCCCGAACCTGGAGTTCGGATCATATTTCATGTCCTAGTCAATTCAGTCTGTTTTGACAATTCGAACCGTAACGGCCACACAAGATTCATGTACCAACAAATTCCCCCTTGGACGTTACTGTCGAATCTAGACTTTGATCCTCTAGCAATCTTCAGTCAGCTTGCTGCAGACGCCTCTATCTTTAGCAAAACTCCCTTTGACTGAATCTTCAGGTATGCAGGAAACAGTTCACCATTCTACACTATCTCCACAACCACTAAATTTCCCCCTCAGATACAGCACATCCATCCTGTTGGGAATTTCCTAGTCCTTGAGTTTGAGATTTGGTTGATGAAACTCAACGTACCACTTACCGTTTAACCGTTCGCACAACACGGTGAAGTTTATGACTCGAAAACTCTCACTAACCGAAGACTTGACATTAGTGACTTTATTATTTATTGTTATATTATTTATGTCACTAGTCTAGTTGTGTTATTTACTAGTTTGCCCTTAGTCTTAGTTGGTTAGTATATATTGTGAGTCTTTCTCATGTGAAAGACAAGCCAGATGAGTGATAACAATGAGAGAGTTAGTCATGTATCTTTGTAGTTGGGTGGTTTCATGAACACTTGTTCATGAACCTAGCATGAGTGGTGTAGGTAAACTTGTAATTATTGGACTTCATCTATGATTATCTCTACATTATCTCTTTTATCACATCTTCTATATTTTGTAATGATTCTTTATGGATTGAATCTTTGGGAAGTTTTGGGAAGTTGAAATGGGCCAGTCTATCTTATTGAGTCACTTGAAGAGGCAGAGTCAAATAGAATTTATTTATTCGTGTGATTTCTGTTAGTTATGTTATTTCTATATTTAGATTTAGATTTCTGAATTTCTGTTAGACATTTTTTTTTGAGATAGAGATTAATAGAAAAAGTTCCATTCATACAAAAAGCCGGGGTCTTGCTAATATTTCTGCTAATATTTATTCAGAAAAATATTTCTTATCTATGTAGATAAGAAAAAAGAGAAATTACTATGTCTTTGTACCGACTGAACCAATGATTATTCATGATTCCATAATTGAATCAATTCCATACTGGTTTCAAATTAGAGGTATGTTATGGTAAAACTTCGTTTAAAACGATGTGGTAGAAAGCAACGTGCGACTTGAAGGTTCTCATCATCATCATCATCATCATCATCATCATCACATCTCAAACACCCAAGTTGAAGATTCGGTCCTTATGTTCTTCATGAGTGTTTATATTTGTTCTATAAAGACGAGCTCACAAAGTTTCCGATCCGCTTCCGATGTGCCAACGGGGTTTGGCTTGGCTCACCGACCCTGGTTTCTACAATTGGCATCAGAGCCATGGTCGAGAAAACGCAACCAATCAGTTGGTTTTTTCACCTTTGTGTTAGTTTTGCTTATCTTTGTAGCAAATAGAGATGTTTAATGAATTATTTGGGTTCCTTTTGTGTTAGATATAGTCACATAAAAGAAAATGAGTTCATGTATAAACTCATCCCAAATAGTTAGTTTCCCAGATCTTCATACGTTTGAAGATTGTTTGTTTTAATTTTGAGTGATTAAAATAAAGGGAAACTAAAACAAAACCCATAAAGGTGAATAGGAAAAAGTTAGTAGGCTTTTGACTAACTTTTAAAGCAACCACCCTATTTGTCCCCACCTTTTGTACTTTCTCTTTCCTCACCCAAACACTCAACCTTTTAGTCAATATGGCAGATTTTATATTGTTGATGTTTATTGTTAATTTTTTTTTTAACAAAGTGATGGAAGAATTATAACTCACAAGACTGCAGCTTGTAACATCGAGTGTTTACGTGTTCTTATTTTTCTAAGGGAAAAAGTTCCTAGGGAACTTAAAAAGTTGACATCCGGCATAACTCAGTTCCATGGCAATTTTTTTTTTCCCGAAAGAAATTTTTTTTTTGGAAGAAAAAGTTCCTAGGGAACTTAAAATTTTTCTAAGGGAAAAAGTTCCTAGGGAACTTAAAATTTTTCTAAGGGAAAAAGTTCCTAGGGAACTAAAAGTTCCGAGGGAACTTAAAAATTTTCTAAGGGAAAAAGTTCCTAGGGAACTTAAAATTTTTCTAAGGGAAAAAGTTCCTAGGGAACTTAAAATTTTTCTAAAGGAAAAAGTTCCTAAAGAACTAAAAGTTCCGAGGGAACTTAAAATTTTTCTAAGGAACTTTTCAGTGAAGTAGAAAGTTCCAAGGGAAAAAGTTCCAAGGGAAAAAGTTCCAAGGAAACTAAAAGTTCCTAGGGAACTTGAAAAACTTTCAAGGGAAGTCACTTGCACAAATTTGTCCGGAATATTTGAGATTTTAAGGTTGCTGTTGGGCTACTGTTTTACTTGCTGAAATTACTACAAGTCAATGGGGTGTAAGCCGTTAATATTCATCACGACAAATGGTGTACAAACAAGGTACACATGTAGAATACAAATTAGTCTTCTATTTGAGACCTACTTCGCTATAAGCAGACGTGTTTAGAAGGTGGCTGAAAATTGAAGAATGTGCACAAATTTGGATCTTTTTCTACATTAAAGATATTTGTTTGCTATTGGTGGATTAAGTTCTAATTTTTGAAGAGTCCTTGAGCCATTCTTGGTATGGTAAAAATAAAGGCAAAGTTAGAGCTTGTGACTTGTTGAGGTAATTTATTTGAAGTGGTACTTTCTCTGAGTGATGCATCAGTTTGGTATTCACAAGACGGTTGAATTATGGAATTAAATCTCAAATTTTTCCTTGATCCTTTATCTTGTTTACCTTTAACAACAATTAGGATGATGGTGACATCCTCGGAGTAGTGTGCTTGTTAATTTTTGGTAAACACCCTATGGGCCTTTTTATTGGTTTCGGCCTAGTAGAAGAATAACTCTTTATCATAGGTGGAGCTTCACAAAGGAAAATGGTTAAATGAAAGATTTGAAAACTGTATGAAGATTGTCTTGAAGTAAAGTTGCAAGAATATAAGGAAACCGAGTATCACAAGAGGTGAGCTATTTATTCGTTCGTTCATCTACCAAATATGGGGAGATTGTTGGGAATTTTCTAGTCCTTGAGTTTGAGATTTGGTTGATGAAACTCAACGTACCACTTACCGTTTAACCGTTCGCACAACACTGTGAAGTTTATGACTCGAAGACTCTCACTAACCGAAGACTTGACATTAGAGACTTTTAGTCTAGTTGTGTTATTTACTAGTTTACCCTTAGTCTTAGTTGGTTAGTATATATTGTGAGTCTTTCTCATGTGAAAGACAAGCTAGATGAGTGATAGCTATGAGAGAGTTAGTCATGTATCTTTGAAGTTGTGTGGGTTCATGAACACCTATTCATGAACCTAGCATGAGTGGTGTAGGTAAACTTGTAATCATTCGACTTCATCTATGATTAACTCTACATTATCTCTTTAATCACATCTTCTATATTTATTCTCATCATCATCATCACATCTCAAACACTCAAGTTGAAGATTTGGTCCTTATGTTCTTCATGAGTGTTTATATTTGTATAAAAAGACGAGCTCACAAAGTTTCTGATCCGCTTCCGTTGTGCCAACGGGGTTTGGCTTGGCTCACCGACCCCGGTTCCTACACATCCATTCCGGAACAAGAATATGATAAAGGTTCACTTCATCTGTGCATATTGACAACAATATTTAATCTTCACCAAATTCTAATATATTATGATCTTTATGGAAACAAATACGATCAGCGTCTTCAATCATGGAAATTCCCCCTCAGCATGAAAACCATCCCAATATATTACTCCGGTAAACGTATATCTCGTTGCAGACTGGAACCAGACCAAGTCTTCACAACTCAAGAAAGTATCGGGCATATGATAGAGAGTTCCAAACCATAACTGAAAACTTTGACATATCAGTTCGCACGAACATCAGAGTACAACTTTCCATGAAGATAAAAAATTACCAACATCCCTGAACTGATTGGTACTTTTTCAATTATGAAACTTCGAAAGTTTTTAGGGTCCCCAATTTCCCCCTAAATAAGTGACATATTGACATCTTCAATTTCTTATGATTCCAACCCCGTATGTTTTTAGTGGAATGATAAACTCAAGTGGCCCGCAACAGAATCTTTAATCTCATTTAATCTTCAGTTTGTGTAGAAAAATAATCTCCGACAAACGTTCCCAAGTAATCATAACCATGTCTCCGAATCTCTGTCCATCATCAGAAACACACGTTCTTGAATCTCTGTCCATCTTCAAGAACAATGACTACCCACAAACTCATTTCTTGAAATTCGATCACTAACTCATAACAAGTATCGGAACCTGGATTTTCTTCAAACATAACACCCCACAGCTACTGAATCAAGGGTAAACCCGATAGCTGATCCGCTTCTTTGAAGTTCCCACCAAACGGGGGTTTGGGGATAACGCCCCTGAGAAGCGGGGTCCAAGGGGCAGAGCCAAAAAATTATCTTGAACAAAATTGCTTCATTAAAAATGCATCCGAGCTCATCCGAACTTGGTTTGACCGAACTCAAACCGAACTGTATCCGAACCTGGTTCGAACTGAGTTAAGCCGAACCTCATCCGAATATGATCTTCGGATGTCTGAACCTTGGCCGAACTTAAAGTTCGGAGAGGTTATTTTTCAGATCTGAAGTTCTTCTTCCGAACTCTATCGGAACTTGACTGAAACTTTTTGAAATCGCACCAGATTCAGAATTTGATCGAATTTCGATGTGACAATCCGTCTTTTCAGTTCTTTTCCTGGCATTAACCGAACGTAAACTAAATTAAATGTTATGTGAACATTTATGTGTTGGATGTGTTGGTTTTAACAGTTAGGGTTTTGTATAATCATCAGTATACGAGCATGCACTTAAGTCTGGACGTTTGGTATTCTTGTTCTATGTTTTTATGTAAATCATACGTTATGATTTCATGTGAACGTTGTGCCTTTTTATGTGACAATTAAACATTTGCTTTTGTGGGATATGTCAGGACCATATTTGAGCAGCTTGTTCTCATATGATTCATCACACAAGTGCGGAAATCATGTGTGATGGTCGATTCATGGAGGAATCTGCATCAATGCTCACCCATTGATGATTACTAAAGCTCAAGAACACACACAAACACCAAGAACACACACACAAAGGCTCTCTGTAGGAATAATACTCCACCATACTGTTTCTTATACACATACTTCTCCATTATGGAATGGAGAGTGGTAATATTTAGGATTCATTAAAAAATCAAAAGCGTTGCCAATAGGGTTTTCTCAATGGTATTTATACTACTAGAGAACCTGGGATAAATAGAATGTTTGACACGACACAATCATTACCTAGAATTCAGCAAAATATCCTAACAGTAGAACAAGTTCGCTAAGACATAAATGAAGTTCGCTAGGACTTAACAAGTCCGCTAACAAGTACGCTAAGAAGTAACAAGTGCGCTAACAAGTACGCTAAGTAGCAACAAGTCTGCTAACAAGTACGCTAAGCATAATCAAGTTCGCTAACAAGTTCGTTAAGAATAGATTAAGTACGCTAGGAACAAAACAAGTCTTCTAAGTAAACAAGTTCGCTAGGAATAAACAAGTCCGCTAAGACAACATTCAAACAAGTACGCTAAGAGTAAATCAAGTCCGTTAAGAAGTACGCTAAGAAGCATAACAAGTACGCTAACATTTACACAAAGTTCACCAAGTACATATTCAAAAGACAATTACAAAACAAAGTATCAATTACAAGATAAGAAGACAATAAGTTTGAGTTGCTAACAAATAGGTTCTAACAATTCCACCCTTGTTGGCAATGCAAACTCTCGAGCTTCAAGCATCTTGACCGGTCAGCTTCAGCATGAATCTCCAGTTCTCTTGGGCTGCGTCAGATAGTACGTGAATACCCATGTCGTACAGCCTAAAGAGATCTTGCCACACGAGCTTCTTCAGGTCATTATAATTGTTCAGCTCGACCAATCGTCTTGACTTATCCAAAATGACACTTGAACCATGTTCTTCAATCAACCAACAAGTTGCATTTCTCAGAAGTTCTGAATCAAGAGTGAGTCTACCTAATCCTGCTAGCCTTTCACACCACCAGTTTAAGAATATCAAGAAGTAGTTGGCATCATAGCATTCATAAGGTCTCAATTGAACAGGTATTGTCCGCATCTTCTCATAATACATTATCTTCAAGTAAGATCGAGAGAGAAGACGGAGTTCTATAGCAGCAAATAGTCTGATAGCGTTAGCACCATCTCTTTCGATTACCAACACATGAGTCATCCCGTTATAATACCAACTGATCATAGGAGCATTCTTCTGGTTTCCAGGGATAGTCTTTGCTTTCACTTCCTTTTCAACATCCTTGAACATACCTTAGTGAGGAGCACGAAGTCTTCTCTTCTCTTCTGCCAACTGAGCTTTTCTCTCTGCTTCAGGATTTTGACTGAATCTTTTATCATTGTAAGCAGACTGGATCAACGCAGCAGCCCTTATACCCTTTGGATGGTTAGTATGGTTTACCAGGTCCAGGTACTTGAGATGTTTGAGTTCCCATGAGAATAAGCTAGTGAGAGCTTTGAAGTCTCCAAATATTTGGACATAGCCATTTCTCCTCTTCACCATGAAAGCATCAAAGGCTTCATCATATTTCCATCCTAAGATCTTCATCCCATGATTGACGTTAGGGTTGCTAGGCATTTTCCTCAAGTTTTTGGCAACAAATAATTGCATGGCCTTCAAGTTAGGAGTTAGCTTCTCCCATTCGTCATAGATTTGGGGATTATCTTTTCTCTTAAGAGCCTCAGCCCGTTCCTCTTCAATGATTCTGATTTGTTCCAACTTAGCCAACCGCTCTGTCTTCCGGTACTCACACACTTCCGGAGACCAGGAAGTTGATGAATATACCGAATAGTCGTGTACTACACCCGTTGGTATTTTTTAGAACGAAGACTCTTCTTGTAGTAAGCTTTCTTATCAATGTTCTTGAATTTACAGAAGTTGCGGAGTGTTTCAGAGTTCATACTGTTGGTAGTGGATTCAGTGTAAGCTTCAGAGTCAGGAGGATCCACAGACGAGTTCTCTGGAGGAGGAATGAATGTGTTGCCGATGTCAAGGGTAAGGTCCGAGAGATGATCACGGATAGGAAGGAAGTCCACCGTCTTGTTTGAGTCGGCAAAGATATCAGCTAAGAAATCAGATTGTGCTTCAACTGTTTGATTTTGAGGTAGGTAAGAATTCAACCTCTCCTCGTCGGTGTATAACTTGGTCAACTCAGTTTCAGTGAGACTCATCAGATATTTCAAAGAGAAGTTGTCTTTCATCAGAGTTCTGACCATGTTGGCTATAACAGAGTTGTCATCAGCATCCCCATCGGTTCCCTCTAAGTTTGTGACAACACGGAAAAAAGGTTCATCTGTTCAGATTGATTCTAAACGTTCTGGCAAAGTGCTCGACCCTTTTGCATACATGACAGTAGGAGGATGGTTAGATTCATATATCTTTAGTGCTTCAGCCTTTTCCTCGAGAAGTCTATTTTGTTCCCTGAGAGTTTCATCAATGAGCGCTCTGCGGGATCTTTCTTTCTCAGCTTCACTTTTACGATGCTCTTCAGCAATTTCTTCAGGAGTTAAAATCCTTTTTCCTCTATCTTCAGTAGAAGGACCAGGTTGTTCTGTAACCGCATGCTCTTGAGTCTCAATCACATTTGGTTCATCTTCAGTATCCGACTCAGAGGAGAAGTGTATAAAGGATGCTTCAAAGATCTGATCACGGAAGCTTTGCTCAGTAGATACTGTGGGAACAGATTGACTCTCAGATTCTCTGGCAGCAACTGATTCTAA
>JBCNJP010000025.1:17501558-17528606 GCA_039602395.1 Deinandra increscens subsp. villosa
TGAAAATATCAGGTGGAAATTCCTACTCAACAACTCAATCCACAAGTTGATGCTACTTCAAATGAAGTTGATTCTAATACAACTGACAATGTGATCAATTCACAAGTTGAGGTAATTTCAAATGATGCTAAAGACACTACAACTGAAACTGTGGTGGTTGAGGAAGATCATGTTCCTGGTATGGCTGAAATGGTGGTTGTTCCAATTCATCAGACACTCCGGATAAACAACATTCATCCGCAAGACAATATTATTGGTGATTTAAATGAAGGAGTGCATACGAGACATCAAATTGAGAGCAGTGCGTTACTATCAGTTCTGGAATCTGGTGTTCAGGAAGAAGCGTTTCATTCATGCTTTATATCCCAGATCGAGCCAAAAGATGTTCATGAAGCTTTATTAGATGGCTCGTGGGTTGAAGCAATGCAGGAAGAGTTACTACAATTTAAAAAATTAGGAGTGTGGCACATGGAAGATTTACCAGCAGGAAGCAAAGAACCGTGTGGAACACGGTGGGTGTATAAATGCAAACGAGATGATCGCGGAGTCATAGTCCGTAACAAGGCTCGTTTGGTTGTTCAAGGGTTTTCTCAAGAAGAAGGAATCGATTTTAACGAGGTGTATGCACAGGTTGCCAGAATCGAAGCTATATGAATCTTTTTGGAATATGCTGCACATCGTGGATTCAAGGTCTTCCAGATTGATGTTAAGAGTGCGTTTCTTTATGGCAAGGTCAAAGAAGAAGTGTATGTCAAGCAACCTCCGGGATTCTTCGATCCTGATTATCTGGAGAAGGTTTATAAGCTGGACAAAGCATTATATGGTCTCCATCAGGCTCCTCGAGCTTGGTATGAGACGTTGTCCACTTATTTACTCGATAACGGAATCAAGCGTGGGTTGGTTGATCCTACTTTATTTTGTCGTAAAACGGGGGATGATCTGCTGTTGGTACAAATTTATGTCGATGATATCATTTTTGGCTGCTCAAACGAAAAGTTATCAAAGGATTTCGAGACTTTAATGCAAACAAGGTTCGAGATGAATTCAATGGGGGAAATGTCGTTCTTTTGGGCTTACAAGTTTAACAATCTGACAAGGGAATTTTCATTCATCAGACAAAATATGTGAATGATGTCCTGAATCGATTCAAGGTGGAAGATGTTCGCATTCCTGGAACTCCTACTCAGCTGTCCCATGGCATGTGTCCTGACGAAGACGGTGAAACAGTCGATGTCACTCGTTATAGGGCAATGATAGGTTCTTTAATGTATCTTATAGCTAGTCGACCTGATATAATGTTTGCTGTATGTTTGTGTGCCAGGTACCAAGTAGCATCTCGGGTTTCTCACATGGAAGCAGTTAAGAGAATTCTAGCTTATCTGAAGGGTAATTCAGATCTTGGGATCTGGTATCCTCATGATGATAAGTTCGACCTGTCGGCGTATACGGATTCCGACTACGGTTGTTGCAAGATTAATTTCAAGTCAACCAGGGCCGGATGTCAGTTTCTAGGCGACAGGTTGGTATCTTGGCAGTGTAAGAAGTAGACTTCCGTTGCTACATCCACGGCTGAAGCTGAATATATAGCAGCTGCAAGTTGCTGTTCTCAGGTTTTATGGATACAACAGCAAATGAGGGATCACGGTTTGAAGTTTCTTACTGATGCGTAGCATCATGCACATAAAATAAATAAATAAAACCCCTTTATTTAAATAGATGTTTAATTAAAAAATATTAAATTTGGTGTTTATTTATAAATTCCGAATTTTAATTAGTTTTTAATAATTTTTTATGTGATTTATATGAATTTGGTGCTTAATGGTATTTATATATGAATTTTAGGTGATTGGTGTGTTCGTGATGATTTTAGAAGAATTCTGGAAAAAACGAAAGCGAAAACGGAGTCTGGATAGAAAAGTTATGGATTAAAGAAAAAAAACAATAATAATAACAAGTGCAGCATGCCAGCGTCCCAGCCCAGTTCAACAGCCCAGTCAGCGAGAAACAGAAGCCCAGTCCAGCCCATGAAGCTTCAGCAGCCCAGCTGCGAAAAAAAAACACCTACTGGAGGCAGGATTCGAAACCCTGACCTCTGGGTCTCCTGGGCGAGATGTTACCACCAGGCCAACTGTCCCTGATGTTTTGATTCTGGCTTAACAGTCTTCAGTCTTTTATAATCTTCTCTACCAGGCCCAGTTTCTCGGCCCAGTAACCTGTGCGCGACCAGATTTCATCAGACCTCATTTTTTCGCTATTTAAGCTTTGGAGGCGCCTTTTTTTCATTCTAACACCTCATAAACCCTAGAAAATCACCAAAAAAGATCTGGAATCATCAAGGAAGCTAGGAGGGTCAAGATTAGAGCTTTTGGATTAAAGATTTGACGATCTACACCTCTTCGGTTTCCATTTTCTCTTTGAGGCTTGTTTCTCCTTCCTTTTCTTTGTAAATCTCAGATTATGAACATGTTAAAGGTTGGATTTTTAGTTGTTTTGATGATGTTTAGTGGCTAGATCTCATATTGTCACTTGGATTTGATGAATTTGAGCATGATTTGACTTTATTGTTTGACTTTTCAATTTGATATGATGAAATAGCCTATCGATTTTGATTTGGATCTCTTGAATGATCATATATGCTTGATTAGCCTCTGTTAGATTCATTTGATGTGGGAAATTTGATATAGTTTGAAGAACTTCAACTAGTTGTTTGATTTCTCATTGTTAAACTTTGATTTTTTTTAGTTTTAGCTTAATGCATGATCCGATGACCATCTACATGATTATATGAGTATGATTTGGGGCTGATTTTGTTTATATTTGTGTTTAAATTGAGTTGACCGATTCATTTAGCACATTAGGTGGTTGTTAGGCATTGTTTGACTAGTTAGAACACTTATGACCGTAAGGTTTTAACTTTTCAATTCGTATTTAGCATTGCCTAAGTTCTTGGTGTTTCAAATCAGAATTAGTCACGTTTAGAACCCGCTTAGAGAGACCTTTCTAGTGTAGTTCATTTCGTGTGTGTTTGGTTAGCTTTGACCGAAGCGACTAGGCAATTAGGCGGTTTCATCTAGTTTACTACCTGGACGTTTATTTGGGATTGCCTTAGTATTTAAGATGTGTCTATAGTCTTATTTGCCTTGGTTATCATCATTGGGGGTAGTTATCACAATGATTAGTCAGACTTTAGGTGACATTCAGGCTCAAAGGATTCTTATCCGGGTGGCATTTTTCTTATATTGTTATTTCGTTTCGTGTGTTGTGTTTGCTTACTTAGTTGTTTCTATCAGTTATCTGTTTGTTTTCATCATTAGCCTTAAATCAAAACCTTGTTAGACTGAATATTAGCGAAGTCCTTATATCGAGAGCCTGCTTTACGCGTCCTTGGATTGATATCCGGTATTTACCTATACTATGCTACATACGATGAGTATACTTGCTCAGAGCGTGTAGTTGGTCACTTGGGATTTACCTTTTTAAAACTTGGTCATATTTTTATAGACCGCATCTCGTTCATCAAGTTTTTGGCGCCGTTGCCGGGGACGCGCAGATTTCGAGAAAGTTCGGAGCTAGTAGTTTAGCCATTTTACTTGCTTTCGTTACTTGTTTATTTGCATGTTTCTAGTATGTCTGCTTATTTCTGTGTTTACCTACGTGTTAGTTAGTTTATTAGCTTAGTCTAGTTTCTTTCTATTTTGTTTCTGTTTTCTATTCCGTTTTGTTCGACGGTTTATGCGCATTCGTCGTCGGAGGAGTCACTTTTCACCGTTGTCCGAGCCTGAGAGGGTTTTTCATAGACTTCGAAGTTTGGAGGCATTACCAGTTCTAGTTCCGATGGCACTTCCGCCGAGACGCACGCTCGCCAACTACGGTCATCCCGACATCGCGGGGGCGCAGCCTAGTGTCATACGCCCACCCGTGGAAGCTAACAACTTCCAGATCCAGCCTCAGACCATTTCCATGATCTTAAATTCTGTTCAGTTCGATGGGTTTCCAAACGATGACCCGATGGCTCATATTTCAAATTTCCTTGAGGTTTGCGACACGTTCAAACTCAATGGAGTCATATCGGAGGCCGTTAAGTTGAGACTCTTCCCATTTTCCCTTCGCGGCGCAGCAAAGGCGTGGCTTCAGTCCCTCCCGCCTGGTTCTATTACTACTTGGGATTCTTTGACTCATAAATTCGTTTCCAAGTACTTTCCTCCATCGAAAGCCGCGATGTTCCGAAACAAGATTTATTCGTTCGTGCAGGAGGACACCGAGAGTTTGTATGAGGCATGGGAGAGGTTTAAGGAGTTGTTGAGGAAATGCCCATCCCATGGCATCGAGTTGCATTAGCAGGTACAAATTTTCTATGGCGGTCTGAACGCCCTCACGCGCCCGACTGTTGACAGTTCCGCCGGTGGATCTCTGAGCAGCAAAACGCCAGAGGAGGCGCGTGATTTACTTGAGGAGCTTGCGTTGAACGGCTACCAGTGGTCTACCACACGTACGAGTAGACAGCCCCAGACGAGAGGGGTTCATCAGGTAGATCCCGTTACAGCTCTCTCAGCGCAGGTCGAGGCGCTCTCGCAGATGATGAAAGGGATGCAGACGAGTTAGAAACAGAAGAGCCAGCCACAGGAGACTCAACAGCATGTGAAATTCTGTCAGTTATGTGCTGGTCCTCATGATATTACCAGTTGTCCCATTGTTGGTAGCACCGAGTTACCAAAGCAGGTCGATTACATGGCTAGCCAGGCCCACCCACCACCCACCCACCCAGTATAGCTACAATCCGGCTTGGAGACCAAACCAGAATTCGGGATGGAGACAGGAGCCGAGCAGTTCGAACCCACCGGGGTTCCAGCCACAGGAGACTCAACACTTACTACTCCAATTTATATAGATAACTCGGCTGCCATTTGCATCACTGAAAACCCCGTTCACCACTTTAAAACGAAACATATTGATATTCGTTATCATTTCATCCATGACTGTTTTGAGAAACACTTGATTGATCTGCAAAAGATCCATACTGATTTTCAAAAAGCGGGTCTTTTTACGAAAGCTTTTGACAAAACCCGCTTTCGTTATCTTTTGCAGATCAACGGCATACAAAAGTTACCCGTTGAGTAACTTTAGGTTGTTCATTTTTCCTTTTGTTTTATTTTTGTTGTCTGTTTTTCTTTTATTATTTCTAAAATCCAAAAATAGAGTTTTGTATTTTAGGGGGAGAAAATCAGAAAATATAAAAAAAATGAAAAAAAAATGAAAAAAGCATAAAAAAATGGAAAAAATCAAAAATTTGAGAAATTGATCCAACCAAACGAGAAGTGATATTACATTGGAGTGTGTTATCAACCACGGATAAAGTAAAAATGAAAAGTTGTAGGTACTTGTTTGCTTAGTTAAATGCGTAAGAGCAAATCTGATATATGCTAGTATGATATAAATATAAAAATCTGCTTGATTAAATGTAAGGCATATCATGACGAATGCTGTGTGATCTTGGCATTAAATGAAATAAAAAAGCAAAAAACAGAATAAGAGATGTTCTGGTGTATGCATGCTTTTATTTTGCAAAGATTTAAACTTGTTTGATTTTTTTATTTTGTCAAACGATCGGCCTTTCTCTACGTATCGAAAGATAGACCTGATTGGTGTTCGTTTGACGTTCTGCTTTATTTTCTTTGGTGTTTCGTATAACTCATCGGACTTTCTCTGCGTGTGCGGGAGCACCAACCTGATTGTTGTTGGGTTATACAATTTCTGCTTTATTTTCTATTTCTTATTTTCCTAAACAATCGGACTTTCTCTGCGTGCCTACCGGCCGACCTGATTGTTGTTTGTTTAGGGTTCTACTTTGTTTTTGCATGAAACACCATGGACGATAAATCTCAATGGAAATCAAATTCTGTGGAAAATACAAGAATAATAAGAATAAGCCAGATTACAGGTATTTCTGATTGTGTGGGCTATCATATTATCAATGCATGCTAAATATACCTTAACATATCAGAAAGCTTTAAAAATTGATCTGTCCAAACTGAAATAAACTGAAAAGTTGTATTTGCTGCCAACTTGACTTGCATGCTGATTAAAAATGAAATTGAAGTGTGTCTGATGCATATTAGCCGATATGATCTCGCGTCTGGATCTTTCTCACAAAAAATTTTAAGTTATATTAATTTGAGTTTGTGTATTTCATTTCTATTTTGGTTTGTTGCTTCGAATATCTGAAAATCACAAAAAGATTTTAGGAGTGTTTTAGCATAATTTTATAAAAATCCAAAAGATTTTCGGTGTGTTTGAAAGATTTACAAAAATCAAAAATATTTTTTATGCTTTATTTTCGATCAACCGTTGGTGAAAAATTCAAAATTATGCCGGAGACAACCAAACGGATTTGATTTCAGTATTCTCATCATTAATTGAACGAAGTTTGAGGAAAATTGATAAATTTTTAAACTTTCGGGGTTCAATTTAAAAATTCATCAATTTCAGGGGTTAATTTGAAAAATTTTGTAATCTCCAAACCTGGAGTTCGGACGACCGAACTTGGAGTTCGGAGGTCCGAAGCTCACTATCGGACAAGGTTTGGAGAGGCCGATTGTGGAGTTCGGTGGAACTGTTGGTCCGAACGTGGCGTTCGGAGGACGTTCGTAGGTCCGAACGTCTTGGGCTATAAATACGCCTAACCTGGAGTTTGGAGCTCATATGTTATTGTTATCTCCGAACTTACACCGAACGGCTGCCAAAATTTTCAACTTTTGTTTTAGCAAGTTATTGACGGTTTTGAGACTGATTCTAGGTAGATAACATGATTCCGAGTACACTGATTGTTTTAGATTCAATTTTCATCCTTTGTTTGTGGGTCTATTGTTTGAAAACTCGTTCGGTTTGTAATCAGTTTCCAGATCTGAAATTACACTATCTAAAACGTGTTTTTAACAAATAAAAGAGGTTCCTATGTGCTTATAATCAAAAACCAACCATGGGTGCCAATTTGTATGGTCTGATTTGGTTGTTTTCACTGGTTTTCAAATTCAAACTCATCGGAGTTCTTCAGACTCCGAACCTGTGGTTCGGAGACTCCGAATGAGGGGTTCGGAAGGGGCTTGGACAGAGTTCGGAGGGTCTATGAAATTTTTGATCAAATGTTGTTCGTTTACGCAAACGAAAATGATTTGACGAAATCGGTGATTATATCTGTTAATTAACATTGAATTTAATGAATGTTTTATTTTGTGTGTTTTCAGATATGGCCAACGACCTGATAATCGGTGACAAACATAACATTTGTGCGCAAATCGGTGTTACACGAGGCAAACTTGACAAATTTGGAGGATCCGGGATATTTGAGTTTCTAAGGCGGTCCAGAATCCATTATGCCATCACTTAACAATGTGATGTATATCGAGACATTATTCTGGAGTTTTGGAATACAGCACGACTAATTAATGATGTTCCTATCAGAATTGTTGCTACTATTCAGGGCAAAGAAGTTGAAGTTACTGAAGCTGATATTCGTCGGGTTTTGAAGTTAGAATCTGATACAACAACAGCACGAATTGAATTTCCTCATGAAGATAATGTGGCGTTCTTGAAGCGAATTTGGTATACTGATGATCCGAGTAAAGAATGGGTTTACAAATCGTCGTTGAGTGTTCCGTACAAGTACTTGGCGCACATATTGTTGGTTTGCTTGGGCCATAGAATATCTGGGCATGATGTAGTTCAACAGATCATACTGTCCCTGATGAATGCTTTAGTGATGAATAGGCCGTATAATGTTGCTGGGATGATTTTTCATTACATGAGAGATAATCTCACTCAAAGGCAGAAGAAAGCGGCAATCTATCCCAGATTCCTTCAGATGGTTCTCAATGACCGGTATCCTGATTTGATAAAACATGCAACCCAGAAGATGGAACTGAAACATATGACGGAGGCAAGTGTTGGTGCTCTGGCGTCTTATCAAAAGAAGGCACTAGAGTTTCAGCCGAAATTGAAGCGTTTGATTGCTCATATAGCCAATGTCAATTACGTGGCACCAGTACGGGGAGCACCTCGTCATGAAGATGGTAGTGATTCAGAGGAACTCGATTACAGCTGGATTGAGGAACGGAATCAAATTCCACAACTAGGTCGAGTAAAAAGACCTAAAATACAAGTTCTGGTGGTCCGGGAACCAGTGAATCAAGGACCTGAACAAGTTGTATCTCAACCGCCAACTACTGAACCGATGGTCTGAGCATAGGAAGTTCCTGTATTTGTCAACGTGACTGAGACACCAGCATTAAATACCCTGGAAGATGAATCCGATGAAGATGAGGAGGATCTGAATGTTGGGGCTGACTCTGAAGACTTCTCTGACACAAACAATCCGTTTGTGAGAGTCTTGATCAACTCAAAGTATGTAAAGCTCAGGAAAGGTAGCGATGAACATTTCGCTTACCGAATTAGCAAGAACAAGAGCAACGATCGTTACAAAGATCGTGTGTACGATGTGGTGGCCTCATCTGAGTCTGATGAAGACTATAACCCTGATGCCGATGTGGTTTCCGGCAAAGGTAAACAGCAAGCTACTGGTTCTTCATCTATTACTTCAGCAAAAAGAAGGCATAAGTCGATTGCTGGAGGAAGAACTAAAAAGAGGAAAGGAGTATAACAGTTCTGCAACCTCGTTCTGGTGTTTCTTCATCAGCAACTCCTGCTATGTCTGTGCCTGAAGTGTCTACAACTGTTCAGACTTCAGTGTCTGATGTTCAGGCTGACTTCTTGCAAGATCTTATCGATCGACAACTGTTAGCACAACACCTTAAGCAAGTGCTAGTGTGCAGTTTGTGAATCAGCCTATGGGTTCGACACCCACAACTCCGGTGTTTTCTACTGCAACTGCTACTGCTTCAACACATTCCACACCTGAAGTGAATTTCAGTTTTGAACAAGGCTCAGTTTCTTTCTCTCAAGCCAGTATTCTTCAAAGCGCGTTATCTGATCAACAATCTCAAATTGATGCCTTGAAGGCTAAGAATGAGGAACAAGAGAAGATGATTACTGTGCTATGCTTAGATAATGAAGAATTGAGGGAACAGTCTCGAGCACAGAGTCAACAGATCACAACTTTGCAGAGTCGGGACGTAGCCAAAGATTAAGAGATTCTAAGATTAAATAGGGTTAGTCAAACTCAGAGTCGCGTGCTTCTTGAAATGGGTGAGAAAATAAAATTCTTGATGGAGAAGTTTAAAGCTCAGGGGGAGATTGGAGATAATTCTGGTTGTAATGAAGATCCGATGAGATTTCTGAACGATGATCCTGATCAAGATGATCCTCATGGGAACGTTGGTGGAGGACCAGGTCCGTCTGGAACCGCTGGTTCGGGTGCTGGGACATCTACTCCTCAGGGGGAGAAAGACTCTCGAGAAGCTATGCCGATCACGTCAATTCCATCAAATCAAGCGGCAACAAGTTTGAGTGATTTTGAACAGATGTTGCAGACACTTGAAGGAGGGGAATTTGTTGGTAATTTGACGGCTGAACAGTTGCAAAGGGTGTTTGATTTGAATGATGAAGAGATGAGACAAGCGTCTGAGAAAGCTCCAAAGAAATATGAATCATCTGAACCAGAGTCTGATGAAGACGAAGAAGGTATGTTTGAAGAAGAGATTAAGATAGAGGATATTACAGAAGAAGAATATCCAGATTTATACTCTAACTTTAATAACAATCAATCTGGTGATGATTTCGAGGTATTTCTGGAAGAAAAAGATGCTGAAGCTGAGGAAATATTGAGAAAGAATGAATCAGAAAAACCTGAAGACGCGGTGGTTAAGGAGGCTAATGTTCAGAAGCAGCGTAAAAAATTTGACGAATTCATGAAAACTTTTCATGCCAATTATGTTCCGCCTCCGAAGCCAATCAAGCAGAGATCATTTTTCAAATTCAAGGGTCAAGCTTCAGGTAATATAATCAGTTGGATGTATGCTTCGAGTTTGAAGTGCTACGGGATTAAACGAGAACATGGAATCCAGTACTTCAAATGTGCCAAAGATTTTAGCAGTCTGCCGGTTTGGGATATTCGTGAGTTGTTCTAGTGGCCGAACTCCGGCCGAACCTTGGCCGAGCCTTGGCCGAACCTCATGTTCGGACAAGCTATGGAGTTCGGCCGGCCGAAGACTTATATATAGGTTGTGTGTGTGTCTTTGTAACTAGTTTTTAATAGTGAGCGAACTTATGTGAGAGTGTGTGTGTTTGTACTCTGAGTCTCTTGTAATCAAGTTGTTTTTGAGAGATTGAGTTATTTACACCGTTTGTTTGCATTCTCATCTACACAATTGTTATCGAACTAGACTGATCCCACGCTCCAGCGTTTTCAACTATTCTGCTATATTACTAATAACCAAGTCGCCTTGTAACTTACTTTGTAACAAAATAAGATACAACTTTAGTGTTACCTCAATTCCTTGCATTGAAGTTTCCATGATATATTGAATTTCCTTCTTGACCACTACGGCTAGTTGACAACACACTTAGGACTTCCCAATAACAATTTTGTTGGAAATTAACATCAAATAACCATTTCTACCTCATCTTTAAATAATTAAGCGATATTCACGTGACAACTTATATGATTTTGCTTACCTAAGTAACACTTTCATTATATTTTAGGATGACTGCATGTTCAACTTGGGGTTAACAACCATAAAACATCAACATAATACATAACCCAAAATTGTCATCTTCCCCAAATTTTCTAGCATAAACCCTAATTTATGCATTTGAAGATATATAGTTTATAACATCAAATCAATGCTTTAAACTTACTAAAATCAACATACTAGATGCTATACAGATCCAGAATTCACCCGATTTAAACTAATTTCAAAGCTAGCCAAGACTAGATTCGAAATCCTTGATGCTAACATCCATGAAAGAACAACTAGTGAAAAAAATAGGTTACCTCCTGGTTAGAACTATTCTGCTAAAATATTAATTTAAGCATCCAATTTGAGTAAAACCTATCAAAATTCAACTCTCCCTTCTCCTTCACGTAATAGATGCAAGAGGAAACGCCCTATTCTTTTTCTTCCCTCAATGCGAGCCCTTATGTTATGTGACCTCTCCCTTTCTTTCTTTTTTTATTTTACAACAATTAATCAATTTCTAAGGAATGGCAACTTTAACCCTTCTACTTGAAACTTAATATTAAATCCTACTACTAAGATATATTTACTTCTCACTCCCTAATCATATATGATGTACTTATTAGTTACTTAATATTTCTAGTAACTAATTACATCTCAACCATTTCTTTAATTGTGGGTTATCATTTTATCATACCTATCCGAACATTCTACTCTACCACAATAATTATTTTTAATCAAAACGGCTTTGGGATGTTACAATAGGGGAGGTCGAGCATGACCTCCCCTCTCATACAACAAAGATCATAAATTTCTCTCAACAAACTGAGCTCCCCTCTCATACAACAGAGATCAAAAACTTCTCTCAACAAATGAAGAACAAGCCTTTTATACTATTGCTCATTAGTTGGGGTTGTCAACTAATGAGCAACCAATGAGCCTCATTAGTTGGCTCATTCGCCATCAACGAATGAGCTTCATTCGTGATCAATGAATGAGCAGTGAGCAGCTTCTACATTCTTTGGATCTTGTTTTCTCATTTGTAAGTTTATTCGAACAGTAACGGTCACACATAATCATGCATTAACAATATCGATCAAATATTTTAACTCAAAGTAAATCCTACACGATTCAAAAAGCCACCCCTTAATGATACTCAAGTCCCGATCAACCCAATTGATAATCAGATCACACAATATTTGGAATAACTCCACAAGATCTTATTGATAAACAAAGAAAACTAACTCTAAAAACCTTGATTAGAACTTATGAAACATAACTCGTACTTGGTAGGGTCTATTTATAAAGAATGATAATCTTAATTACTAGCTAATCCTAACTTTGTCACCAAGTAAAACATTAATTAACATTGTAACCCCTTAGGCTTTGACCAACTTGTCAAGACCACTTAGGTTGATCCATAACTTGAGTCAAACTCGGAAATTATGTCCAATAGATACGAAATACAAAACATGCATACTTTAGGTATAATATAACATTATTGTAATAAAAATTTAAAAGTAAGATATCATCGTAGACATACATTTTGGATTTAAAAATCTTGTGGTTAAATGTGTTGTGCTTGTAGGTAGGCGGATAACATCTTCTTGAACTTAGGGGCTGTTTGATAGGCACTTTATAACCTCTTAATGGTGTCACATCTAAATCGGTAAGACCTGAGGGTGTTTGGTTTAGCCTGTTAATGAAAAAACACATCTTTCCAACCTCTTATTCGGTAAGTTTAAAAAATGAATCTGAATGATTCTTTTAAAAGAAACCAAAGGCCCATTCCTTTTCTACCCCTGTTCCTTTTCTCTGCCTCCACCCAAAACCCTAGCACTCCTCAAGACATCCTCACGACAGAAGACCCATCGGCGCTCCAATCGCCGCCTGCGCCGCGCCCTGTGCCGCCTTGCGCCGCCCTGCCGGTCCACCCGTCCTCCGATCTGCTGCCTTCGGCCAGCCCAACCGATCTGCTGTCTTCCGCCTTCACCTGGTACGAGTTTTAGTCAGTCCGTTCACGACATGGAATGGGGTTCACATAGCATTGAGGAGATGGCTATTTTGCGTGACGAAATAGCTACTCAACTAATGTCAAATAATTAATTTGTATTAGGATTTCAGTATGTTTTTATGAATTTTTAAGGATTTATGTGTAATATGGATTTTCTATGATGGATTGTATGTTTTTTCCTTTAATCATTACGATTCAGACCAAACAGATACATTTCATTTGCAATAAATAACCTACAGGGGTAAAATAGTCATTCTGCACAACCCTTCAGAGGTCCAACCAAACAACACTAACTGATTCACTATCTCTTATACAACCAGACCTCTTACTGATTCAGCACTTGACAATACAGATCCTGCCAAACAGCCCCTTAAAGTATTTGGCATGAACTAGCAACTGATTCGAATCTGAAAATCATGTCACAAACATGAATATGAACATGACATAAATATATAAGGATTGAACGTTTCACTTGACTTTTTTTAAATTTCTTTCTAATATAGTAATGCTTTAAGATAATAATTTTACAATAAAAATACAAATATGTATAAACTAATTATGTTTTAATCATAAAATACTATTTTAGTTTATCTTTTGAGTTTTAAACTTTAAAAAATTGAAAATATCAATTTAAATTATGACATAAAAAAGTTTAAAAATATTAAATATTAAATATTAAATAAATTGGTCAAATATGTCGACATTAGGTCAACTCGCCAACCCTATATGTTGACACGAACACAACTTATTTAGTTAAACGGGCTTTCATGCTCGACCTGAAGCTGACTCGGAATGACTTTTACTAAACCAAAACCCATAAATTTCGAATTGGGTTCATATGTTAGTTTGAAGCTGACCGAAACGAATTTTACTAAAGCAAAACCCACAAATTTTAAGTTGGGTTTATATGTTATTTGCAGATCGTCTCACAAATACATCCATTTTTCATAGATAATATTTCGTCCAATTAGAACGAAATAAGCAATTTCATTATCTTCTCATCCACGTGATTCAAACCCCCATTCTTTTGGATAAAAGTCTTACCATATCCAAAATTCTAAGGCGTGCGTATTCTATATTATATATCATATCAATTGTTTATGAAAAATTGGCTCATATTAATTCAAGTTATTACACACTGATTGATAATAATTCTAGTTTTGATTTTTCCCTATAATAATCCCAATTATTTAACCATTGGCTTATATTAAACCGACGTTAACTATAGACTAACTCAGTTAGTTTAAGGGACTGTTTTTGTAAATTTTTAAAATCTAGAACCACTTTTACAGAGAGATCGGCTTCTAAGAGCCTCCTCCCCCTCACCCCACCACCGTACAATAATAGTATAAACCTTATAATGAAATGATTATGTTGTATGTATTACAAATACGTTTTGTGCGACTTTTGACCATTTTCTTTTGTTGCCCCTTTCTTAGTTTTTAAATCGATCCTTTTTTTAGATGAAACAATGAAACATAATCAAAATGAATCCATTTGTAGTAAATGGGTCCATAGTGGTTCCTGTTTGCTCCTATGGTTCTTTGTCTTGATCGTTTTTTTTCTTTTTTCTTTTAATTAAAAACGACTCTCTTTTTATTCAAGGTTTCGGTGGTCTCTTCTCTTAAGCACGAGAAATTTTGTTGAGCTAAATACACGTACAATACTATTCGAGTGTGGCAACAAGAGAAAAGGGTCAAAAGTCGTGCAAAACCTATTGGTAATGCATAGAACATACTCATTCCATTATAAGATTTATACTATTATTATACGGTGGTGGGTTGAGGAGGAGGAGGTTGTGGAAGCTGATCTCTTTTTTTCTATGTAAAAGTGGTTCTAGGTTTTATGAAATTATAAAAACCAGTTCCTTCATTTTAAGAAATTACAAAAATAGTCCCTCACACTAACTGGGTTAATCTATAGTTAACGGCAGCTCAATATAGGCCAATGGTTTGATAATTGGGTTTATTGTGGTGAAAAATTAAAACTGGGTTATTATCGATCAATGTGTGATAACTGGGATTAATATGGGTCAATTTTCCATTGTTTATTGGTAATAGACCTTTATATCAATATATTTCGACAAGAAACGAAAATTAATAAAGTTACACTTGAAAATACTTGTAAAATAAATACATTTTTAGAAATATTATTCGGATGTTTTCATAGTTAAAATTATCCAACTTCTATATAAAAATAAATTTATTTAAGCAAAACATATTATATAGCTAAAAGTTCAAATACAGATTATGTTTTGCATACAATGTATACAAAGTGATCATGTAAGAATATTAGAACAAATTATTCTTACGTAATTAAGACACATGTATGATTAGAATAAAAAAATTCTTACGTAATTAAGACACATGTGTGGTTGAAATAAAAAAAAAACTGTAATGTTTATCTCGCATAAAAGTATAAAAGTCAAAAAGTCACGAAAGATCGATTTATTCTTACTTGACACTTTATACCAAAAACGTGTTTTATACCAAAAATGCACCTTAGTCAAATAACTTTCCCATATATTAATTTAATTATTAGTTTTGCTATTTAGATATTTATATATAAAATACAAAGAGAGTGTGAGATACTTACACCTCATGAGTCATGACGTGGCTGTCATTTTCCGAGTCGTAGCGGTATTGTTGGAGTTCCTATCTTTTCATGGACTTTAATCATTATGCATATTTATTATTATTATTATTATTATTATTATTATTATTATTATTATTATTATTATTATTATTATTATTATTATTATTATTTATTATTATTATTATTATTATTATTATCTACTATTCTTACTATTATTAGTATTAATATTATTATTATTATTATTATTATTATTTCTATTATTATTATTATTATTATTATTATTATTATTATTATTATTATTATTATTATTATTATTATTATTATTATTATTATTATTATTACTAGGGGTATACCCGCGCATTGCGGCGGCTACAGTTTGTAGCGCGTTATTCGTCTTTTGTTCACGCGTTCGACGACGACAATTTAGAACACGATATTTGTTCCTGTTAACGCGTTGCGGTGCGACGACAATTTACAATACGGTACATACACATTTGACAGTGACGACAATTTACAAGACTCATAACATATGGTGCAACCTCGTGATGCGGCGACAGCAAACTACAATCTATATACAAACAATTATATCCCTTAAATGATAGTTTTTAAAATATTAGGCGAATTTGGATCTACATTTTGTGAAAAATAATAATTAAATGATATTTAACCTTAAACACAATTAATCTTACATCTACAATAATCTATAATTAATAGCTAAGTAATATTAACTTTAAATAGCTAATTGTGTACATAATTGTATGAAGTTACTATAACTGATTTACAACATTAAAAATGCCATTTCATAATAACGTTTGTTTGTGTTATGCTGCATTGGGCTCATAGCTTGACTTCAAACTTCGTGCAGAAATAAGTATCCCTGGTTTGTTGAGTGACTCTTAATGCTATAAAAATAGCCTCCAGATCATCTACAACCTCGACCAAAGTCTGCAATGATTATCATTTGAATATCATGAAATTACCTGGTTAAAAATGCAGCTCGATGATGGGGGCTGCCATGTTCCTTCATGCATAAGCTATGTTTTTGCCATCCATGAGATTATCAACTCCCAATCTCCTGTGGTGAATCTAGCATGAAATTATCTACTCCCAAGTCCTAATCCCCTGTGGTGAATCTCTTCCAACCTGACTACATGAGCTCCAAATCTACATGAGAATCATTAACGACAATAAACACATATTTTAAGGAAAATCACGTTGTTTGATGAAAACCTAATTACATACCTTAAATGAGAACTGGGTTATTGTCCCTATCTTTATCTTCCAGTGATGGCACTTCAAGATCCTTTCACCCCTTAAACAGAAAATATATATATAAAACACAGTTGGGATTTAGTCATTCAAATTTTAGATATAAAACTCATTACATGATACTATTGATGAATCCGTTAGCTTATTTCCATTTAAAAATGATGAACATCTTTAGTCGAGTGTAAATGAACATTTGAGTCTCAACACAACTGATCCTGATTGCCTCCGGTGCACCCTACATTAAAATAGTTTATTACAATCAATGCTACAGAGTAAACACATAAGGTCCTGATTACCAAGAAACTGTTGTTACATATTTGTCTAAGTCCCTAACGTCTCGGTAATGCTGCAACACCCACTATAGTTTGAACATAATAACTGAAAAACCCTGTAATGAAAACTGCAAAGTGAAGAACAACTTATACAATGACTCTGGCTGAAACAGCTGAATCATAATTGACTATAAGACAGAACAAAGAGCAATTGAGACTAATACAACTGAATTATAACCTACATACAGAAATAGTCCAGGTCTTTTTCATCAAGACAAACAAACACCGTTATAAACAATTACACATACACACAAAACCCATACATATAACCAAAATGAAAAAAGGAAAGTTCTTAATCTTTTCACTTCATATGGCCACCATAGATTGTAATTAAGTTATAAAGCTCTATTAGTTTATACATGTAACATGCGGATGTCCTTGCATAAGAAATATAAGCAGTATTAATGCTATAATCAATAAGATGTCACTAAAATCTTAGAACTAAACTCACCTTAGCGGGGTTGAGTTCTTCTAGAAAATTGAGTGACTCACATGACTATGGGCATAATAAAGTATGTAGCCAACTGAATCTTCGTCGGACAACCATACATCCACCTTTTGTAAGAACAACAACACTCTGAGTAACAAAACCAGATCTTTTAAAATGAAACCCACATATAAAAAGCAATACAAACCAGATCTTGCGGTTCTTAGAGATCTGAATCCTATTGTATCCATCAAGAACACTCTGCGTAACAAAAAAACCAATTAACAACAAATAATTTGTTTGGAACACAAAATAAATATGTTACCTCAGATGGTCGTTGACTCAAGAAACCTAACGCCAGTGATTTGAAGTTGACATAAAGCAGTATAGAGCCAAAGAAAGTGGAAGAAATGGGGGAAAGCACACTCCGAATAAAATTGAATCCAGCCTCTTGAGGGTTCTGCCTAGTTGATGTGCAAAAATCGATCTATAAAAATAACCTAAATTATCCTAAACCTAGACACACTAAATTAAACTCAATTAACCTAAAACTAGACCGACTCAATAGGCAAGTGAACCTATCGAATGTAGAATAGCAAATGGTAAACGAGGTCGAACCCTAGAGACACTAAAAGACAAAATTAACTATGAAAAGTAAATTACTGATTAATTGGTGAAAATTGGTTTTTGATTTGGAAAATTGATTAACTAATTAAATTAACTAAAATTAACTAACTTACTAAAAATAGAAACTACTAAGAATGGAAATTACTAAAAATGGAAAGCAAACCACAAACTCAAACCCTAGAGATGAAAACCAGATATGAGAAATAACACTACCTAGGCCTAGAATCCTAATTGATACTCACGACTTCACTCGGTTGAAGAAAACTATGATGGAATCAGGATCTTCAAATCAATTCTAAGAAAACCCCACTGGAACCCAAATCACTTTCCGGCTGTAACGCAATAGGCAATCCTAAGAACTGAATACGCACACTGATTGGGTTAAGTCACCTCCCGGCTTGTTCCTAACAGAAAATCTAGTACTCGATCGAATAAGTCACCTTCCGGCTTGTTCCTATCCCAACCACCTAATAGATGAGAGGAGTGGTTTCTACCTACCAAAACGACATGGAATAACAGAAGCGCTAACGTTACTAGGGAATCCCTCTCCCGAGGCAATTTGACCTAAAACCCTAACACAACCGACTACCCAATAGACCTATCACCTTCCGGCTTGTCTAAGTCTAGCAAAACGCAGAAATCAACCTATCAATCACAAGCTATTCCTATGGTGTTGGACGTCTCAAAACATCTACTAATCACAAACACAAAGTAAGCAATCTAGCATGCAACCCTAAATTGAAAGACATTCAAAGAGTAACATGAGGAATATGCAAGCAATTCAAAGACTAAAATCTGTATTCATACGCATCAAATCAGAAAGATAGAAACTTTTACTAGATTAACAATCCATACATAAGAATTCACAAACCGAGCAAGTCGAAATTATCAATTATTCATCATATAGCCTAGGTAATGTAATTGGCTTAGCCAAGATGCATAAACATGTCCAGAATATAATTAAAAACAGTAGACATAGTCATGAACAGATCTGGTCTATAAAAACAAACACGAAAATTGAAGTAGACAAGAACCCGGAAAGCGTTTTGATGATGAATTCTTCAATCCAAGGCTCCTAGATGCTTCCCTCTTGAGTTCCTGCTCCGAATTTCGTCTCTTAAGGCTCTGAGTCGCGGCTGATGTGTGTGTAGTCGACTGGAGAATTCGTATTCTATTTATAATTGGAGAATTAGGGTTTTCCGGAAAAATAGCCTCCAAGCGTATCGCTTGGAGACCTCCTGTTCAGCAGGCGATACGCATGGACCCAAAAGATGACAAAATAGTCGGGTCAACGTTTAATTCACCGCCTTTGACTTCCACGCTGCAAGCGTATCGCTTGCAACTCTCTGGGCACCAGGCGATACGCCTGGTGCTTGATTTTCAGCATTTTTCTTCTTTTTTTCTTCTAGTCTTCTCCAATCCTCGTTTCTCTCGGGACTTGCACCAAAACTGCAAACTTACCACGAAACACACATTAAGACACTAAAACACACAATTAACTAAAAACCTAAGGAAAACGACTCAAAAGACTCTCAAAACGACTTGAAAACATAAAGGAAAACCGATGTGTTTTGCAACACATCAAATATCCCCCCACTTAACCTTTTTTCGTCCCCGAAAAAACCTGCAAATGGAATCATAACCTGAGTAATTGGCTTCCAACTTTTTTCAATTTCATCAATTTCAATTCTATCAGTCTATTCACATCCCGGTAGCGATTATCGATATTTCGATCCGATTAAACCCAACACTAACCTTTGAGCCCCCAAGGTGTTTATAAATTACCAGATATAGTTCAGTCTGCCTATGTGTCCCACTCTAGAGAGATCAAGTTCAACCTAATCCCGAATCATATTCAGTCCGAATAAAGGGTAATAAAGATATAACTTTTTGATTTTTCCCACCCCCCTTAAATCAGATACAAAAAATTGTCCAAAGAATGATGGAATTAGATGGAATGTGAAGTGCTTGAGCATTTATTTCTAAACTACCATATCGTTTCACCTCTTTTTTTTTCTTCATAATTGGTCACTTTTACCTAAAATTACCAACGGACATCATCAGAGGTATTCTTTCACAAGGTCTTACCCCCGAAATCATACATGAGTGTTTTGCCCGCGAGATCCGGAACATCATCAGAGGTACTTACCACGAGATGCTATCCTTAGTTTGTACATGAGTATTCTGCCCCTTCACTCTAATTCATTAACCAATTATTACCTAGTATGCTCATTATGGAGAATGAGGCGCCGTTATTTCTCGGATTTGCTTTCGCAAAAAGATCATAACGTGCCAGGTATTCTAAGGACATAAAATATCTAGCCTAAAGGGGTCTCTTTCCTCATAATCCTCCGTTTCAGTATTCCCATCACTCCTAAAATGTGAACCCACTAGCAGACTGATTAATTACATATTTATACAACAATAAACACAATGGGATATTTAATCTTTACTAAGTTAGTTGGGCCTACCAATACATCACTAACCGGTAATGTTTTCAACTGTTAATTACATTTATCATTTAAGCACTTAATCAGGCAACCAATCCTCGGGTTTCACCTATCATCTTCCATTTTAAAACTGCAGACTTAATCAGAAACATTTTTTTCAATTTTTCAATTTTTTTTGGATTTTTGTTTTGTTTTTTAAAATTTTTTTTTCAAGACTCACACTTTAAACAAACTCACTAAAACTGACTCAACTAACGAGACACGACACGTAGTCTCCCCATCCCCACACTTGAAACTCACATTGTCCCTAATGTGAACTGAGAAACGACTCAAACAAGTAAAAGAAAACAAAACAGAAAAATAAATGAATAAATACTGAAAAAAAATAAAAGAACAGAAAAAAATGGAACAGACTCCCCTGATTGAATCGGCATGAAAAGAATCTTGTTCCTCGCCCTCCAATTCGAACGTGATATCGAAACTTACTAACTCCGGAATTGCATCAAAAGAAATCGTCACGGACGAAAGCGGCGTCTAACAAACCATATTCTAACAATCACAGCAAACCAAAATCACAGCAGCATATATATCAAACAAACCACCCAACCGGTTAACCCCGTACAAATTCCCAAGTATCAGAATATCAGAATATAAAATACAGACCATGATGATAAAAACAAAAATAATGAAAAAGTACAAGGATGTGAAATAACCGATCAACTGGCTGCTGCTGCTATCAAAAGTTATCAAACCATCAGCTACTCCTCTCCAGCATCATCATCAGAATCATCAGCAGCGGCCTCAGGCTCCCGGAAGAACTCTGGCAACTAAAATCCCTGAGCAATGTACAAACCTCTGATAGCCCTGTCCTGCAAATCCATCCTCAGCATCATCTCATTCCTAACCATCTCCAACGTCAACGGCCCTGCCCTCGGCTCTCTAACTGGCCTATCAACTGGAGGCCTCTCAGCCCTCTGCGGAATCCTCCTCCTCGCAGGGGCTCCAACCTCAACCCATCTCGGAGGATCATCAAATGGACAAAAACCTGCCTTCCGCATGTCCATCAAAGTATATGGCAATGTCGGCGGACCAGCAGTCAAATGCGAAGGCCTATACCTCTCTAAAACCCCCAGACGCTCAGCTAACCTACCAATGTATGGACCCAGATCCAACCTCGCCTCCGGCCCTCCCTTGCGGGGCCGGGCTACAGACTGAACAAAAACGGCAGCGAGGTTGGTCGGGTGTCTCTCCACCAGCGACCTCAGACAAAACAAATCTAGCATATTGACCTTATCGGCCCCAGCACGTCTCCCAATCAATGAACACGCAAGAATCCTATGCACATACCTCAGAACCGGATCCCTGATCGCAGAAGCTACTAAACCAGCCGTGTACGGCGCATCAGATATCGTCTCCCAAAACGCACGCAAGTGGCCATCCACAACATAAAACTCCTTGGCCTTCTTGGTCGTCCCTCTCAAACTCGTCCTAAACACAGGTGTAGCGACCTCCTCCCCGGTGTAAAAACCCAACGCAACAGCCAACTGAGGCATGCTCATCTCGAATAACCTCCTACCCAGAGCAAATGATACTGTGACTGGCGAATCAAACTCCTTCGCGTCATACCTCCATGTCGAGTGGAACTCCACCGTCAACTCCCGATACTGGGGCCCATCACAAGCTAAAACTCTCCTCCAGCGCTCGTCTAGCATCGCCTCTAACCTGGCTCTAGCAACCATCCTATCCATCAGCTCCCAGTCGAATGTCCGGTGCTGAAGCAGGTCTAGGCGCATAAACGTCTCACATCTCTCACCCTCGTAGGTGCCCTGAAACTGCAGCAAAGTGTGATCCTCAATCCGGCGCTCCTCAACCGGCGGCAGCTCCTCCTCATAGTTCGGTAAAACCTCGGCTGCTAAATACGGGATCCTCTGCCTGTGATGAATAACCTTCGTCGTTTTCTGCTTTTTTCTCGAACCACTACCAGATGCCTCCATACCTACAAAACAGATTTAACAGTGATATCCAAGCAACAGATAGCGATCACAAACTATTTTTTTGGATTTTTAATTTTTTATTTTATTATATTTTTTTTTTCAGAAAGAAAGAAAAACGGGATTAAAACCTAAAAACAAATTGCGTGACACAAAACGAAAAAGAAAAAACACAAAAAATTTTCAGAAAAATCGGGCATGACCCGTTCGTTTATCGAGCAAAACCAGTTCTTCACAAAACCTGCCAAAATGTATAACAATTCAACCAACCAACACTCAGAATTCCAGATTCAATCATCCCGATCCAATTATGAACATATTAATCAATTTACAATTCAGCAAATGAACAAAGTAATTTCAATCAAAACCAAACCAACAATCCGCCCAAGATCAGACAGACGATACGAGCTCAGGACATAAATTGAACACATTAGCATCATAATATCAAATATGTACCAAACACTCGTCCCCACCCAGCAAAACCACTTAAACTAAACACAAATTCATGCATAGCATCAAGAACAACCGAATACGAACAACTAACTAATCAAAATCAAACTCAAACATAGAAACTAAGACAAAATGCAACAGGGAACAAGAGTTAACATACCGGAGTCGCGAAATGCTAAAAGAAAAATGAAATCGATGAACTGTGACGATGGTCAGTCCTCTGTGAATCTCCGATGAGCTCACTGTGGTGGTGAGTGGTGGTTAAACAGCAGCGGCGGTAGATGGTTGGTGATAGAGGCGGCTGTGGAGGGTGACTGGTGGTTGGCGGCAGGTGGTAGATCGGTGGTGAGGGCGGTGGTTGCGGAATAGCGGAACCGAGGGTGGGTGATGACTGGCCCGGCGTGGTGGCGGTTGCGCAAGGTGGGTGTGGCGTCGGAGGCGGTTGAGAATGGTGGCGGGAGGTGGTAGTTGGTGAAGGCGAGGGGTGAAGGTGGGTGAGGATGATGGTGGTAGTGGGCGGCGGTAAGGATGGTGCAGGAGGGTTGGAGTGGTGGTTGCGACGGTGATGTGGAGGTGAATGGCGGCAGTGGAGGGCGGCGATAGGTGGTGGCGGTGTATGGCGACGGGAGGATGTGGGAGATGGTGGTGGCTGGATTAGGGTTAAATGGGGCCGAAAGGGGGGTTTTAACAGAGTTAATTTTTTTTCTCGGTCTCTCACCTGCAAGCGTATCGCTTGCAGGACACAAACCCTGCAGGCGATATGCTTGTATCCATTGACCGCCGTTTTGACCTTACTTCCAGGCGTATCGCTTGGAGTAATGCTCATCCCAGGCGATACGCTTGGAACGAGATTTCCAGAGAATTTTTGAAATTTCTCATACTTAGTCAAATTTTTGATGTTTTCAAAAATTCTCATCACCCTGGAATTTCAAGCCCAGCAAATTTATACTAACCAATACATACCTGAGACTCCATTCCTGCATGAATTCGCTCTTCCAGACATCTTCAATTTCCTGCAACATCAAACAGACAAACAAACGCAACAAACCGAAAACACACGAAAAACGAAAAACAAAAACACACGAAAATAAAGAAAACAAATATGCCAATACTATACAAACTCTACAACTCGGTTTTTCACCGAGTACTCTCCCCCTTGAGTTATTCAACCTCAATTTCAGGGAGAGCCAACATCTCCTCGTCTTTTTCTATCGGACCTCCAATGTAATGTTTCAGACGATGACCATTGACCTTCCACGTTCTACCATCAGCTTCAAGCTCCACTGTTCCATACGGGAACACTTCTTTCACCATGAATGGTCCACTCCAGCGGGACCTCAACTTACCTGGAAACAGTCTAAGACGCGAATCATATAATAGCACTCTATCCCCACACTTAAACTCTTTCCTACCTTTCAACCGACTATTATGCAACGCTTTGGTTCTCTCCTTATAACTCCAAGACCTTTCATAAGCTTCGTTCCTCAACTCTTCTACCTCATGGATTTGAAGAAACCGGTCCTTCACGGCTTTAGTTAGATCAACGTTAACCGCTCGAATGGCCCAGTAGGCTTTATGTTCAAGCTCGACCGGTAGATGACACGTTTTCCCATAAACCATCATAAAGGGCGTGGTTCCAATGGGTGTTTTGTAAGCAGCACGGAAAGCCCATAACGCATCATCTAACTTATCGGACCAATCCTTGCGATTGCTTCCGACAGTTTTCTCCAAAATCCTCTTAACCCCTCTGTTAGCATTCTCCACTTGACCGCTCGTTTGTGGATGATAAGCGGTCGAAGTCCTATGATTCACTCCATATCTAGCTAACACCTTCTCCATTTGGGCATTGCAAAAATGCGTGCCCCTATCACTAATCAACACCTTAGGGGTTCCAAACCTACTAAACAGAATCCTCAAAAACCTCACAATCACTCGCGCATCATTAGTAGGCAAGGCTTGAGCCTCAACCCACTTAGAAACATAATCTATCGCAACGAGGATGTACCGATTCCCCCGGGATGCGGGGAATGGACCCATGAAATCAATGCCCCATATGTCAAAAACTTCAACACTTTGGATAGGATGTTGGGGCATCTCATTCCGGGATGAGATGTTGCCTATACGCTGACAGGCGTCGTATTTCTTCACAAACTCATGAGCATCCTTAAACAAAGTCGGCCAATAAAACCCTGAATCTAAAACTTTCCTAGCAGTATAGGATGGCCCAAAATGCCCACCTGGTGGGCTCTCATGACAGTGCCTAAGGATATCTAAACCCTCTTCTCTACTCACACATCTCCTAAACGCCCCATCGATTCCTACACGAAACAAGTATGGAGCATCCCACATGTAGTGTCTAGAATCAGAAATGAACTTCTTTCTCTGTTGGGATGTCATACCATCCATCAGCATGCCATGTGCTAAATAATTCGCCATATCGGAAAACCATGGCATGCCTTGCTCCTCCGCACTCGTCAATCCAACAAACTCTCCACTCACTGTCATAGCACTCTCAAACGGGAAAGTGTCCCCGATGGCCTCCTCTCTCAGTTTCTCTCTCTCGGGGTCCTCAAGGCGCGACAGATGGTCGGCCGCTACGTTCTCCGCCCCCTTCTTATCCCTAATCTCAATATCAAACTCAGACAACAAAAGAATCCACCTAATCAAACGAGGTTTCGTGTCCTTCTTCGCAAACAAGTATCGCAATGCAGCATGGTCGGTGTAAACAATGGTTTTAGATAGAACGAGGTAAGAACGGAATTTGTCGAATGCATAAACAACGGCGAGAAGCTCCTTTTCGGTGGTTGTGTAATTCTCCTGAGCGTTGTCTAAGGTCTTGCTTGCGTAGTAAATGGGATGGAAATGTTTCTCTCTACGTTGCCCTAAAACAGCCCCTACCGCAAAATCACTCGCGTCGCACATAAGCTCAAACGGTAAACTCCAATCGGGGGCTATCAAAATAGGCGCACTCACTAATCTCTCCTTCAGAAACTCAAACGCTTTCAGACAACTCTCATCAAACTCAAAATCAACATCTTTCTCTAAGAGACGGGTCATGGGTCTAGTAATTTTGGAAAAATCCTTAATGAACCTACGGTAGAACCCTGCGTGTCCTAAGAAACTCCTGACAGATTTGACATTAGTGGGCGATGGAAGTTTGCTAATCGTCTCAATCTTGGCCCTATCGACCTCAATACCTGCACGAGAAATCTTATGACCTAAAACTATCCCCTCCGTGACCATGAAATGACATTTCTCCCAGTTAAGCATCAGTTTGGTCTCTATACATCTAGCCAACATCCTCTCTAAATTACCTAAGCACTGATCGAATGAACTCCCGAAAACAGAAAAATCGTCCATGGAAGTCTCGATCATATCCTGAAAAATGGACACCATACACCTCTGAAATGTGGCCGGAGCGTTACACAGCCCGAATGGCATACGGCGATACGCGAAGGTACCGTATGGGCATGTGAATGTGGTTTTCTCCTGATCCTCGGGTGCAATAGGAATCTGGAAATAACCGGAAAACCCGTCGAGAAAACAGTAGTACTGCTGACCCGACAAACGCTCCAACATCTGATCGATAAAGGGTAATGGGAAGTGGTCCTTCCTAGTGGCATTGTTAAGTCTACGGTAATCTATGCACACTCTCCATCCTGTGACGGTCCTACTCGGGATCAACTCATGTCTCTCATTCATCACCACTGTCATACCCCCCTTCTTGGGGACTACCTGGACCGGGCTAACCCATGTAGAATCAGAGATCGGATAAATCAGTCCCGCGTCCAGTAGTTTGAGAACCTCCTTCTTTACAACCTCCTGCATGTTTGGATTTAAACGCCTCTGGGGTTGGACTACAGGTTTATACTCATCCTCCATGAGTATGCGATGCGTGCAAAACAAAGGGCTTATGCCCTTGATATCGGACAATCTCCACGCAATCGCCTGCTTATGCGCTCGCAGAACCTGTATCAGCTTCACTTTTCTCCTCCTCCGTCAAATGAGCAGAAATAATGACGGGTAATCGGGACTCACTATCCAAGAATGCATACTCTAGATGAGATGGTAACTCCTTAAGCTCTAAGACTGGTGGTTCCTCTACAGACGGTTTTTCTCCTAACTCCTCAGACTCACTAACCTCAAAAACCTCAGAACACTCCTCTGGTCTCTCAGTTGAGACATGTTCCTGGTGAACATCATCATCAACCTCCCGGTCCTCACTCACCGGGGTCTCACTCGCAACAAGATCTGCTCCACAAATG
>JBCNJP010000025.1:17529106-17576436 GCA_039602395.1 Deinandra increscens subsp. villosa
TCATTATTTGAGGTCATAGACCTAAGATAAAGCTGAAAAGAATAGAGCTTTTCTTAGTTTATGTGTTTGGGTCAAAATTACCCGACTTTGAGTTATTTGTGTAAATAGTTTTTCTTCTAGTTTGTTTATTGACTTTTCCGGATTTCTAAACACTTAGCCACTTTCACATTCCCATTCCATACCCTAAACCCTAGCCTAACATTACAACCCTTAATAAAGTCCTCTTGATTTATGCTCGGTTTTATGTTATTTGGTGGAGATGCGATTTCGATACAAGCCTATGATAATGGGGGTGCATGTTTGGCCTTGAGTGATCCTCTTAAATCGATGATCTTTTTAATCATCTATCCACTAAATTTCACCGAGTTGAGTGATCATTGTGAGGGGTATGATGCTTGTTTGATTGAACCTTGATGTGTGTCTAGCTAGTAGGCATTTCCTTTTTTTTTTTAATTAGTTATCATAATTGCTTGTTGGATTATAAATCTTTGAAAAGTGTAAATCTTGAGATTTGGGGATGCATGTGGGCTTGAGTAGTTGCATTGGGTTGGGTGGACGTTGCGTTTTCGATTGGCTTGTGGATGTGTTGCATAAGATTTTGCTTGAGGGCAAGCAAAGTTTAAGTGTGGGGATATTTGATGTGTACCATCTTTTGCATAAAATAAATAAATAAATCCCGCATATAAATAAGTTTTTAAATGAAAATTATCAAAATTGGTGCTTAATTGTTTAATATTCAAATTATTGATTTTAGATTGGGTTTTTGATTAATATTTGAGAAATATAAATTTTCACATTTAAATTGAGTTTTTAATTGAGAATATTATAATGTGATATTTATTGGTGTGTTTATTTATTGAATTTTAGGTGTTTGGTTGGTGCGCGATGATTTTAGGAGAAAAACGCAATTTACGGAAGCGGATTTGGAGCTCGGATGAAGAAGTTACGGGAGTTTAAAGAAAAAGAAAAATAAATAAATAATAACAGCAGCAGCCCAGGCCTAGTTCTGCGTAGTCCACCAGCCCACCAGAGAAGCCCAGCGGCCCAGTGGCAGCTAGCCCAGCAGCAGCCATTGCCCAAGAAAAAAAAAGGAGAAAACAATAGGAGGAGGCAGGGTTCGAACCCCTGACCTCTAGGTCCTCCAGCAAGGGTTATACCACCAGGCCAGCAACTCCTTGTTGTTCATGTTCAGATTAGAAGTCATTTATACACTCATGCGAGGCCCAGATCAGCAACAAGCCCAGCGACCTGTAGCCTTTCCAGCCCTATTTTTCTCATATTTAAACCATTTTAGCTGCCGTTTTTTGCAGCCTTCACCTCATAAAAAACCCTAAAAATACTCTAAATAATCTGGAACATTGAAGGAGGATTAAGATATCAAGATTGGAGCTTTTGGATTGAAGATTTGAAGATCTAAGCCTTCCCGGTTTCCATTTTCATTTCGGGTCTTGCTTTCCTACTCTTGTTCTTGTTAGTAGTGATCATGTCATACTTCAAGATTAGATTTTTATCAATTATTAGCATGAGTTGTGGCTGATCCTACCACTGTATCACCTAGATTTGATGATTTAAGACCCATTTGACTTTCTAGTTTGACTTTTTGATATTATTATGTAATTTTGCTCATTGATTCTGATTTGGATGCATTGGATGATTATGTATATATGTTTAGCTTCTGTATTTATCATGTTATGTGGGTTAATTGATGTGGATTGTAGAACTACAACTATTTATTGATTAACTTATTATTAATCGGTTGACTTTTTGGAGTTTTATTGATTAATGCATGATCCGGAGACCTCCTGCATGATAATATGATATGGATTTGGGGCTGATTTTGTGTGCATCTATATGGGATAGAGTTGACCGATTCGTTTCATGTACTAGGAAATAGCTACGCATTGTTTAGTGAGTTAGGGTGCTTATGACCATAAGATTCGAGCTCGCTTATTCGTGTTTAGAGTTTTCTAGATCCTAGGCTATCTATTTCAGAATCATTGCATGTGTTAGATGCCATTTAGAGAGACCTTTCTTGTGGTTTCCTTTTACGTGTGCGTTTAGTTCGCTTTGACCGAAGCGATTAGACCATTGGGCAATTTTACATAGTTTTCTATCCGAGCTTCATTTAGGATTACCTTAGTGATTAGGATGTGTCTATAGTCCTATTTCATTTTGGTTTTCACCGTTAGTGGATAGTGATCGTGTTGATTAGTCAAACTAGGGGTCTTCTTGGGTTTAGAGGATTCTTATCTAGGTGATATTTTTCTCCGACTGTTTTTTCCATCGTGTTATCCGGTTTTTATCTGTTTTAGTTTTTTTCTGCTTAGTTTTTAGTGTTAGTTCTTAAAATCATTTTCATCGGTTAGATATTAGCAAAGATCCAGTATCGGGAGTCTACATACGCGTCCACGGATTGATATCCGGTTCTTACCAATACTTTATTGCATACGACGGGTTCACTGCCCTGGTGTGTAATTTGGTCACTTGGTATTTACCATTAAAGCTTGACCACGTTTTTTATATATCCAAATCTTACGCATCAGATCCACGTACAAATCCCTTTGCTGATACTGACAAGAATTTTGAATATGTGCAATTCAATGACAATCTGCAGGAAAAGATCCGAGAGATGCATGCACAGTATATACCTCCCTCTCCAGAGATTTTTGATCGGTTTTCACCTCCGCCCAATCCAACTACAGCTACGCTTGGAGTAAATAAAATGACCAAGAGAGAATTACAAGACTTTCTGGACTTAAGGGGATATGCTCGCAAAAGCTACAGCAGAAAGCAGATTCCCGGTCTACGAACTATGGTCAAAAATCATATAATTGAAGAAAACAAGAAAGTCAAGCGTCAGCAGGATGAACGTGAAGCAATAAGGGTAGAGGAACACCGAAGGAAAGACGCCCCTACCTTGGTTGACGAATGGAAGGAAATGGAACCATATCGGAAAGCCTTGGTGCAGTTTACTGCTAAAAAGCTTAAAGACATGCCTCCAAACGTCGAATCAGATGATGGGATGAAAATCCTTGGGTGGAAATATGATCACGAATTGAAGGCATTCATTGTCAAGCGCAGAAACGGGTTCGTTCAATTCTTTGCCAAAATAAAGGATCTTCTAAATCTGTTTTCTTGGGAGTTAAAGCAGCTTAGATGGCGACCACTGATCGATCACTCAAATGATCCAGTGGGTAGAGATGCTGAAGAACAAATAAGATCTATATACAATGTAAGCTCTACTCGTCCCATCAAGACAGAAAAGAAGAAATACAAAACTTTCAGAAGGCAAAGAGCTGAAGTACCTCACAAGGTTATGTACAAAAGTATCAGCAAGGATTTAGTTACCAAGAAAATAATGGGAGATCAGAAAAGCAACCCAATAAGGTGTTGGTATTACAGTGGGGACACTCATGAACTAGTAATTGAAAGGGAGAATGGCGATACAATAAGGCTCTTCGCGGCAATTAAACTGAGACTGCTGCATAGAAGTTACCTTAAATGGTTATTCTATAGTCACCTGGACACCATCCCTCGAAGGCTTAGACCATACGAGATAGTGGATGCAAACTACTTCGGTTTGTTTCTAAGATGGTGGTGCTGGGATGCATTGCTGCCAAGAAGATGACAACGGAAAGCCTGAGTACCTTAAAATACTGGGCCATGGGTGGTCGCGGGATCTATTATCTCTCTCTTGGTAATGAAAGGATGATAGAAATGTGGCACTATTCTGACTTGAAGAAGTTTTCGCGAGAAGATCTATGGATATTGTACGGTGCACAGATCGTCTGCTTAGATGATCGTTACAGGTACCTTGCCCGCAAGTACTGGAGATTCTTGCTGAAGCTGCTTGGCCAACTCAGATAGTCATCTAGTTTTCCTTTTATGTTTGTATTATCACCAAAGGGGGAATTTTTAAGAACTTTATAGGGTTGGTGGCAACTCAAACATAGCATCCTTTCCTTTTGTGCTCAATTGTATATCTTTCACTTTGCTTGTATCTTGTACTTGGTCAATTATCTTGATGATTGTATTAATCACTCAAGTATTTGATGTTTTGTATTTCATGATTAATGTCTTAACTTGTGTTGATTATTGATATTAAAGAAATTGCCATTGTGCATTTCAATTGCAGTGTGAATGTCTGAATCCAAATTCTGGGTCATTTCATGATAATCTACTTGGCAAATGTTAATAATTGAATGTGTCTTTGTAATAACAACCCTTAGTGATTCAATAATGATAATTGACATTTCCGGAGTGTACTTAGTGATTTCTGAACTTTCTTGGCGACCTCACCAACATTCTTGGCGACCTCACCAAGAATGTTGGCGATCTGGAATTGGTCTTGGCGATTTGGGGTTTGCCCTTGGCGACCTCACCAAGTTTGTTCTTGGTGATTTGGGCTTTGCCCTTGGCGACCTCACCAAGCTGGCGACCTCACCAAGTTTTTTCTTGGCGATCTGGGCAAGCATGCTTGGCGACCTCGCCAACCCTTGGCGACCTCACCAAGCCTTGGCGACCTCACCAAGCCTTGGCGACCTCACCAAGCCTTGGCGAGGTCACCAACCAGTCTTGGTGACTTCAGATTTGTTCTTGGCGATCTCGTCAGTCTGATGTCATAAATTTCACTAACTTCAATAACATTCTCTTGATTTCAGTGCAATCACGACCTGTGCTCTCTCCAGTATAAATAGCAACACTAGAATAACCCTAAATAAGCTCCTGGACGACTGTTTGAAGAGAGAGAGCACTTGTGTGTGAAAAACCCTCATGTTTTTTAGTTTCAAACATGATATCTAAGGATTGCAACAAGCAAACAACATGATTTGATCATGGATTCATGATTTCCGCACTTGGATCTGTGTATTGGATGAGTAAAGGCTCCAAATTTGGTCCTGACAAGGTGACTGTGATGAACAACTTACAATTTAAACCTTTTGGAAAATGGGAACAAAACTTTTTTTGTTTTAGAAAGAATGTAGGCTCAACTTCATCAAAAAATTTGCCTTGTTCATCACAGAACTTTGGTTTGGCAGGTTTACCAAAAGCTGGAATCTTTTGAGATTTGTAATTGGAATCAGCAAAAATTAAACAATCTTTTACCATATGCCCTTTTTGTCGGCAAGTATAGCATAAACGATCAGCTTTGTTCCACCTTCTAGGTGCCTGCATTGATTCACAAACATGAATATCTCTAATATGATCAAAGGAAGAATCATAAACCTAATGTCTCTGATCATGAACCCATTTGGATGTTGGGCTCTTAGAGGTAGAACCATCAGAAGACAATTTTGCATGTTGATTCTCCTTGATCTTTGAAACACCCTATTTCACAAAAACTGCAGGAATCTTCTAAGCATCTATGCAGTGAAGTGGAAGTTCTTGATCAGAAAAATTTTATTCCAAACCCTTGAGTTTGTAAAATCGTTCGGGTTGAACCTTCTCAGCCTTGAAAACCTCCTTTTTCACTTGCTTTAGCTTGATTTTCTTCAGATTTTATGGTTTTGAAGCTGGAACCTCCTCAGCGTTAGCACTCTGTGACTTAAAACCCAAACCAATAGTCTTTCCAGAAGTCTTTTCCTCAGAATTTAATGATCTATGCCCATTCTTTGCTAATCTAGAAAACTCAGCTTTTGATTTCGTTCACATTCTTTTGATTATAGAACATCGTCTCATCAAAATCAAGTTGAGATCGAATCTTCTCACTAGATGTACCTGATTTCTCATTTTTTGTTGACGTTGAGCCAGATACAAACTTTGAAACTGGAGGAATTTCAGATTTCTTTCCCTTCTTCTTTTTAGCCTTCTTATTTTTCTTCTTCTTTACAATCTTCTCTTCTTCTCAATTTTATGATGTAAACTTGGAATAATCATAGTCTTCCACCTTTTCTATCACCTCTTTAACAACTTCTTTGATACTTGCAGGGGTAAGGCTGTTTTGTTAAACATTCTTTCAAAATTTGAATCGCTTGCTAAAAAACTTGTGAATAATTGAGAATTTGTGACATTATTCAGCAATCGATTGGCATCAATTACTTGAATCTTCAAGTCTGAAATTTTCTGTTGAGCTTCAGCTAACTCCTTCTCGGTAGCTATCAATCTCTTTGCAACCTTATGACTTTCAAATTTTTGTAATCGAAGATTATCAAGCCCATCAAACAATTCCTTCTTCAGTTTATCTTCATTCCGTTTTTGAATTTCAAGATTTGCAGTGTGAACTTTATTGACACTAAGCAACCCATGCTTCTCATCCAACAACTTTTCCATATCAACTTGATAAGCTTCAATTTTAGCAATATACTCTTCAGAGTTCTTTGTAAGCAGATCAAGCTTGATTTTTTATTTATCAAACAAATTTTGAAAATCATTAGCAGCATCTTCTGCTTCATCCTTCCATTTCTTAACTTCTTTAACCAATTCATGCTTTTCCTCACTCAATTTTGCATTCTTTGCTTCATCATCCTTTCTATTCTATTTAGATATTTCTAAAACCTCATTTAGCAACTTGACCTCCTTTATCAAAGACTCATTTTATAACTCTAACTCCTTTTCATGTGCCTTTGAAACCTCCAAATCTGATTTAGCCAATTGAAGTTCAGCAGCGAGCATTCTTACTTCTTCCAACAAAGATTCATTTTCTTTCATCAAACCATCAATTTTAGATTCAAACTTTTCAGTTTCAGTAGCTTCATGCGAACTAGAATCAGAATAATATTCATCTTGTTCATGTGTGACAATCAAAGCAGATGTATCAAAATGTTTTCCCCAATCATAAACACCATCATTCTGAACAGTTAAAGCTGATTTATTTGAATTGCTTGAAGAAGGTTGAGAACCAGTATTAGATGTAAAACCAAGTTTGTTAATATTTTTCTGCTGACATTCTCTAGCAAAATGCCCAACCTTTGAACATTTGTAATATTTGATCTTAGATTTATCAAAACCCAACTTTTAACCAAAAGCTTGTCTTCCAGTTTTCTTGTAAAATCGTTATGACATTTGAGTCAACATAGCAAGTTGCCAAGCCATATATAACTCATTTAATTGATCATCATCAATTTCATTCAAATCTTCTTAAGTCAACTGTGCCTTGCTAACATCATTAATAATCATCCCAAAAGATGAAGAAATGAGAGCAGCTATTAGTTAGGCACATTCATCAACCGATTGAACAGAAAATGCATTTTGACTTGATGGTTCTAGAATTGTAAAGTTACAACCCCGTGATGAATTATTATCAGAATTTCCAGAAATATTTCCATTGAAAGCAGTAGGTGGTGCAGAACTCAGACTTGGTTTAGCCTTAGCCGTCATACTAGCAGCATTCTCACCATGATACAATTCTGGATTTTGCAAATTAGCAGTTGATTTCTTCGAATTCAACATTTTCATTTCTCGAGCATGAAGTTTACCAGTTAACTCGTGAAATGTTAATGTAGATAACTCCTTATCATGAATAAGCAGCAAAACATAATTTTCCCATTTTTCTAGCAAAGCCTCCATTATCTTTTCTTTCAACTCTTCACCAGTTTTCTCAATCCCCACAATCTTTAATTCACTGATTAGATGTGACAACCATGATACAAGAGCCATGATGTTTTCGTTCTCATAATGCTGGAAGTTATCAAAATCCTTACTCAACGCCTTCTTTTGACTTTTCTTATATTGATCGTTCCCTTCACACCTTGCTGATAAAGCATCCCATATTTGTTTTGATTTCTTGCAAGTATTAAATTGATGTAACAACTCAGTGGGTAATGCCATCGTTAGATAACCAAACGCTTATTGCTCAAGCTCATAAAGTTTCCTTTTAGCATTATCAAAAGTATGAATTTCTTTGAAATCTCGTTGATCAATCGATGTTGGTAAAGCTTCTTAATCGGAATCCACAAATAGATAACATTCGTGCTTATATAAGCAGAAAATCGTTGCTTCCAATTTACGTAATCCTCCAACTTCAACAACTTGGGAACTATCTGGCTTGTTCCGATTTTGTTATCAAAGTTCAACATGGTTTGCATTGCATTTTGCATAGCGGCAAAAGCTAGAAACTCTGACATTTTGAAAAAGAAAATTCAAACCCTGATTGTCCAAACTATACCCGAACCTTATCCGAACCTGGCTTATCCGAACTGTAGCCGAACTCAAAACAATTCCGAACTGAAAACACTACCGAACCTTTTCCGAACCAGAATATAGCCAAACTAGAGCCGAACCTTATCCGAACACACCTTCTGACCCGAACCTAAAACGAACCTTAGACGAACTTGGACTTTGATCCGAACATGAGACGAATGTGAACTTCGGATAGACGAACCCTAGCAGAACCCAGAGTTCGGACGACGGTTATTCCAAACAGAAAAGTCCTAAGCTGAACTGAATCATTTTCACTCAAAATTTTTAAATTTTGAAAAATTTGAACGAGATTTGCAGCAGTTGATCAGAACAAATGATGAAGAATGATTTAGGAGTGAAATTTACACGAAATACACGACCGAAATGATCCAAAGCTCGTAAAAACATATCAATTTTTTTCAAAAATTCCAAAAATAGCAATCACAGATCAGTAGAATGAACCAGATAGCTCTGAGACCACTTGAAAATGCGTGAGCATCGGATCGTCTACCCGATCTAGCTATATCGGATGAAACACGTAATTAAGAGTTGTTTTATTGATCAAACGAATAATTACAAATCAAAAACACAAAGAAACTGATTCAGAGAAACACCGTGGAAAACACACACTTAAGCACATATCTCACACGCATAGTCCGTTCTTACAAAGCACAAACTCTTATATATAGTCGACTGGCCAAACCCTAGGCGAACTGGTGGTTTGCCTGATTCGAACCTCAGGTTCGGACCAAGTTCGGCTGTCAGCAAACCTTTGTCTTGATCTTCATATTGTCTTGACTTGATACTTCACACGACGCATAGATTATGTATCAACTGTCTTTGGGTCTTACATGCACCTTCATGAAGAACATGAAGTTGGGATTTTCGAATTCTACTCAACACTCCATGAAAATTGATTTTGTAACATGCTATTGTTTCGTGTAAACATGCATAAACTACTGCAATCAACAAAAAAACCCCATTTTTGTAACGTCTGATCTAAAGATGAATAATTTTACTTATCCAAAGTTAAACTTTATCGTATCAAGCAATTTGCATAAGAAATCCAATCCAGATCTGAATGTAGTCGAATTCAATCAATATATCTTCACCATTAGAACCGAAATTAATGACAACCACCATCAAATTCATCTAAATTGAAGATTTGACCAAAAAAACCCCATTTTTGTAACGTCTGATCATCAACTTTTTATCCAAAAATCAGCTCAATAAATGAACCAGTCTGAATTTTAAGATGTAGAACTCAATTAGATGTTTTTATTAATTCGTGTCGAATGATTACAACCAAGGGAGCATACATCAATGGTTAAGCACATGTGTAACGTGTCAGACCCCCGGTAAAACTACCTGCAAAATCACCGTGAGCAGGGGCATGATGCCAGACCAGGATCTGAGTCGTCAGACACTTCAAACATTCTACATGCTTGACTCAACGTTTTAAAACGAAGTTTGGATACCAAAGTATCAAAAGATTTATCAAAGTTAAACGAAGTTTTAAGTTAAGCGGAATCACTTCAAGAAGTTTTAACTAGTCTAATGCGAAAGCGACAGTCACACGAAAATGGTTTAAAAGTGTCATTTCGCCCAACGCAACCAAAGTTAATGTGCAAATGCAATCCATGTAGAATGACCTTATGAATGATCCTAACGTGCTCCTTAGCTGCCAATATGGACCTGAGAAGAACATACTAAATAGTGTCAACGCTAGGTTAGTGAGCTTATAAATTTAAGCAGATAAATAACATTTATCAAAACAGTTCAATAACCAGAACCCTCATCGAGGCATAACCCAAGCAGGGACTCCACCCTGAAAAGCTGATATTTATACCATGGATAGCTAGTTCATAAGATTTTTATAACACCATAGGGTTTCGTGACACCATTGCTGATAGTTACTTGGCCTTCCATCCCTGCTGTTCGCAAGTAATGACCGAGCTAGACACAATATGATACCCGCACCGCCCCCCGGCGGTCGAGTAGGGCTTATCAGGCCCAATAGATCTACCTTATAATTCCCCGTTATAAATTATTCATGGTTCACCTATGTGGAAGGACTTTCAGCAAATGTTTCTGAAAATGTGTGAGCGGTAGATCGTCTACTTAGTCGTAATGAAATTTATGTTAAACGAGTGAACACAAAGAGTATATACAAAAGGCTTTGTATTAGACCACAGAGAAACACCACAGAGTACACAGATAGAGAAATCACTCAAGAGCTACTGAATAAAACACAAGACAATCTATATATAGTGCTGAAATACGATGGGCCGAACCTCAGGTTTGGACCAGGTTCGCCGGTGTCCGAACTTGGAGTTCTCCCAAGGTTAGACCACTAACAAACTTGCACATCTTGACATGTACTCGATACTTCACATGACGATCAGGAATTAAGTATCAACAAACTCCCCCTCGGCGAGTGCAGTATCAATTCCTTCATTAAAACTTGTATCTTGTATCCTCAATCAAACTCTTCCTCTTCTCTGACGATGAGTTCAATCTTGAATACTTGATATTGCATCGTGTGTAATCTCCTTATCAACAATCTTCAGAAGACTTGAAGTTGTGATGTTCTCTGTCCACTTAGAAACCTGCCAACATAAATAATCTTGGCGCAAAACGTCTCTTTGAGACTCCAAGATATCATGATTTTGAAATTTGATTTCGTATTCCGTGTTGATTAATCGAAAATAAATCAGAAACAAAATCTTTTTGGCTTTTAGAAACTATATATCAAAACACACCGAAACACTTTTTGGTATTATCTGATATTGAAAAGTAAATGCAATACAGAATCAGACACTATTTTTGGCTTTTGTGAGAAAGATCACAATGTGGGATCATATTGAAATAACATGCTAAACTACACTTCAATTTCAATTATTGAAGCATATAAGCCATGTCGATTGTAGATATAATTTGTCCAACATTAAACTCAGGCAAAATCATACTTATAACATCTGGATATGTTAAGATATTGATTAGATTTGCTTTGACCAAGGTACCCCACACTATCAGACATACCCAGATACGTTTTACTTTTGACATTTTTGTGATTTCATTTGTGATTTAATCACATAATGATTGTATATACGATATAGTCAACTGTATCCCATGCAAAAAACAAATAAGAACGTTAAATCGTCTACCTTAAGGTCGATCTTTCGATACGCAGATAAGGCCTCAGATTTAACAAAATAAGAAAATTAAAACAAGTCGAAATTGTATAACCCAACAACAATCAGGTCGGTCTTGTGGACACGCAGAGAAAGTCCGATGAGTTAAACGAATAACCAAAGAAAATAAAGCAGAACGTCAAACGAACAACGATCAGGTCGATCTTTCGATACGCAGAGAAAGTCCGGTAGTTTGACAAAATAAAGAAAATCAAGCAAGTTTAAATCTTTGCAAAATGAACACATGTATACACAGTGACTTCTCATTTTATTTTTCACATATCTTTTTCTTGATATATCGTGAGATATGCATCAAGATGTTATCCACTAGGTCAAGCATCAGATTTAGTGTATATCACATTTGAATACTTTCTGATTTGCTGAGCCTATCTTAACATCAATCAAATAGTCTTATGGCTCTTTTCATCTATTTTATCCGTGAGTCAAACGATGTAAGCCAATGTACCATCATTTCCCAATCATGTTGGATACAATTTCTCATTTTTCAATGTTTTTGGATTTTTGCATTTTTTAATGTTTTTGTCTTTTTAAATTTCGGCCCCTAAAATGACAACTCTATTTAAGATTTTCATTTTTACTATTTGAATAACAACAAACTATTTTTGTATTTTTCCAAAACAAACTCCCCCTTAAAATGAGACGGAGTGAAAAACAAACAAAAATTGATCAATCAACATGAATGCTTGCCGTTTAGCATTTTGAAAACAGGATTGATTTGGAAATTCAATATAAGTTATCATAAATATTTCACAATCAGCAATTTTCCAATCACCGAAACGTCTTCCTGAAACACTTGCTGACACCAAATAAAACATTAGATGCTTTGGGATCGACCCGATTTACCAACTTCGGGTCGCCCGGTGTGTCATACCCCCAATTTCCACTAACGGAGTACAACCGTGTGGGGTGTGATCCAGACCAGGATCCAAGTCTTTAGTCACAACCAAGCCATAGTTAAAGGGTAAACCAATCAAGTATTACATTTAATAAATCAGAGTTCACATTTCACAAAATCAGCGGAAGCATTAAAAGTTTACAAGGTTGTTATTTAGTAAAAGTGATGACTAAAGTATGTGAAATACAATTTCCAAAAGGGTTTTACAAAAGGTAAGTATTGCCAACGCCCGTGCCATCCATGATCCTCCAAGCAGCCTGAAAAGCATTCAACAATCAAGTGTCAGCCAAGGCTGGTGAGTTCATTAAAGCGGTCTACACGTCACATGTAGACCTAATATATATGAATAAAGAAAGGTAAAACACAATCAATATTCATAAGACTAGTAAAATTACATATCGTAGGTAGCTAGCCTATAGTTATGTCCACCTGAATTGTTCGTAACCGAAGCTGACAATGTTTTGATAGGGGGTACCTATGAACCTTGCCTTCCCGTGTCTATCCGGATCACAGTGGGTAGGCTAACATTGATCTCAGTCCGACCGCCAGTCGGGAGGGTGCATCCCGTGCACCGCTGAGCGGGGGAGTCAATCCCCAGTAGTACTACTCAATATTACCTCGCTACTGTATATTAACGGCCCGAAAGTAAGGACTTTTGTATTAAAAGCAATTCAGGGCAACATATGATATTTTGTCGGAAAATTACTCAAGTAAAGAAATACCTTTACCGTTGGGTTGCCATCCTTTACCGGATGCAACTACCTGTGCGTTATCATCCTAAACCGGATATAACAATAATAGTAAGTGAAACTCACCTTAGGGTGGTGCACTAGTACTCAGCACTTGGTTCAACAGGTTGGTCAAAGTCAACCTATTCGGATAAATATGGCCTAGTAAAATTAGAAGGTGTCGCTAGGACGAAATTAGCACATAAGCACCTAAACATGTTTCATGCGGTCATACAAGTCACACAATGCACATACAAGTCCCAAATTGGGAAAAATCAAGAAATTGCAATTTAAGTCAAAGTTGACCCAGAAAGTCAAACCTCAAGCACTTAACTAGTGGCATGGCTAAAATCCACAATACATGGAATTAGATTTTTAAATTTTACAGGCATATACTACATATCATTTAGGACTTGTTGCAAAAATAATCAACCCAAAAGGTTAAGAAATGAGGAAGTTATGCGCGTACGAAGTTGGCTAAAAATCACATTTGTTAAACATTAACACACCATTTGGTGACATAGCTAAATTGCTCATTTCTTGGAGTTAACTCCTAAAATTTTGCAGGAACTAACTAATCAACATTTAGGGAATGTTGCAAAAAGAATCAACTCAATCGGATAAGTATTGAGAAAGTTATGCTTGTCGGAAGTTGGAAATTTTAGCTTTTTGCAAAATAGTCAAAGTAGGTTTAAAATTTGCATAACTCATTAAAAACTTAGAGTTTGAACATGAAACCTTCCAGATCTTACTTTTATTATATAAAACTCATTTTCATTTAACAAACCCCTCATTAAAACGAGGTTATCATGCTCAACCAAAAAGCAAAGTGTACTTTTCACAGAAAAATACAGCTCTGCGCACCTAACTTGCAGCAGTGTTTTGGATGAACAAACGGAGGTTTTAGAAAGTGTGCGAGTAGCCGTTGTAAAGCTAAGACATCCTACTTTACTAGGGAGAAAGAATCAATCAGTTTCGAGCAAATTGAGTAAGTTATGGCTGCTGCAAGTTGACCCAAAATTCTGGTCAAAGCTATTAGAAATTCCAAGTTTGCAAAAGTGTAGCATTTCAATTTTTATCCTATCATATGGCTATCCAACATACATTAACACAATTGTAATCATAATAACACGAGATTTCTGGTCCTAACATGGTCATACCAAATCCATAGCAAAATCTCATCATGTAGTTAGCAATTAAGCACATTGCATTCAAAACTCATAACCAAACACCTACTCAACCTCAAAAACATATAAAGCCTAATCCAACCCTCAATTTCCATACCCAAATCCCCCCAACAAATCTGTCCCAAAACATGAACTAGCATATCATAACCTAAATCGAGTTTCATGAGCATACAAACACTTCATTTAACACATAAACACCCAAAATTACACATGCAACTAAGAAATTTGGATTTCAAGTTCTAGGGCTTACAAGATTTGGGGAAAAATCGCAGGTAGAGGGAGAAGAGAAGAAGATGGAGCTTCCTTGTAGGTTCTTGAGTTTTGTAGTAGCTTGAATCCACTTCCTTGGGCTTGATTTCCACCAAATTCGAAGTGTGGGTGTTGTGTGTGTGAGAACCGTGAACAAGAGAGGAGGAGGGGGAGCTGATGAACGTGAATGGGGGTGGGGGATGAGTTTTGTGCAGATTTTGATTATGTATAAATTACCATTTAAGCCCCTCAAGTTTCATTTTAAGCATAAGGGTATAAAACTCACTTTTAAGTGGGTTTTTACTAAAAACTTGAAAGGTAAAACCTTAAAAATGTTTTCTAAGTGTTTTTAACTTGTTTAACATGCAATGTTTAGTCGGGATACATAAATTTGACATTTAGACATAAAATTTCAAATTTACACACAAAGCCCGGTTTCGCATAAAAATGCAAATTTTCACAACTAACACATAAGGTCACGAAATAAGTTCACGAAACAAGTTACTAAAATTAATTAGCAAGTAAACATAAATAAATATGATATCATTCAAATAACGGGTCTCGGTTTCGTTAACGGGACTAACGGAACTAACAGAAAAACTTAACGGAGTTAACTTGGAAAGTTGCAATTGTCACAGCCTCCCCATGTTAAAGAATTTTCGTCCCAAAAATTGTCGTAATGCTCAAGGTGCGTAAAATTTCTGGTTGTCACATCGTCCCCGAGTTTAAAGGAAATTTCGTCCCATAATTTACTTTAGTGCTAACTGTTTCACGGAATTTTCCCTGATAGTGTTATTATTAGAGAATCCAAGTTCTCTGTTCCAAGGGGAGTGATGGGCGGTATACGATTTAAAAGCATCGAATGGACATTGTGCATGAGCGTATAAAGAGTGATTTTTCTATGACAAACGTATCCACGAGTTAGTTGAATCGCATCGCATGGTTAGGTTTGACAAGTGTCACGATGACACCGTATCCGAAGTCAAAATATTTAACGCGACGAAGTAACCATACGTCCGAGTAACCTTTAGCTATAACGTTCATTATGATAACAGAAAATGTCGTTTCAAATGACACAGTGGAGACAAGAAGGAGGGTATAGACAAATGATGCTATAAGGAATTATAGTACCAATAGCATAGCAAAGTAAACGTGGTAATCTCATAAAGAGTCGCTCAGCTTCACCAAGCCGGTGATTGGTTTTGAATGTAGGCGTTCTAGCAATAGATAAGTAATGATATGCCGGAAAATGCAATAACTAGAGGACAAATTGAAACATTTCACCAATTCGTATGGTGAACTGAGACGAGTATGTATCCGGGACGAGTAAACGTTGATAAGGGTCCTGGAAGAGTCATGGGGTTGCTCCAAGGAACATGTGATTTGTCTTTTATAATACAAAACTTGAGTTGTTAAAATGTTGTTGTTCATCTGAGTCGTAAACAATATTTGACCCTTAGTAAGAACTTTATATCAGGATGTTTCCTCTCAAGCTAGAGGGTTGGGAAAACAATAAGTTTTATTTGATTAAACTGTGTATGTCTCTTCTAGTGAAATTATGCATGAGGGACATGGGAAATCACAACGGAAATAACATAGAATTTTTTTTTATTGTGGGCACTGTCCCATTAAATGAAGTTTCTTAAAATAAGGTTTTTGTCTATGATTTCAAGGTAAATATGTGGTTCAGTACTGATCCCACCTTTCAGATGCCGATAGTGCTTATGTATAGGGTGTACCGCGGCTAACCCACCACACTACCAGCACGTTGAGGGTGTACCAGTTTCCTTGCCATTCCTGGTTACTTAACAAATCTTGTTAGATAATATACTTAAAAATAAGGTATCCTATGTTTTTCCCCAATGCTTTTGAGTTGAATGGGGGAGAAAGATTTGGAACCATGTCGTCGTGTGAAAATTTTGCGACAAAAAAGTTTTTGGTCGGTGGGGTCTTCACCCACAGTGAGGATTATTGAGAGCTTAGCGGACGCAACGCGAATACAATTTGAGTTTCTGAAGGGGATTCAAAAGATAAGGTAGTCCTTCACGTTTAGGTTAAAAATGAGGTTCGTCAACATGGGACATATCGTTACGCATGTTACCCTCTGGTAAAGACTCTAAATAAAGGTGACATTCTAATGACCGAAAGGTTCCCTGTAGAAGCATGAATGATATCAAGTATGGGAATGCAGATTCAGGATGAAGGGCGAGGTAGCTAGTGTAGGGTAGTTGTAACTACACGTTTCGAAGAAAGTCATCTGGTACAATTGACGTGAATTCGGAGAAAACGATTTGGGTCGACCGATATAAATGCGAGTGTGTCAACGATTGTATCGTACAGTAGGTTAAATTTCGTGTAAGAACATCAGTTTACGTCGGTCCTCAAGAGTAAGTAAAGATGCAAACGTGTAATAAGAGTGGGTCTCCGAAACACCAAGTGCTGACGACTTCAAAATACTATATGACTCTCAGTGAGTGGAATTATGAATTGTAGCCAAGGTTTCGCGAGTTCTACTGCGTATCGAATAGTCGCATTGCATATATGATGTAAAAATATCAGGTAATTGGGTCGCTTTCAGTGATCCTCGGGTAGCTCGCCGCATATACGATAAATTCAGACGTGTCTTCGTCAAATCTAGAGTCAATCTACTTCCTTACGCGTGTTATCGAGAGTCCGAGTCAATCATTTGATTCAGTCACCATCGGTTATGAAACAGGGGTTACCAAAGAAAGTTTTCTAGAGAAAATGAATGAGAACAATGGGTACCATTGTATGAGGTTGTGGAACTTTCCTAGCATACTGTTGCCTAGTGTTGGTTGTCTAGGTTTTCCGTGCGGGAGCTTCTGACAAAGAAGTGCATGGTAGTGTCATCAATGAGGTTAACTAGCCACAATGGCTCAAGGCTTGAGGGCCACCCAAGTCACACCAGCATATAGGAGTAGAAGGTTTCTTGGTAGTCAAGTTCACAGACGGATCGTGTGTTTGGAGATAAAGCAGATCGTACGGGTTCGAAAAGTAACCTGCATCGCTCCGTTGGGTGAGATTGCGTTTGTTGTGAGGTATAAAGTGTTTAAAATTGTGACGAGACTAATAGTCAAGAAGGGAGAATTCCACAAGATTTTCCTGCCGAAAGGTTGGTTCCAATGGTTGAGGTGTAATTGTCCATCGAAGAGGTCTGGGTTTCCATCAGATTAGAGTTTATGAATTTGTTGTACAATTGAGAGAGCTTGAAGGAGGGTTGTAGTAGTTAACGTCATAGGGGAAGAGTTAGGATTACGGATAAATTAGAGTCAGTAAAGAGTTTAACCACGGCTCGCTCGCAGCGAGGGAAGATCTTTATCGTCGGATGGTGTGAGTGATGGGATGTCTTACCGGGATTATCATTTGCACAAGCAATTTTAAAGGATTTTGATAGGGTGAAAACCATATATAAGAGAAATGAGAATAGGTGTGATAGCGAAATGAATATGGTTGAGGACCATAAGCTTGAAAATCTATGTCATGAGAGTTTTGAAATGAAAGGTCGTATCCCTTGCAACTGATGGTTTGCCGAGTAGGATTTCCCAGAGCTTCCATACACTGCAAATTACATTTACGTGTGCACCCGTAACGGTAATTTACCTTGTATGGTCATGCTGGTTCCTCTTACTTTAGCTACCAGGTTCGATGGGGTAGTATGTGGTTTCAAAGGGGTAAGTATCAAGAAAGTGGTCATTAAACCAAAGGTAACTGACCGAAATTTGCCAAGGAAACAAGTTCTGAGAATAATAGCTCATCTAATTTAAAGTTTACCGTAGGTACGATTTAGTAAGCAAGTGGTTCAGTAGAAGTATGGGTAGGGCATGCTACAATGCCCCTAACTTAACTTAAAGATATAGAGTAGTTATTGTCCGACTAGATCACGAATCCGTTATACACACATATGATTATATATATATATATATATATATAAAGAGAGAATATCATATTATTCCTAATCATCACATGTCTGATTTTCTGTTATGTTACATTCACGTTGAATTATCACAAAACAACTATGCGATTTAAAATGCAAGGTCTACACTGACCAAAGAAAAAGAGTGTTAACATTTTAGGGTAACAGATGCAGTTACAATTATTCTATGAGAAATCATTTGATTCTATACAGTGCTGCCCTATACAAGGCTAAACAACGTTCTTTACTAGCGCACTAAGACACATTACGAGTATGCTAAGTGTTATAACATCCAAGATATTCCTATGAAATGCCTCACATCGGCAAAATTGTCATGAAGACTCAAGATACATGAAACATTCGTTTGCTTGAACAAAATATTCAAGAGAATATTAATTTAGTTAATGACATAAGTATCCGACCCACCAAATCGCTAAATGTAATTGAGATCGCAAAGAACAAGTTTTCGGAGTGGTTGGGGTTAGCAAGATCGCAAAGAGAGAGGTGGGGGGGGGGGGAGTTGGCGAAGTCGCTAAGCCTACTTGAGGCACCAGGGGTTGGCGAGATCGCCAAAGGATGGAGCAAGGGCGAGGTCGCCAGCGGTTTTTGGCGAGATCGCCAAGTAGAACCCCAGATCGCCAAGCACACTAGCAAGATCGCCAAGTGTGGTTCCCAAATCGCCAAGGGCAAGGTGAAATCGCCAAGAACAATTTCCAGATCTCCAAGAACACCGTGAGATCTCCAAGAACAAAACGAGATCTCTAAGAAAAAAACAAGATCTCCAAGAACAAAACAAGATATCCAAGAACAAAACGAGATCTCCAAGAACAAAACGAGATCTCCAAGAATGATTTCCAATAACAAAGTGTGAAAACATATAACAAAGCTAAGCATAGATTTCAGACATTTCACATTACAGTTAACCTACTGTTTACATCAAGAATGCAAGTCCTATACAGCCATAAACCGAATGAATTAAGTGAGGATCGTCATCGGCACGCGTAGCAATACTTTTGGGGAAAGAGTTGTAACCAAAGCTTTCAATGACAGTTACAGTTCAGAAAACACTTTTTGAAATGTTCTGGTTCGCTGTAACCAAGGGCTCTGATACCAATCTGTCATACCCCCAATTTCCACTAACGGAGTACAACCGTGTGGGGTGTGATCCAGACCAGGATCCAAGTCTTTAGTTACAACCAAGCCATAGTTAAAGGGTAAACCAGTCAAGTATTACATTTAATAAATCAGAGTTCACATTTCACAAAATCAGCGGAAGCATTAAAAGTTTACAAGGTTGTTATTTAGTAAAAGTGATTACTAAAGTATCTGAAATACAATTTCCAAAAGGGTTTTACAAAAGGTAAGTATTGCCAACGCCCGTGCCATCCATGATCCTCCAAGCAGCCTGGAAAGCATTCAACAATCAAGTGTCAGCCAAGGCTGGTGAGTTCACTAAAGCGGTCTACACGTCACATGTAGACCTAATGTATATGAATAAAGAAAGGTAAAACACAATCAATATTCATAAGACCAGTAAAATTCCATATCGTAGGTAGCTAGCCTATAGTTATGTCCACCTGAATTGTTCGTAACCGAAGCTGACAATGTTTTGATAGGGGGTACCTATGAACCTTGCCTTCCCGTGTCTATCCGGATCACGGTGGGTAGGCTAACATTGATCTCAGTCCGACCGCCAGTCGGGAGGGTGCATCCCGTGCACCGCTGAGCGGGGGTGTCAATCCCCAGTAGTACTACTCGATATTACCTCGCTACTGTATATTAACGGCCCGAAAGTAAGGACTTTTGTATTAAAAGCAATTCAGGGCAACATATGATATTTTGTCGGAAAATTACTCAAGTAAAGAAATACCTTTACCGTTGGGTTGCCATCCTTTACCGGATGCAACTACCTGTGCGTTATCTTCCTAAACCGGATATAACAATAATAGTAAGTGAAACTCAACTAGGGGTCACTAGTACTCAGCACTTGGTTCAACAGGTTGGTCAAAGTCAACCTATTCGGATAAATATGGCCTAGTAAAATTAGAAGGTGTCGCTAGGACGAAATTAGCACATAAGTACCTAAACATGTTTCATGCGGTCATACAAGTCACACAATGCACATACAAGTCCCAAATTGGGAGAAAATCAAGAAATTGCAATTTAAGTCAAAGTTGACCCAGAAAGTCAAACCTCAAGCACTTAACTAGTGGCATGGCTAAAATCCACAATACTTGGAATTAGATTCTTAAATTTTACAGGCATATACTACATATCATTTAGGACTTGTTGCAAAAATATTCAACCCAAAAGGTTAATAAATTAGGAAGTTATGTGCGTACGAAGTTGGCTAAAAATCACATTTGTCAAACATTAACACACCATTTGGTGACATAGCTAAATTGCTCATTTCTTGGAGTTAACTCCAAAAATTTTGCAAAAACTAACTAATCAACATATATGGAATGTTGCAAAAAGAATCAACTCAATCGGATAAGTATTGAGAAAGTTATGCGTGTCGGAAGTTGGAAATTTTAGCTTTTTGCAAAATAGTCAAAGTAGGTTTAAAATTTGCATAACTCATTAAAAACTTAGAGTTTGAACATGAAACCTTCCAGATCTTACTTTTATTATATAAAACTCATTTTCATTTAACAAACCCCTCATTAAAACGAGGTTATCATGCTTAACCAAAAAGCAAAGTCTACTTTTCACAGAAAAATACAGCTCTGCGCACCTAACTTGCAGCAGTGTTTTTGATGACCAAACGGAGGTTTTAGAAAGTGTGCGAGTAGCCATTGTAAAGCTAAGACATCCTACTTTACTAGGGAAAAAGAATCAATCAGTTTTGAGTAAAATTGAGTAAGTTATGGCTGCTGCAAGTTGACCCAAAATTCTGGTCAAAGCTGTTAGAAATTCCAAGTTTGCAAAAAGTCTAGCATTTCAATTTTTATGCTATCATATGGCTATCCAACATACATTAACGCAATTGTAATCATAATAACACGAGATTTCTGGTCCTAACATGGTCATATCAAATCCATAGCAAAATCTCATCATGTAGTTAGCAATTAAGCACATTGCATTCAAAACTCATAACCAAACACCTACTCAACCTCAAGAACATATAAAGCCTAATCCAACCCTCAATTTCCATACCCAAATCCCCCCAACAAATCTGTCCCAAAACATGAACTAGCATATCATAACCTAAATCGAGTTTCATCAGCATACAAACACTTCATTTAACACATAAACACCCAAAATTACACATGCAACTAAGAAATTTGGATTTCAAGTTCTAGGGTTTACAAGATTTGGGGAAAAATCGCAGGTAGAGGGAGAAGAGAAGAAGATGGAGCTTCCTTGTAGGTTCTTGAGTCTTGTAGTAGCTTGAATCCACTTCCTTGGGCTTGATTTCCACCAAATTCGAAGTGTGGGTGTTGTGTGTGTGAGAACCGTGAACAAGAGAGGAGGAGGAGGAGCTGATGAACGTGAATGGGGGTGGGGGATGAGTTTTGTGCAGATTTTGATTAAGTATAAATTACCATTTAAGCCCCTCAAGTTTCATTTTAAGCATAAGGGTATAAAACTCACTTTTAAGTGGGTTTTTACTAAAAACTTTAAAGGTAAACCTTAAAAATGTTTTCTAAGTGTTTTTAACTTGTTTAACATGCAATGTTTACATTTAGACATAAAATTTCAAATTTATACACAAAGCCCGGTTTCGCATAAAAATTGAAATTTTCACAACTAACACATAAGGTCACGAAATAAGTTCACGAAACAAGTTACTAAAATTAATTAGCAAGTAAACATAAATAAATATGAGATCATTCAAATAACGGGTCTCGGTTTCGCTAACGGGACTAACGGAACTAACGGAAAAACTTAACGGAGTTAACTGAAAAAGTTAGCGGAGTTAACTTGGAAAGTTGCAATTGTCACACGGTGTCTTCCACATAGTCACTGTTGGCCTTGGAAACAAATTTTGATTTCCATTCATTGTGGACAAGAATTTTGAATTAGAACCTGAAAATTTTTCAACTGGCGTCTGTAATTTCGACCAAAACGACTTACTAGTTGATTTACCCTTTGGGGACCATGGTTCATAAAAAATTTGACCATTAGTATCCATATATTTTGAATTTTTTGTGAACATATGCAGTCGTTGGACAATTTGCAGCCATATGTCCAGTTCGACGACATGCATAGCAAATTCTTTCACGAAACTTTGGTGAGAATTTGACAAAATTCTTTGGTTTCCAACTATGAATCGCAACAGTAGAATCATGATAACCAAAAGTGTGATCAGAAGCAAATGAATCAAAGAAATCGTCAGAAGAATCATACCTGGAACATGATCTTTGGGGTAAGTAGTAAGAACCAGTTGAAGAACCTCCAGAATGATAATGACCATTTCTTGATGTAGAAACCTTTGGCTTCTTCTGATGAGATTACTGTTGCTGAGTCTGAACGGTTTAACAAACGGTTTCTTTGAGTGTAGTGGAGGTTGATGAACAGACTTAACAACTATCTTTTGTGGCACTGATACATCCTTGACTTGATAACCCAACCCTTTGTGCTTAAATCCTTGAACTTTTGATGACTCAACTTTCGGATCAGAAACAATCCTTTCTTTAACCCTTCTTCTAATTTTAGCTTTAATATCTTTTAGCTTGTTCTCATAAATCAGAGATTTATCAAGTTCAGCTTCAGTCGAAGTAGTAACAGACTTTTTACTCTTATCAAATATCTTCTCATCTTCCAAAAATGATGAACCAGCATCAATCTTTGGAGCTTATCCATTGATAATTTTCTTCTTCCCAGACTTTGACTTTTTCTTGTTCTTTGCTAAAACCGGTGTGACAAACTTTGAATAATCATGCATTTCACCATTTGGATCAATAAACTTTGAAGCAGATGGAATACTTGATACATCAACCGGTGACGGAACATTATGTAAATCAACCTTAGCACTTTCTTCATTCTTCTCCAGTTTGTAAATGTAATTCAGAAATGTTGGTGACAAATTGCAATTCTTCACTTGTCTTTTCAAATCAAGAATCTCAATTTTCATTTCTGAAATCTCCACTTGAGCATCCAACAGATCTTTCTGAGAACTAGATAAGCCTTTTTGAATAATGCTCAAAATCGGCAGCAACAATATCTTTAGCTTCAGCTTTCGCTTTTTCACATTCTTTAGCCAAAACTTTCTTTTCTTTCATCAAAGTCTTATTAATCTTAGCAAGTTCCGCACACTTTGAACATACTAACAAAATTCCATTCTGAATTTCTTCTATGTCACTTTCATCCCCTTTGTCATATATAACACAAGAGCTTGTTTCAGAATCAGAATCAGAATCAATGACACAACCATCAATTTGTTCAATCTTGAAAACAATATCACAATCCTTTTTGTCTGACAATTTATCACTTCCTGATTCCAAACCACTCGATGCTGAATCATATGATTTAGAATCAGTAGAATCTGAGCCATCCTTCATAGTCTGAATGTTTGCATATGTCTCACCTTTTTCCTGCAAAGCATTCCATTTATCCTTAGCAGTATAACCCACTGTGAGTTTAAGAAATAAACCTTTTGAAAGCGCAGTTTTAATAATGTCTCTAGCTTTTGTTTCATTATTTGTATAATCCCTTTTTTCTAGAGAAAGATATCGGTGGATTTTTACATCTCCTCTTGCATCAGTAGGCCATTTGAATTGCTTATCAATTATCTTCCAAAAATCTTTGAAATGTTTGTTGATGTAAATCTCAAAATCAACTTTCCATTCATGATAATCTTCCCATTTCATCAATGTAGGTATCATAGAACTAGCTTGTAATGCACTCATTTTCGAACAATTTATGAAAAATCAGTTTAAAAACGCTTGAATCACACTTTACCAAAACCGAAAACTAACACACCAAAAACTTCACCTGTTCCAAACCTATTCTGAACCACCTCCGAACCTCTCCTAAACCTTTGCCGAACCTTATCCGAACAGAGATTGACCGAACTTTGTCCGAACCTCACCTTTAGATGATCCAATCGAACTTATACCGAACTTGTTCCGAACGTGACCCGAACTCTCTCCGAACCAAATAAGAACCGAACGTTGTCCGAACCTAGAGTTCAGAGCGGTTATTTTCAGTGTAGTCCGAACCTCAAACGAACCCGAAGACTTTTAACACCATTTTTGCGATTTTGAGAGAATTTGAACGAGATTTTTGACAGGAACTCAGGTAAAACCCATAGAAATGTTTTAGAATAAGATTTTCACCGAAACAAATACTCAAGATGATCAAACGAACTCAAAATTGAATGACATTTTCGCAAACATTGAAAATATGACCCCAAAATTCTGAAAAACAGAGATTTCCGACCAGTAAAGCAAACCAAATGCTCTGATACCACTTGAAAATGCGTGAGCGATAGATCGTCTACTTAGTCGTATTGAAATCTATGTTAAACGAGTGCACATAGAGAGTAAATACAAAAGGCTTTGTATTAGACCACAGAGAAACACCACAGAGTACACATATAGAAAAATCACTCAAGAGCTACTGAATACAACACAAGACAAGCTATATATAGTGCTGAAATACGATGGGTCATACCTCAGGTTTGGACCAGGTTCGTCGGTGTCCGAACTTGGAGTTCACCCAAGGTTTGGCCACTAACAAACTTGCACATCTGGTCTTGTACTCGATACTTCACATGACGATCAGGAATCAGGTATCAACAGTTTCATCCATGGTTTATAAAGTTTTGGTATAAATCATCAAGTTAAAGTTGTCAAATAAGTTACTGTATATCTTCTCCCCCAAAAAGCGTAAACAATTAAAAGTGGGGTATGAACCGCAAGATGGGAATGAATCTCCTTAGACTTCACCTATGACACATAACAGTGTGAGTGTTAACTGTGTTGACCAATCGTCCCCACAACATGCGGACATTAGACAAGTGGACTCAATTACACATTGGTAATTATTATCAGGTTTTCTATATTTATCCTAACACGTATTCCACATATAAAACGTTGTATGATGGTAAACATAACACGTCATAATTATTTACAACATTATCCCGTGTACACTATGTACGATCAACGGGGCGACCGTAGAAATTATTGTCATTCCCACCGAGGTAGAAGAATTCGTACTTGTATACTCATATAACTCATAACTAATTTGACTAATAACATGCAAATAGTTAACCAAGCAATTAAATGATCATACACATGCATTTACATAGTTATTTATTTTCCGGTAAATATATAGTTACTACATGTAAGCTAATTCCATGATAAAATCACATCATCATCTCATGCTAAGTCACATAGATATTCAATTAGTACATTTCAAGTCATGCCATAAGTTCCTAACCACTTTCATGCATGTCACCTTGACCTAATAGGCCATTTACACGATAAATTCATGTAAATAGTTTCTATACATTATTCTACATGCAATCCAACATCATGTTCGCAACTTTATAGTTCCTCATGTACCCATCTACATGAATCATGCAACTTTATACAAGATCTATCAATAATCATGAACCTTTATTAGAGATCTAACATGCATGGTTACCGAAATCGGGTTTTTATCATGGATTTCATGTAAAGTTTGTGACTTTATGCATAAAAATACTAGATCTACCATCATCAAGCATCCATAACAAGATTCATGCATAAAAATTGGATCTTTACTTGCATGCAACATGAAAAACCCTAGATCTATGCATAGATCATCATCAACATCACAATGATCATACTTTTGCTTCAAACACGCAAACTTTATCCATATAAACCATAGACTAATCATGGAATCATCATATCATCATCGTGCGGCTCTATATCTAATATAAAGGTTAAAACATGGAGCTTTTAATAAAGAAATCAAGCAAGAAACACATACCGGTGTTCTACGATGAAACTATGATGAAACGAGACTTGGATCTTCAAAGAAATTTGATCAAGATGATGATTCTTGGTGTAAGAACTCAAAACCAGACCCTGAGGGCGTTTTTAGTCGTGGGGTGGCTGTAAAATGGGGTGGTGGGGGCTAATTGTGCTTAAATAGTTCAAATTAGGGTTTCTACTGGAAACTCATTTCCAAGCGTATCGCCCGGGGCTACAGAATACTCTAGGTGATACGCGTGGCAGCCTTTTGACTTTTGTTGACTTTTCACACTTTTTTGATGTTTTGCTCACGGGTTTCAATGATTTGGCTTTTCTTATGTCTACCATTGTTTATATCACATCAAAACTAATACAATCAAGTATCAAACATGCCATATAACAATTTATAATCATGTAATTAAATTTGCGTATCAGTTTGCACATAATTCATGATACATAATAGTTTTCAGTTTATCACCAATGTTCGAGACTCCCACTTTTGTGTGATGTTTGTGAAGTGTTTTAAGGCAACTAGACTCTTCTAATACCTTAATTGACATACTACGCCTATATACGCATCTCCCAGTTTGGCGGTTTATCAGTTTTTATCCGTTTCTAAGTCTTGGGTCCCACCCGGAGGGCCAGAATGTCACATAACGCCCGTTACCCCTTTATCTTTTATTTCAACGTTTGCGGAAGATAGGCCCATTTTGTTTAAAAAGAAATCAAAATAGCAAAACATGTTTTATAAACTCCATATATACTTATTTGACAACTTTAAATAAATATTTCGGCATGACCTATACGTAAGTTCATGATCCTTTCGACCTGCTTTTTCAACATGACGCAAAATTTCAAACAACTAAAAAAATGATGGAGATTAACTCAAAAACATAACAAAAGGGTTAACATGACCTTTTTATAACCATAGGATAAACAACCATTGTTGTTAAATATAGAATGGTAACTTCCAAAATAATCAGCTGCGAGTGTTTGGTTCTTGCGGCTCCATATTGATCGCGTCTAGGAATGATTTGCCAATCACCTATCAAAAACACCAGTAACACTTTAGTGTATGTGACGCCTCAATAATTTAACCACATATGATCTTCAACAAATACAAACAACATATAAAATATTGAGACAGAGATCCCTCACGTGTCGAGAGGGTCTAGTCTCATTTCATCGTGTGTCGCTGATGGGTTCGCTTATCCCGACCATGCCCAGGTGAAATAAACTTTCTGGTTTTTATTCTTGATCCGGACTTGGAAAAAATGTTGGGTTTTCGAACGTATCCTTGGCCTCCACCCTGAATTTTAACCTGCATTCAACTTTAACAATTTCAACATATTTGCAACCAATTTAAATATATGATTAATTCCTCTTTAACACGCTTTTAATTACTCAAGCTCTTGCCAATTTTTCAACATGTTGCCCCATTAATTTAAATCTTACTATAGGGCCAATCTTTTTTTAACCAATTTTCTTGCTTAGGGTTTTTAAGATCCTAAACCACATTCTAAATTTCGTCATAGACATAACCTAGTACAACTTTTATCAACTTGCTTGGTTAGGGTGGGTCCATCAGATCATATGTTACAACATTAATCTATATAAAACAACAAGATGCAACTTCTATCAACGTACTTGATTAGGGTTACTGATGTGTTGCAAAACACATCGGTTTTCTTTTACGTTTTTGTGCCACTTTTAGTATAGTTTGGGACATTTACTGTTGTTTTTTATATGTTTGTGAGTATTTGAGTCTTAGTGTGACTTTTTAGTTGTTTTACAGTTTATGGTTCAAATCCCGATGATAAACGAGTGCTGGAAAAATTGGAGATCAAAAATGAGGAAAAGAAGCTGAAGATGAGGCAGTACGCGTATCGCGTACTAGAGAGGGTTCCCTAAGCGATACACTTGGGGATGTGCGGTCAAAGAAAGTCAACGTCGATGCCCCCAACTAAAATGTCGTGTAGCGGTGCTCCGCGCGTATCGCGCCCAGATAAAGAACCTCCAAGCGATACGCTTGAGGTTAAGATTCCGCAAACCCTAATATTTTCCTTATAAATAGAGTTCTTGAAGATGATTTTGGAGCTGCTGATCCAGAGGGAATCACTCGGAGAGCTTGGAGTTAATCTTGATTTTGACTTTGTTTTTGTAGACCAGAACATGTTCATTAGTCAAGTTACCGTTTTTATCTATTTTCTAGACATGTTTATGCTTCTTGGCTAGGTCAATTGTACTACCTAGGCTAAATTGATGAATAATTGTTGATTTCGACTTTTCTCGGTTTTTGGTTGATTATGTATGGATTGATATTCTAGTAAAAGGTTGCTATTTTTCTGATTTGATGCTTATGAGTACTGATTTTAGTTTATGAATCACTTGCATATTCCTCATGTTTCCCTTTGAATGTCTTTCAGTTAAGGGTTGCATGCTTGACTGCCTACTGTGTGCTTATGGTTTGTAAATGGTTTAGGAGACGTCCAACACCATAGGAATTGCTTCTGACTTATAGGTTGATTTCTGCAATCTTCTATGCTTAGACAAGCAGGGAGGTGATAGGTCTATTGGGTAGTCGGGTCTGTTAGGGTTTTAAGTCAAATTGCCTCGGGAGAGGGATTCACTAGGAACGTTAGCATTTCTGTTATTCCATGTTAATTCAGTAGATAGCAACCACTCCTTTCATTTATTAGGTGTCTGGGATAGGAACAAGTTGGGAGGTGACTTAACGCAATCAGTGTGCGTATTCAGTTCTTAGGATTTCCTATTGCGCTACACCCGGAAAGTGATCTCCGGTCCATTAGGGTTTTCTTAGAGTTGTTATAATGATCCTGATTCCGTGATAGTTCTCCATAACTGAGTGGAGTCATGAGCATCAATTAGGATTCCTAGCCTAGGTAGTGTTGTTCCTCGTATCTGGTTTCCATCTTTAAGTTCTAAGTTTTGGTAGATTGCTTTCCACTTTTAGTAGTTTCTAATTTTAGTAATTTCCCCTTTTAGTAAGCCTTAGTCTTTAGTTAATTTTAATTTAGTTAATTTTCTTAATTTCATTATTAATAAATTCTCAAATCAAAACTCCAAATTTTATCAATTAATCAGTATTTTCACATTTCTTAGTTAATTTTGTCATTCATTAGTGTCTCTAGGGTTCGACCAAGGTCTTCCATAGGCTATTATATTTTCGATAGGTCTGCTTGCCTGTTGAATCGGTCTAGTTTAGGATACTTGGATTTAATTTTGTGTGTCTAGGTCTACGATAATTTTACTTATTTTTATAGATCGATTTTTGCACAATAGTTACTATGATCCTAAATCACATTCCCTTTATCATTTTCAACACAAGAATGTTCAACAATTATCAACTTGATTATTTAGGTTCACGATGATCCTAAATCACGACAAGGTTCATCGATTATCAACTTGATTATCTAGGCTCACACCGATCCTAAATCAAATTCCATTTATCATTTTCAACACAACAAGGTTCAACAAATATCAACTTGATTATTTAGGGTCATTATGATCCTAAATCACAACAAAGTTCATCGATTATCAACTTGATTATTAGGGTCACTGTGATCCTAAATCACATTCCATTTATCATTTTCAACACAACAAGGTTCAACATATATCAACTTGATTATTTAGGGTTGTTATGATCCTAAATCACAACAATTATCAGCATCAACAGAAAAAGGTTTATCTATTATCAACTTGATTATTTAGGTCACTATGATCCTAAATCACATTCCATTTATCATTTTCAACCCAACAAGGTTCAACAAATTTCAACTTGATAATTTAAGGTCATTATGATCCAAAATCACAACAATTATCAACATTAACACAACATGGTTCAATGATTCCCAACTTGATTATTTAGGGTCACTATGATCCTAAATCACATTCTAAATTTCGTCATAGCCAGAAGAAAGTAAAACTTTTATCAACATGTTTGGTTAGGGTCTATAAGAACTTACATCATATTCATTTATCAGCATAACACCACAAGGAACAACTTTTATCAACTTACATAACTAGGGCCCATAAGAACCTAAATCACATTCATTTATCAACATAACACCACAAGCAAAAACTTTAATCTAGGGGTGATCAAACCGGGTTTCCCGTCCCGAATTTTAAATTTCCCGACCCGGACCGAAGACCGAAATTGGATGAGATCCTGACTGAATCCCGTCCCAATACTATGAATTGGTTTTTCCATCTGGCATACTCGGTGTCTACGGGTTTACCGGTTTTCCTGAAAAAACAAAAACCTCAATATTTTGTTTGGGCCTGGCTTCGAATCCGTGACTTCTTCACGTATGTATAAACTTCTTCACGAAAACGTCACGTATGTATGAAACTTAATTTAAACCAAACTTTAATCGAACATAACTTCTTCAAAGTAATCGAATCACAAAATTGAAGATACCATTGCTGATCCAGAAGGAATCACTCGGAGAGCTTGGAGTTAATCATTCGACACAGATTTCGGCTTTCGGGTTTTAGTTCAATCTTGATTTTCACTTTGTTATTGTAGACCAGATCATGTTCATTAGTCAAGTTACCGTTTTTATCTATTTTCTGGACATGTTTATGCTTCTTGGCTAGGTCATTTGTACTACCTAGGCTAAATTGATGAATAATTGTTGATTTCGACTTTGCTCGGTTTTTGGATGATTATGTATGGATTGATATTCTAGTAAAAGGTTGCTATTTTTCTGATTTGATGCATCTGAGTACTGATTTTGTTTATGAATCAATTACATATTTCTTCTGTTTCCCTTTGAATGTCTTTCAGTTTAGGGTTGCATGCTAGACTGCCTCCTGTGTGTTTATTGTTTGTAGATGGTTTAGGAGACGTCCAACACCATAGGAATTGCTTCTGACTTATAGGTTGATTTCTGCATTCTGCTATACTTAGACAAGCGGGGGGTGATAGGTCTATTGGGTAGTCAGTTCTATTAGGGGTTTAGGTCAAACTGCCACGGGAGAGGGATTCCCTAGTAACGTTCGCATTCCTATTATTCCATGTTAATTCAGTAGATAGAAACCACTCCTTTCATCTATTAGGTGTCTGGAATAGGAACAAGCCGAGAGGTGACTTATTAGTACGAGTACTAGAATATCCGTTAGGGAAAGCCGGGAGGTGGCCTAACCCAATCAGTGTGCGTATTCAGTTCTTAGGATTTCCTATTGCATCACAACCGGAGATTGATCTCGGGTCCATTAGGGTTTTCTTAGATTTGTCATAATGATCCTTATTCCGTCATAGTTTTCCATAAGCGAGTGGAATCGTGAGCATAAATTAGGATTCCTATCCTAGGTAGTGTTGTTTCTCGTATCTGGTTTCCATCTTTAAGTTCTAAGTTTCGGTAGTTTGCTTTCCACTTTTAGTAATTTCTAATTTTAGTGATTTCCATTTTTATTAAGTCTTAGTCTTTAGTTTATTTTAATTTAGTTAATTTTTGTTGATTTCATTAATTAATAAATTCTCAAATTAAAACGCCAAATTTTATCAATTAATCAGTATTTTCACATTTCTTTGTTAATTTTGTCTTTCATTAGTGTCTCTAGGGTCCGACCCCGATCTTCCATAGGCTATTCTATTTTTGATAGGTTCACTTGCCTGTTGAATAAGTCTAGTTTAGGATAATTGGCTTTACTTTAGTGTGTTTAGGTCTAGGATAATTTTATTTATTTTTATAGATCATTTTTTTGCACATCAGTTACTATGATCCAAAATCACATTCCATTTATCATTTTCAACACAACAATGTTCAACAATTATCAACTTGATTATTTAGGGTCACTATGATCCTATATCATGACAAGGTTCATCGATTATCAACTTGATTATTTACGATCACTATGATCCTAAATCACATTCTATTTATCATTTTCAACGTAACAAGGTTCAACAAATTTCAACTTAATAATTTAGGGTCATTATGATCCAAAATCACAACAATTATCAACATAAGCACAACATGGTTCAATGATTTCCAACTTGATTATTTAGGGTCACTATGATCCTAAATCAGCATTCTAAATTTCGTCATAGGCAGAACAAAGTAAAACTTTTATCAACATGTTTGGTTAGGGTCCATAAGAACCTATATCACATTCATTTATCATCATAACAACACAAGGAACAACTTTTATCAACTTACATAATTAGGACCCATAAGAACCTAAATCACATTCATTTATCACCATAACACAACAAGAAACAACGTTTATCAACTTACATGATTCGGGTCTATAAGAACCTAAATCACATCCATTTATCAACATAACACCACAAGAAACAATTTTTATCCCCTTACAAGAACCTAAATCATAATCATTTATCAACATAGCACCCATAGGTACACATTGGTCAACAATCCCGTTGTTTAAACCTTCACCCGAAGGGGAATCTTTGGCTTATGTGATCATCAAATTCCACCAACCCAATGGGTCATCCAACATATACAGATATAATTCCAGTTGATGATAAACCATCATCTATATTACTATTAGTTACATCTAGGTTCATTGGTTATCTCATCAGTTAACACAAACATAAATCACAGTTTTAACAACCATGAAAGAACTCAGTGTTACTTACCAACAAAGTTTGACAACTATTATGCTCTAATACTAATAACCAAGCCACATTGCAACTTACTTTGTAACAAATACAACTTTAGTGTTACCTCAAGTCCTTGCATTGAAGTTCCATGATATCATGAATTTCCTTCTTGACCACTACGGCTAGTTGAAAACACACTTAGGACTTCCCAATAACATTTTTATTTTGGGAATCAACATCAAATAACCATTAATACGTCATCTTATATGAGTTTTCTTATCTATGTAACACTTTCGTCATATTTTAAGATGACTACATTCTCAACTTGGGGTTAACAACCATAAAACATCAACATAATACATAACCCAAAATTGTCATCTTCACCAAATTTTCTAACATAAACCCTAATTTATGCATTTGAAGAAATATAGTTTATAACTCCCCCTTAACGTGTAGTGTATCTATACTAACTAAATCTCCAGTCTTCAATATTCAGCATTGCTGCATCTTATCTTGTTAGTGAAAAATATGTGTGACGTGTGTGTATTCCAGTTATTATCGTTAGTTGTTTTGGTTAATCTTGTTATATCTTATAAGGGTAGAATGTGTAATAGGGTGATAGTACAAGGGCTGTTGTATATTAGTGTTATAAATCACAAAGTTTGTGATCCAAAACATTCAGATTATAATCCGACGAAGTCACGAAGTGGAGGTTCAGATCCAACCGAACTGGATCCGAATGGCAGCCAAACCATATCTCATATTTATATATGTGTTGAGTTCAGATGAGAGTGAGCACCTTGAGATAACCGTTTTTTAGAGCAATTTATAAGAGGAGGAGTTTTCGATCTTGTTTTTCAGAGAGATTTTGGTTTAGGATCATGATTAGTTACTAAATTCGAGTCTATTCATGTAATTAGTGATCAAATTCGAGCTATAAACTGAGTTTAATTTACATTTACGTGTTCTTCGTTTCGAGTTAACTTTCAGTCTAATTTCGGTGTACAAATCACTAGATCGATACAAATCGTGTTTACAATTGATTTGTTGATATATGAACATTGTGTGGCCGTTATTGTTCGAATTGTCAGAACATAATGAGTTTACTAAGACATGAACTGGGATCAAAACTCCACGTTCGGGGTCATCCGAACCTCAGATGAACTCCAAGTTCGGATGGAGTTCGGACAAGGTTCGGAAGTGTCTAGGTTCGGACAAAATTAACATGTATAAATAGTTCGTCACTGTATTTTCATTGTAAGTTTCTGTCCAGAGTCTGTCCAGATCAAGTGTTGAGAGGGGAGGTTCTGTCCAACCTGGTCCTTAATCGTTGTATACTCTTTCGGTTTATGTAATCATTCAACAAAATATACGATAAAACTTCCGTATCGATATTATCTACTATAGAATTGATCCGTATATGCTTTTTCATGTGGTATCAGAGCTGTTGGCTCTTTCTATGGTCTAAATTCATCGTTTTTATTCATTTTGAGACGTTAAACGAGGTGTTAGATGTGATTCCTTGCGTTTATAATTGGTTTTTATTCAACTGAACATTCCTGAGTCATGTATTCATCTAACAGAAACATTTGTATGTCGAATGTCACACCCCCAAAATTCCCACGCGCGGTAACGCACCGCAGGGAGCGTGACAAACCAGGATCGTCGTCCATTAGTTACACCAAACAACCAATAATTAATCAAAACGTTTCATATTTCATTAAAATATAAATTCAGAGTTTTACAAATGCGGAAGCGCAGATACAAATAAAAATCTAAGTAAAAACATCGTCATCCAAGGTGATGTGACTTGTCCAAGGACACTAAATGTATTTCAAACACTCATGCATGCATACTCGTGATTCTCGAATATCCGCAACCTGAGAAATAACATGCTAAAAAGTGTCAACACAAAAGTTGGTGAGTTCACAGGTTTATCAGTTCTGAAACAGTTCAAGTTGAGTTTAAGATTAACTGTTCAACAACAGTCAAGTTGAGTTTAAGACTGACTGTTCAACCACAGTCAAGTTGAGTTTTAGATTGACTGTCCAACAACAGTCAAGTTGTAAGAGCACAATCACTAATATATATCAAATAGCTAGCTAGGCTATATACATGAAGCTTTGCACGTTGATGGTCACCGAAGCTAACAGTTGTTTATATTTTGCCTTGTTATGTTTAGGACGAATATAACACCCGTTCGATATCCAATCGTGCCAGCGCGACTGACCCTGTAAGTCTGTGGTTTTATGTCATTATATAAATGGGGCTTCTAGGGTTTTATGTCATTATATAACAGGAGCTAGTTTCGCTGGCAGTTTCGCTGGCCAAGCGAAACTGGCTCTGTAAGTCTGTGGTTTGGCTACCGGGCGACACTATAGTTTCGCCCGTAGTTTCGCTGGAAACCAAAAGTGACCAGTTTACATTCTAAGCAAGATGAGCACGTTTCATGGATTGTCATGCTGTTCATAATACTAAATCATGTATTTAAATCACATTGCACATAATAACTATAAATAAATGAACACATAACACATATGGGCGGGTCTGGTGATCAACCAAAGGTCGTGGACGTATTCGGCCTAGTTAAGCATTAGTTACTAAGTTAACACTTATAACGTAACTAACGGAGATTGTCTAACGGAAGTTAACCTTGGAGTTCTCGGATGTCACAATAGGTATTCGTCTGGTTAAGGTTTATCCAAGTTGTCTCAGGTTCGTAAAGTTCCAAGGTTTGATATGGTCGACAAAGTCGTGAGGGTATACTTCTGGTTCAATATGAATTCAATCCAGTCAAAGATTTCATCAAAGTTTTCGTAATCAAGAAAAACTTGTCTTCAAAGTACACGAGTGAAACGATGTCCCTTCAGGACTAACATTCATAATATGTTTCAAAAGAGTTCTCGTAGGGATTAGAATCCATATATAAGAGAGATAAGATCATGCGCGATAACGTTTACAAAGATAGACGACTTCGATCATCGAGTTGAGTTCAACATGTTCAACATTTAATGTCACGGGAAAGAAAAAAGTTACAGGAATTTGGTCCTGATACGACCATTGGCTTGCCTAGTAGGATTCACCAGGATTTCCATATACTGCAAATTACATCAATGTGTGCACCGGTAACTGTGATTTACTTTATATGATCACCCTAGTTCCTCTTACTTCAGCTACCAGGTATGATGTGATCACTAACCCATGGTTATCTTGACCAAAATTTGTTAAAGAGAAAAGTTTCAAGAATAAAATGTTCGCTTTAATTGGTTTAACCCACCCAAAGCGAGTCAGCCAGAATTTTAGCTAAATAGGATCTGAATAGGGTTTATCACCATGACCCAAGCTTAGTTCGACGTTAAAGAATAGTTACCACACATACAGACTTGATCACAATCCGGTACATAAGGAGAAAACTTTTTTCAGCCCACATCGGGTATCGTTGAGGTTATAAGAGTTGTTTCCAAGTTGTATCATCTCGACGCACAACGCGATAGAAATGAGAAGAGGAAGATATTAAAAGATTAAGGAAAATGTGAAAACAATCATGTTAACAAAGGTGGATACAAGTGCCCCATGAGCAACCACCTGACTTCAAACAATATTGTCCCCATAGAAAGTTGGATGATCACGCTATTAGCACGTCATGATTACGTTCTCTAAACATGAGGGTTAAGAAATATATGCAAGGAAAGTATAACAAGAACCTCGTAACTTATGGGAAAGGTTTAAGGACATGAAGAGGTATTACACGACCTTCCCTATGCACCATACGTCCATAATATGGAAATTATGCCGAGTTGTTCAATCCAGAATAATCCCGAGCAGCAAACGACTCGTCAAGGGTGAAGGTGTGATTCTCTGATCTGATTCGACGTCTTGTCGTCCATGGATGTTAACCAAAAGACATACGACTCAGAGATGTTAAAGACGACACAAGAATAACCGGCTCCTCACTGAGAGTATGAGGGATTGGATGATGTAGACGACATATTGTAGATCAGGTGCGTGTAGGAGTGAGTATCACGATGCATGAGAAAATGTTTAAGTGCAACTAATGCAAAACAGTTACAGTCTAAGACGAATCTTAGTTCGCTGTAACCAATGGCTCTGATACCAATCTGTCACACCCCCAAAATTCCCACGCGCGGTAACGCACCGTAGGGAGCGTGACAAACCAGGATCATCGTCCATTAGTTACACCAAACGACCAATAATTAATAAAAACGTATCATATTTCATTAAAATATAAATTCAGAGTTTTACAAATGCGGAAGCGTAGATACAAATAAAAATCTAAGTAAAAACATCGTCACCCAAGGTGATGTGACTTGTCCAAGGACACTAAATGTATTTCAAACACTCATGCATACATACTCGTGATTCTCGAATATCCGCAACCTGAGAAATAACATGCTAAAAAGTGTCAACACAAAGGTTGGTGAGTTCACAGGTTTATCAGTTCAAAACAGTTCAAGTTGAGTTTAAGGTTAACTGTTCAACAATAGTCAAGTTGAGTTTAAGACTGACTGTTCAACCACAGTCAAGTTTAGTTTAAGATTTACTGTCCAACAACAGTCAAGTTGTAAGAGCACAATCACTAATATATATCAAATAGCTAGCTAGGCTATATACATGAAACTTTGCATGTTGATGGTCACCGAAGCTAACAGTTGTTTATATTTTTCCTTGTTGTGTTTAGGACGAATATAATACCTGTTCGATATCCAATCGTGCCAGTGCGACTGACCCGGGTGGGGTTTGTCAAACCCAATAGTACTACAATATATTTCCCGCTATCGTCATTAATACTAACGGTACCATAAGAAGGACTTTGTTGTATCAGTGTGCTACAAGTACCTCAAGTGATATATAAAAGTCTAATTATCTCAGTTGTGTAAATCATGCATGTTAATCTCCCCCCAAAAGGATTGAATGTAATCGACAAAAACGAATGATCGTGAAGTCCGGAACAAGTCGAGGATGGCACGTGTGCCAAATCAGAGTGATTATCGAAATAACGGGAGAAAATACAATATATATCAATATTATATATTTTCTAAGTTCAAAGATTTCAAAAATAAATTGTATAGAATATATATTTGAACCAAACGTGCAAATGACGTTGATAACGGGTTTGCGAAAACAAGATACGTACATTAAAAGTTCACGTAAAGTATCCATTTGTTTCAATAAAATCTAATGATATACGTTTGTGTATTAATCTATGCCAAACGAATATATTTATTTAACCGTTAGAACAACCTAACGCATCTAAATACATATGTACATGTTAATTTCAAATGATACGTGTATTTGTTTAGAATTTATAAGGAAAACTACAATTCATGGCAAATCATTAATCAATACCGGTTATTTCACGTTTTTAAACAAAACGACACTTCTCATAAATTTTCTAAACTACTTTTTTTTAGTTACACGAAATATCCTTTTTGCTTCAATAAGCCAACGTCATATAGCTACACAATATATATATATATATATATATATATATATATATATATATATATATATTCGAATTTATATGAAGGAAACTCTATTTTCGTCCCATAACGTAAAAGCCTATGGGTTTAATAGTCGAAGGTACGTTTTATGGGTTTAAACATTCACAAGAAATCATTTTAAAGTAGTTTTGTTTCACTAGGAACCTAAATCGCAATATATAAAAGAACAGGCAGGTGAGGCCGCCTGGGGTCGAACCCGCGACCTCTAAGTCACTGGCGAACGCTCTAACCGGTGGAGAAGTCCTGCGATTGTGTCACTATTTGGCCAAAAATCCTTTTATGCGATATAGGGACTGGAAACGAGTTAAGAGAAACAAAAACGAAAATTTATGCTGAGGACGGGTGTTAAATCTGCGTCTCTCGCAAGCCAGCACAGAAGATAAACCACTGTGCCATCCGGGTCTTAATTAACCAACCCGCACAGAAAAAGCTATAACCCGAACCCGTCTGGTATCATCTTCTTTCTCCAGAGCTCCGGTGGCCGGAGTTTTATTCCGGTCACCAGAAAATCGCGAAAGAACAAACAAACCCAGAAAAAAATGCGATTAACAAGACGGGATATTTACCTCGTGTCGGAGATGAGAAGCGACGAGGTTTTTTAAGCCGAAACGAATTCCGAACCCGAACGCGAAAAACCCGGTCAAGTTTCTTTGAACTTTTGTTTTCCCCTGGTTGCTGGTCGGTGTTCGCTAAACCCTGGAGAGTGCAGACAGAGGTGGAATAATGATGTAGCAGCAGCGGAACGGTGGTGGTTTTGGTGGTTCTTTGTGTCGTTAGAAAAGCAAAAAGAAAGAGAGGGAGATGAGAGTTGCGATTCTTGTTGTGGTTGAATGACTGAGAATTGCTTTCGCTGGATCATTATGGTAATCACACGGATCAGATTCATAACCGACGAGTAAAGATTGATAATTGTAGCCGAGCGGTTACCGGTTGTGGAATTGTCGAACGTTTATGAGATTCATAATCAACTTCGGGGGAATTTCAATTCCAGTCCCTCATAACATTACACAATAGAACTCCTGTAAGGAATATTGCGCTTGGAAGATTTCCGGCTGAATGCCAATTTTGTATAGTTCCGGCTGAAGTTGAAGTTGAAGCGGAATTCTCACTTCAAGAGGAATTGGCAGTTCAAGCGGAAAGAAGCAGTTTTGTCCCTTAGAGAATATTCCGGGTGAACTAGATTATCCACAAGATAATGAGCTCAACCGGACTTTTCCTAAGTTGTCTTTTCAGCAAGTCCAATCCTGCAAAAGCTTCTCGTATGCTTCTATATCTGATTCAAGCCGCTCTCCTAAAGTAGTATGGTGCTGCAAACACGCAAGATATTCCAATTGCCGATGTTTATTCTTTTGGTAGTGTGTATTTGACTTTTTAGTTTACGGTCTAGATTAGATCGCATGAGATCAATGGTTGTCATTGATCTCATCAGCACTGTATATAGCTTAGTTAGCTCTAGTTTACAAACCACGATTATCTTTGTTGTTATCAGTTCTTGAACAACTTGTAATAGTGTAGCTTCGAGTTAATGCAAATAGTGTCGAGTATTTGATACTTTGTTGTTACTATATTTCTGCAAATCAAGCTTTTACATTATACACAAGAACTTAATATTGCTTGAGTAAAGTGAAATATAACTTTAATTCCGCAGGGTTATATTTGCAAGTAAAGGGCTTTGTTTTAGTTTAACTCTAACTTTTAACGATCCTACAAGTGGTATCAGAGCTTTGGCTCTTACCTTGAAGACATTCTGTGCTTCAAGGTTGATACTTTACTTGCTTACTTTACAAGCTTTGCTTTCTTATCTTTCTAAAGGTTTTCAAAATGAGTGATTTCAGTTTAAGTTGCCCAAATGGTTCTTCCAACAAACCACCAATGTTCACTCCTGATGACTTTAGTACCTGGAAACTCAGGATGGAAGGTTTTGTTAGGATTTTGGACCGTCGTATTTGGAAATCTTTCACTGAAGGTCCCTACTCACCCATGGTTTCATCTGCTGATGATGCAGAAGTCAAAATACCTAAGCCACTAGATAAATATGTTGAATCTGACTATACTGCTCTCGAATTTGACCATAAGGCATATTGGACTCTACAGGCTGCACTTCCTAATTCCATTTTAAGTGGGCTTAAAGGATATAAAACTGCATTTGACCTGTGGAATGCCTTAAGTGAAATGTATGAAGGAACCAGTGAAGTTAAAGAAAACAAGAAAGATGTCTTAAAACAGAAGTATGAACACTTTACTTTCAAATCTGGTGAAACAATGACAAACCAGTACTTAAGATTTGTTTCTTTGCTTGATGAACTCCAAAAAGTAGATGTAAAACTAGACCAGGTAGATGTTAACAGAAAGTTCCTAGGTTCCCTGCCTTCTGTGTGGACAGTTTACACAGTAAGCATAAGGGAATGCAAAAACTTGAAAAATATGAGACTCAGTGAACTTCATGGCATACTCAGTGCCTATGAAATGGAACTAGATCTTAAACAAAACTCATCTTCTGAGTCAACTCAGCTGTTTTCATCTGCACTAGTAACTACTGATTTTAACAGTCAAAGGTCTTCAAACTCGTCATCATATCAGTCATCTATTATCAGTTTCCCTGAGACACCAAGGTGTCAAGAAAGTTTTTTCAAACGTGCTTGAAAACTCTCACAATGCTCATGTAGCAACTGACTCATACCAAGGCTTCATACCTGAAGATCTTGAGTGTATAGGTGCTAATGATTTGGAGGAAATGGACATTATGACTCAACTTGCTATGGTTTCTGTCAGAGCTCAAAGGTTCTACAAAGGAACTGGTAGAACCTACAAGGGAGCAAAAGGTGCTCACATAGGCCTTGACAAAAGCAAGGTGAAGTGCTACAACTGTCACCAACTTGGTCACTTTGCAAGGGAGTGCCCTCAACCAAGAAGAGAAGGACAAAATCAGAGTCATGTCCAAGGGAAAAATCATGGAGGAAGCAATGCAAACAACAACAACTCTGGAAACAACTCAGGTTCCAACCCCACCCCACCAAAACCAACTGGAAGTCAAAACCACCAAAATGTGGTAGCTGCTGTTGCAAATCAAACCTCATGTGTTGAATGGGAAGATTTCGTTGTTGAGTTTGAGCCTATCAACCATGCTTTAATGGCTAAACAAGACTCCACCTCAGATCAGGTAAACTCTATCCCTGAGAAAGTCCTAGAAAACCTATGCAGCCCTACCTGCATAGAACAAGTGGCAAAGTACCTAAATCACAACACTAACTTGATTGATGAAGTTTCAAACTTAAATGAGTTAAAGGAATATTTTAAGAAAACTGAATCTTCATACATTTCAAAAATTGAAAATTTAACCAAAGAGTATGAACAGTTGAAACAAACCAACTCAGTGCTTGAAACTCAGCTTAATGACTTGCTCTCAAAGCTTGAGAAGTCAAGAAACGAAACCAAAGATGCTAAGGCTGAGGTTGATGTTCTTGAGATCAAACTGAAAGATGCTTTGTTTACTTGTGATAAATTCCAAGCAACAGACAAAAAGGCTGAGAAACTGTGGATGGGAGGGATGTATGGTAAAGCAGGTGTTGGATATAACTGTGTTGAACCACCAATTGAATACTCACCTGTAATCAAACAAATTGATGCTTTAAAATTTGAATGCAAAGTTAGTCTCATAGTTGATGACATTTCATCACAGTTAAGTTCTGAAAACACTCTTGAGTCTAAGAAAACTGAAGTCACTGTTGCAAGCTCATCTGCTTCAGTTGACCAATCAAACATTTTGAAACCATCAATTGCTTTTTCTCCACCAACTGTTTATGAACCTAAGGATTCAAAAGTTGGAGGAAAGCAACCTGAGCAACCAAAGGGAAGTCAAACGCAAAGGCTTGGTCAACTAAATTTCAACCAAGTAACCAAACTTGTGTCTCCCAGAAAGTTTGAAACCAAAGTTGTTGAATGTATGTGCTGTGGTGAACAAGGTCACCTAGCTGCTGTTTGGCAGTTTAACCCAATGAGTAAAGTTAAACCATTTTTGATACCAAAACCTGTTTTGAAACCAAAGGCTGACTTTCAAAAGAAAATCACAGGAAGAATTTCACCTATAAAAAACCACACTTTGAAGCATTTTGGATCTGATTCAAACAGGGTCTTAATTGGTAATGACAGAAATGGAAGTTTCTCTGTTTTAAAGCAAAATCGTTTTCCGGCTGAAGTTCAAGCGGAACATTTTTCCGCTCGAACTCATGTTCATCCGGAAACAAAACTCAACCCAGATCAACTACTGCTCCAAAGCAGAGACCACATGTACATTTTGCTGATGGGTTTGAGCATTTTGAAGCTCAAGGAAGAAGAAATCCTTCTAGAGGAAAGATTACCTCTAGAGAAAACTTTTCAAGAAACAGCAAATCTAACCAATCTGAAAAATTCTTTGCTAAAAGTTCAAGTGGAAATCACTGTGTTCCACTTCAATGGGAGAGTTCAAATCAAAATCAACACTTTCCACAAAGATTTTCAAAATCACCTGAGAGAACTAAGTTGGTCAACCAAGAAAATGAAAAATTTAAGAAATTAACCAACAAGCAAATGAATTTTAAAGAATATAGGGATAGAAAAATTGCTGAGAGAAAGAACACCAGAGGTGAAAGGTCTAGTCAAACAAGTACTCAATATGAGAACTTCAGTCTTGACAATGATGATCTACTCAATGTAGCTCCAGTTTTAAATACTTTAGTACTCAAGGAGTATAAGTATAATGATGCTTATGGCAGACCTAAGACCACTCAGGCTTGGGTCCCCTATAGAAATTAATCAATTCAGATATGCGCAGGTGCAAAATAAAGGCCAAAATAGCCTATGGGTAGTTGATAGTGGATGCACTTGCCACATGACAGGGAATAAGCACATTCTGGAAAACACAAAAAGAATCAATGGAGAACCAGTTGCCTTTGGAAGCACAAAAGGCCATATCACAGCACAAGGTGATGTGACAAATGGACTGGTAAAATTTGACAGAGTTAATTTTGTTGATACAGTAAATTTCAACCTGCTTAGTGTCTCACAAATGTGTGATAAGAATTTGAATTTAATGTTTAATGAGAAAGAGGCCATAGTCCTCAAACCTGGTGTCAGAATTCCTGATGAATTAATAATGCTTAAGGCACCCAGGAGAGATGGATTGTACATTTTGGATATATCAGTTGCTGCACCCTCATGTGGCACTGCTTGCTTTGTATCCAAAGCCTCAGTTGACGAATCTGATCTGTGGCATAGAAGGTTAGGTCATGTGAACTACAAAAACATGAACAGAATTGTGAATCTTGGCTTGGTTAAGGGTCTTCCTAACAAGCATTTTGCATGTTCTGAAAACTGTGTGCCATGTCTCAAGGGCAAGCAACACAGAACCTCCTTTAAGCCAAAAGTTGAGTCTTTTATTTCAAAACCTCTAGAGCTTTTACACATGGATTTATTTGGTCCAACTAGAGTAATGAGTTTAGTAAAAAGGTCATATTGTTTTGTGATAATTGATGATTTTTCAAGATATACTTGGGTTTTCTTTCTCAACACAAAAGATGAAAATGCTGAGTTGCTGAAAACTCTTATAATTAATTTAGAAAATCAATCAAATCTCAAGGTTAAAACAATCAGATGTGACAATGGCACAGAATTCAAAAATCATGTTCTGAATTTATTTTGTGAGGAGAAGGGAATTGTGAGACAATTTAGTGCTCCTAGAACTCCCAGCAAAACGGTGTTGCTGGAAGGAGAAATAGGACATTGATTGAAGCTGCTAGATCCATGTTAGCAGACTCCAAGCTCCCTGTGATATTTTGGGCAGAAGCAGTAAACACTGCCTGTTATGTCAAAAACAGGATCTTAATTGTCAAGGGAAAGAATAAAACAACTTATGAGCTTTGGAGAAAAAGAAAGCCAAATATTTACTTCTTTAAGCCATTTGGTTGTCCTGTCACTATCTTAATAACCAATGAATCATTGCCGAAATTTGCTGAAAAGGCAGATGAAGGTTATTTTGTTGGATACTCTGGTGTGTCAAAAACATATAGAGTATAAAACAAGAGAACTAAAATTGTTGAAGAAACCATAAATGTATCCTTCAATGAAAAATCTCCCAACAATTTTAAGTCTCAGCCTAGTTGGTTATGTGGTATTGATGCACTAACTACTGCTTTCAACATAACTGTTGATAAGCCTGTGAGCTCTTTAGTGCAGGAACAAAATTCTCATAGGTCTGCTGATGAACATTGGAAGAGTAATCAAACTGCAAATGAGAAGCCAATCTTTTTCTCTTCCATGAGTTCTCAACCTATCTTCCTAAGAAATGACAAGAAACTGACTGAAATAATTCAAATTGAAGAAGAAATTGTTCCGGTTGAAGTTCAGGCTGAACCAGTTTCTCCGGTTCAAGTTCAACCGGAAAACTCAATTTCAGAAACTGAAGAGAATACTGAATCAGGGTCAAATGAAGCTGAAAATTCAAATGATAGCACATCAAATGAGCTTAGTTTAGAGCATCTAACCTACAATTCAGACATCAATTCTCATGAATCAGTTGGAGTCTCAGATCCTGTGTCACAATTTGAAACTGTTGAGTTTGATCACAGACTTCCTCAGCTCAACATACCCTCAAATGGAAGAAGCCATGAATTTCCTATGTTTCTTGATAGAAGAATCAACAGAGATCATCCAGCAGGAAATATTATTGGAGAAGTTTCAGCTCCTGTGTTGACAAGAAGTAGATCTGCAAATGCAAACATTTGTTTGCATGCTGCATTTTTGTCTCAAGAATTACCCAAGAAGGTAGCAGATGCCTTGGAAGACAACAGCTGGGAAGAGGCAATGCAGGAAGAACTATTTCAGATCAACAAGCAAAAGGTTTGGGAATTGGTAGATCTGCCTGATGGAGCAGAACCAATTGGAACAAAGTGGGTTTTCAGAAACAAGAAAGATGATAGGGGGGTTATCATAAAGAACAAAGCAAGATTGGTTGTGCAAGGCTATGTACAGGAAGAAGGCATTGATTACAATGAAGTGTTTGCACAAGTAGCCAGGTTAGAAGCAATCAGAATCTTCTTAGCCTATGCTGCATTCAAAGACTTCCAAGTGTTTCAAATGGATGTCAAAAGTGCTTTCCTGTATGGCCTCCTGGAACAAGAAGTATATGTCAACCAACCTCCTGGTTTTGAAGACCCTCACCATCCTAACAAGGTGTGCAAGCTAATCAAAGCTTTATATGGTCTTAAACAAGCACCTAGAACCTGGTATGAAACTCTTTCTAACTATCTTCTAGAGAATGGCTACAGGAGAGGAGCTATTGACAAAACACTTTTTGTTAAAACTGTTGGTAATGATATGTTGATGGTACAAATTTATGTTGATGATATTATTTTTGGTTCCTCTAATATTGTCTTGTGCAAGGAGTTTGAAACTTTGATGCAGTCTAAATTTGAAATGATCTCCATGGGAGAATTAACATTCTTCTTAGGGCTACAAGTGAAGCAAACTGCAGATGGAATCTTTTTGAACCAATCAAAGTACATCCAAGACATGCTGAAGAGATTTGACATGCTAACTTGCTCAAGTGCCAAAACTCCCATCTCCACTTCCCACAAGTTAACCAATGACTTAAATGGCAAGCCAGTGGATGCGCACTTGTACAGAGCTATGATAGGCTCACTGATGTATCTCACTGCTAGTAGACCTGACATCATGTTCAGTGTTTGCTTATGTGCGAGAAATCAGTCCTCACCAAAGGAGTCACATATGCTAGCTGTTAAGAGGATCTTCAAGTATCTGAAGGGGCAACCAAAACTGGGTTTGTGGTATCACAAGAACTCTGATTTCTCCTTCAGAGCATTCACAGACAGTGATTATGCTGGTTGTGACATTGATAAGAAATCAACTTCAGGTGGATGTCAATTCCTAGGAGAAAGACTTGTCTCTTGGCAATGCAAGAAGCAAACTTGTGTTTCCACTTCAACTGCAGAAGCTGAGTATATTGCCGCTTCAAGTTGTTGTAGCCAAGTCCTTTGGATCCAAAATCAAATGCTTGACTATGGGATCACATTCATGGAAACTCCCATTCTTGGAGACAACAACAGTGCCATCTCAATCATCAACAATCCAGTGAAGCACTCCAAGACCAAACACATTGACATAAGGTATCATTTTATTAGAGATTGTGCAGAAAAGCATTTAATCAAACTATTCAAAGTTCACACTGATCATCAATTGGCAGATCTGTTTACAAAAGCCTTTGATGAGGCACGATTTTTCTACCTTATCACAGCCATTGGGATGATGAACTTTGAATAAGACTTTTCACAATTTTAATAAAAGAGAGGCATGTGCTCAAGAGCGCGTCTCTTGATACAAAAAGAAATAGAAAATGAGAATCTCCAGTGTTAATTAGACAACATTTCAGTTCATAGTCAGTAACTGCTGTTAAAACTATGGATAATTAACACAAATTTTAAAAAATCATGTGTTTTGGATTTCCGGTTCAAGTTCAGGTACAACCTGAGAAAACAACTTTTGAAATTCACCGGGTGAACTTCAACCGGAAAAATGCTTTAAATATGATGTGAAAATTTATTTTGAAAACAATTCTTTAAAGCGGAAAATTTGTCCGCTTGATGTTTAGACGGAAGAATTTTAGTTTTAAAAATAAAGGAGAAAATGGGTTCCGCCTGAACTTCCGGGTCAACAAAGTCAAAGTCTAATTTAATTACCCGGAAGGCACAATTTTCTAAGCGGATATACATTTATTTACCCATTAAGTTTTTAACTGTTTAAAATCCGAGGTTTCAGTAAATTTACTTTTGGATAAAGACATGCTTTAACCTGTTGTACCGTATAACCAATAAAGCTTCTGTCCCATCAGTTACTGAACTGTCTGTTTCAATTCTCTCTCCTCCACGTCATCACCGAAAAGGTAAAAAGCCCTAATTTACCGTCATTTTCCCCATTTCTCTCAACCCCACTCAGAAAT
>JBCNJP010000025.1:17576936-17757253 GCA_039602395.1 Deinandra increscens subsp. villosa
AGGGGGGTGTGACAAGCCATCCCGCCAGAATCCTCGCAGCCATGCTCCAAAGATCCTTGGACTCCATTATCATTGGGATCCTTGGCTGCACCATCTCAAGGATATCCTTTTTCTGCTGGGAACCCAGGCCAGAACTCCCAGGGGTATCAACATTCTAACCCTTCTGTTTCTACTGGGACATTCAAGACTGCCTCACTAGAGATTCATGATGGTGATTTCATTCCCATGCAGACGGCAGTGACTACGGAGCTGAGCATCCCAACAAACTATGGATACGATCCCAGGATCCCATTCCAGAACCCTAGCCTAGGTAATGTGTCCAACCCAATTCCTGTAATTTCTAACCAAGGTGCTCCTTATGATGCATGTATTCATCCAAGTATCGCTAGGGAGCTCTAGAAGTTGAAAGAAATGATATCAAGTGTTCTAGGAATCTTGAAGCCCATTCCTGAGGGTCCTTTAGAAAGCCACAAGATCTCCAGATATACTTGGCCGATTTCTCAAGTGGAGATCCCGAAGCGTTTCCAGACCATGAAGCTTTACGATGGAACCACGGATCCTGAAGAACACGTGGTACATTACAGGGAGTGCATGGAAATCAATCCCATTCCTATAGAAATCAAGGAAGTCTGTCTGTGTTAAGGCTTTAGTTCAACCTTGATAGGACTAGCCATGAAATTGCTAATGAGCATCCCTCCTAATACTATTACATCATTTTCCCATCTAGTTAACCTGTTTAACAATCAATTTTCTTGCAACAGAACCTTTGATAAGCTCACATGTGACTTATATCGAGTAATCCAGAAACCAGTTGAGCCGCTCAGAGAATACATCGCTAGATTCGGATGAGAATCTCTCGAGATTCCCCATCTGGACATGGCAGCAGCCGTGTAAGCCTTTAAAATGGGGGCTCTCTAAGGATTCTCGTTTTTATGATGACCTTGTCATGACTCCTTGCAAGAATCTTGACAAAGTACACAGTAGAGCCTTAAGATTCATCCGTCTGGAAGTCGACAAAAAGATCCACCAAAGGTTGGATATTCCTAATATGATCCCAACTATAAAAAATCGGAATCCCCTGGGAAGCCGTATAGATCCCGTCCATATTCCAAACCAGATAATCAAAAAGTCAATGCTGTGAATCAAGATGATGACGAGGAGGAGTATCCTAAGGTATCTGAGTATTGTTTTTCTGTTAATATTGGTGGTCTAATGTGTGCAATGCAAGATCTCGGTGAAAAAGCAAGATGGCCTAGAAAAAATGATAAGCAGGGATCTTAGAAAGACAAAACCAAGTGGTGCGCCTTCCATGAATACTTTGGCCACCTAACAAATGAATGCATAGCACTTCGGAAGGAAATCAGCTACTTACTCAGTAAGGGGCATCTTAAAGAGTTGATAGGCAGAAAGAAGGTCAAAATTCAGGAAGCCGACAAGGTGCCTCAGAGAGCAGCTTATCCGCCTCAGGATTCTCAAATAATCAACTTCATATCATGAGGCTCAGACATCTGCGGCACTTCATATTCCTCAGCCAAGAAATATACTAAGGAATCTAAATCTGAACAGGGTGACAGACCTGTTCGGACATCCACCCTAACTCAAGACAAACTGATATCCTTTGATGAGAGCGACCGTTCTCATGTCCAGGATCCCCACCATGATAGTCTCATGGTCACTTTGTATATTGCTAACCATTTTGTTCGCAGGATCCTGATAGATAATAGAAGCTCAGTAAATATAATCCGTCTTGATGTGCTCAAAAAGATGGGGATCCCAGAAACCAAAATAGTTGCAAGATCCTCAGTCTTGGTTGGCTTTAGTGGTGAGAATAAAATCACCGTCGGGGATATCAGGTTACCAGTATATATAGAGAGGGTAAACTCCATGCAGAAATTTTGTGTTATAGATTCTCTCTCTTGTTACAATATAATTCTTGGCAGGCCATGGTACACGAAATGAAAGCAGTCCCTTCAGTTTATCATCAAAATGCATCAAGCTTCCCACACCTTGGGGAGTTGTAAGGATTGAAAGCGACCAGCAGGAAGCAAAGAACTGCTACTCAACTTCAATGAAGAACACCACCATGATGACAAAGCGATAGCAATTACACAAAAGAGCACTTGAAATACAGGAGGGCAAGGAGCTCGATGTCAAAGAAGTCCATCTAGATCCTAAGAATCCTGAAATCAAGGTGCTCGTAGGCACAGGCATCCCGGCAAATGTTGAACAAGAATTAGTTCGGCTTCTAAAGGCCAGAACCTCAACTTTCGCTTGGAAGCATGAGGACATGACAGGTATCCCTAAACATGTTATTACTCATAAACTTGGTTTAGATCCTTCTTTCAGGCCCATACAGCAAAAAAGGAGAAGCTCCCAAAAAAAAATATTATCATACAAGAGGAAGTTGAGAAGCTTCTTAAAACCAAGATGATCAGAGAAGTCAAATATCCCATGAGGCTAGCAAATGTGGTGGTGGTCTAGAAGAAGAACGGAAAGTGGAGAGTTTGTGTTGATTACACGGACTTAAATAAGGCATGTCCTAAGGATCCTTTCCCACTCCCCCATATTGATGCATTGGTGGATTCCACGGCTAGTCATGAGATGCACACCTTCATGGATGCCTTAGCATTTTTTCAACAAATTCAGATGGAAGCATGTGACCAGGAGCATACAGCTTTTATGACTCCGACAGGTATCTATTGTTATACTGCTATGCCTTTTGGTCTAAGAAATGCAGGTGCCACCTACCAGAGGCTCGTCAATATGATGTTTAAGGAGAAACTAAGGGACACGATGGAAGTCTACATAGACGATATGGTAGTGAAATCCAAGAAGGAACAAAATCACGTCAAGGATCTCCAAACCGCCATTAACATCCTTAACCAATATAACATGAAGCTCAATCCTCTAAGTGCAACTTTGGGGTGCGAGCCAGAAATTTTTAGGCTACATGGTTACCAAAAGAGGAATCGAAGCTAGCCCCGAGCAGATCAAAGCAATCTTAAATTTGAAGTCACCGTCAAATGTAAAAGAGGTGCAAAGGTTGATAGGAAGAATTGCAGTACTCAACAAATTCATCTCAAGATCCTCAGAAAAAAGCAAGGATTTCTATGATATCCTGAGGAAAAACAAGAGGTTTGAATGGATTGAGAAGCACGAAGAAGCCTGAGATGCCTAAAAGATTACCTGTCAGCAGCCCCATTATTAATGAAACTAGAAGGATGGGAAACCGCTATATTTATATCTTGCTGTGTCCGGAAGCTCAGTCAGTGCAGTCTTAGTAAAAGGCCACCAAGGTCAGCAACATCCGGTATATTACGTAAGTAAAACTCTGCTAGACTCAGAATCCAGGTATTCTCACCTTGAAAAATTAATTCTAGCTCTTATAATGGCTTCCACTAAACTAAGACACTATTTTGAAACTCATACTATAATTGTGTGATCTAACAATTATATTAAGGCAGTTCTCAGGAAGCCAGAGATGTCATGTAGGATGGCTAAATGGGCAGTCAAGTTGAGTGCCTATAATATCAAGTATGAGCCAAGGACAATAATCAAATCCCAGGCTTTGGCTGACTTTGTGGCTGATTTCAGTTGTGACATAGAACTAGAAGTCGAGAAGGAAGTCCAGCAGCTTGAGAGCTTGAAGAAGACCGGATCCTTTACACTGATGGATCCTCAGATGTTAGAGGAACAGGAGTGGGCATCCTGCTAAAATCGCCACAGGGGGACATAATACCATTATCCATATCTTGTGAATTCCAGGCTACCAACAACGAAGCTAAATATGAAGCTTTGATTGCTGGGTTGCATTTGGCTAGAGATATGGGCATCTGATGTATTCAAGTATTTGTTAATTCTCTTCTTTTGACTAACCACTTTAATGGATCATATGCAGTGAGAGGGGAGATTTGAATCAAATATCTTGATATTGTCAAAAAATTGTCTTTGCTTTTCGAAAATTTTAACATTTCACAGGTGCCAAGAGAAGACAATTCAGAAGCCGATGCTTTAGCAAACTTGGCTTCATCGCTCAGGATTCCTGAGGATATCAGGATTCCTAGAACGCATATCATGACGCCGGCAATAGCCCAACAGGAAGCTTACGCAGTTGACGACAGTGAAGAAGTAGACATTGAGAAATCCCAGAGTACCCAGGAATCCTAGACCCATCCAATCGTAAAATATCTTAAAAATGGAGAGATTCTTAAGGGTGAAAATCCTAGGGCTTTTCACGCCAAGGTAACACCTTATTTCATCTTAGATAACATATTATATAGAACATCTCTTGCAGGTGTCTACTTGAGGTGCATAGAGAAAGCATAAGCTCTTAAGGTGCTTGAAGACATCCATAGTGGAGATTGTGGTAACCACACTAGGGGCGGAGCACTGTTCTCCAAGATTCTCATATTTGGCTACTATTGGCCTACAATGAAGAAGGACGCCATGAGTTTCTTACAGAAGTGCGATGCCTGCCAAAGGCACGACAATATTCTGCATCAACTAGCTGAAAATCTGCATCCTATAGTATCCCCATGGGCGTTCATGAAATAGGGCATGGACATTGTAGGTAAGTTGTCTAAGGCTCCTAGAGGAAAAGTATTTATGCGTGCAATGACAGACTATTTCTCCAAGTGGATTGAAGCAGAAGCCTATGTACAAGTGAGAGAGAAAGAGGTGATATCCTTTATAAAGAGAAACATCATTACCAGATTTGGGATTCCGGCAGAAATCATATGTGACAACGGCTCTCAGTTTATCGGCAAAAGAACGATAATTTTTTGTGCAAGCTGGGGCATAAGAATGATCACTTCGACACCTGTCCACCCTCAAGCTAATGGGCAGGCGGAATCCAGTAATAAAATTATCATCAACAATCTCAAAAAGAAGTTAGGCTCCAAGAAAGGCAGGTGGGCTGAAAAGCTACCATTTGTTCTTTGGGCAGATAGAACGACACCCAAGAATGCAACAGGCCAAACTCCATTCTCGTTAGTGTTTGGAGCTGATGTTGTAATCCTAACATAAATGGTGCTACCTACAACCAGGATCAACTGCCAGGATTCTGAAATCAACAGCCAGACCTTGCTTCAGGATCTAGAAATAGTTGAGGAGCTCAGAGATATGGCCAGAATCCGTATGGCATCCTATCAAGAGAGTGGCAAAGAGAAATAGTTGAGGAGCTCAGAGATATAAAACACTGTTGATAAACATCAATGAAAGATAATTGAAGACCTGCGATTATGGTTGCACGGAGAACCAACAAAGAGAAAGGACACGAAATTGAAATGATAAACATAATCAAAACTTAATAATCTAACCTGAATCTTGATTACCGAAGAAAAAGACCGATTATTAAAGATCGGTATTCACTAGATTGAACAACTTGGAAACCGATTTTCTTTGATGCGATCTCGATCAAGGAGTGTTGGAAGCGAATGGGTAGAATCATAAAAGAAGATGTAATTATAAAAGAAACTTACATTGTTCCAAACTCCTTCGGATTATACGGCGGCGATTTGAGTCGTCAGAGATGAGGAGGAGATGAGGAAGGGGGAGATTGGCAGGTTTGACGACAGATGAAGTGGGAGGAGAATGAACGATGGTTAAGCGAAATTAGGGTTTTTAGGTGACATCGTATGCGATATATGGGTCAACATATGGGTCGGGTTATTGAAAGGATCCGTGAGTTTCTAAAGGAGAGGTGATTTAGGCGGGAAAATGATGCTGAGGAGGACTGTGGTGATGCCACCTCAGCATCCATCTTTTCTTTTATATAGTATATAGTATAGATAGATAGATAGATAGATATAGATATAGATCGATAGATATAGATATAGATATAGATTTTAAACAATATGAGAAGCCAAAAGATAATCATTTTACCCTCCGTAACAAATTACAACTCTTTGTGCTTAAATCTGAATATTTTATTGCTCCGGCGTCTCTACGCCTCCGACTTTCGAACCGTCCTTTCTCTACCACGTCGTATTCATACCACCGCCTTTCTTCCGAACCCTTCTTACTTTCTCCTTCGTTTTCTACCGTCGTCCACTTCCATCGTCGTTTCTCTCATTTCTATGAATAAAGATGACTGCATCGATATGCATTTTTTGTTAATCTCTTATTTCACTTACTACCCCACAAAGCAATTGACTTAATCGATCTAATCATCTAAATCGGATAACAAAGAACCCCATAGGATTAGTTTTTTATTTCCTCTCATTCCTACCCATTTATGTTTCACCCTAATTGCAGGGATGGTGCTTCATCCTTCGGTTAAACGACCTTTGATGCAGATTACAGGTACATACAAGATTTTCATTTTCTGTATACATCAATTTAATAGACAAATTCAACCCCACCATCTTATGATATAAATTGAATCTTTGGATTTTGATGTATTATTTGTGGCAAATTGTTGCTTAGAGCACCAGTATTTGAAGTTTATTGCGATTAATTTATTTATCACCATAAAATCATAAGCAATTCAAGATTAATCTCTGGTATGATATCCTTTTTTTTAATCAATTAGCGTTTGGATGTTGGAATTTCTGCAAGTTTCAAAGATTTTGGATTATTTAGGGGGGATCAAAGTTTTCAGTTGTGCTTTTCAAATTTCAATTAGGTTGTGGCTTCCAATTGCATGATTAGACTTCATTGACTCTGGATTTTACTTCGCCTAATCCAAGTGATTCATCAAATTCTACTTTCACAATTCTTTTCTTTATATACTTCCACATATTCATCCTAACTCTGTATATAGGGAAATAATATAAATTCAATTTCAATATTCTTCGTATACCATATATAAGGTGTCAAAATCATAAAGGGTAGGTTAAAACTTCTATGATCTTCTAAAACTGTATATAGGGAGGTAATATATATATTGAATTTCATTTGTTGTTTTACTTATGTATCAAATATACTAAATTTCATATGATTTTTAGCCCTGTTCTTAATTTGGGGAAGGATCTATACACCAATCTTTGTTTATGTATAAAATATATACTGAATTTCATATGAATTTTTAGCCCTGTTCTTTATTTGAATTGTTTAAATCCCATTAATTTTTCATTATTACAAGATATCTAAAAAAAATTTGTTGAATTTTACACATGATTGATATTGCAACTTTTTTTCTTCACTACTTTCCTATGCACAGTATATTTTATATTACTTTTTTGTTTGAAAGAAAAAAAGTTTGTCATCTCTTCACTGCATATATTGAGTTTAGACTTTTAATGTATATAAATAATTCAAAGTTGCTGGAGTATGAGTTTTGGGAATATAATTTGGTGATAGAAATTAATTTATAAATGCTTAACTTTCAAATTTTATTCATCGAATTATCAGTTTGATACAGGAATTATTCTTGGTTTCATGAGTGTACCTGCAATGCTCTGATTGTGTAAAAAACTCCATGTTTGTTGCATATGTTTTTGTGTTTGAAATTAGTCTTTGTATTCTATATGCTACTTATTATTGATCTACTCAAAATACGTCACTGTTAGGGACATGTTCATTATGTCAATTTTGGAATTATAAGTTGCAACTAAACAAGCCTTTATTATTATAAAGACATGTACTTTTGTTTATTATTATGTTCACATTCTTCATGATCAATTCTAAAAACCACACTATGTTCTTCATTCGTTTCTTAAATTTCAGAACCCACGGCTTTTGTTAATGAAACTTTACTAAAGTAATTGCCTTGATTTTAAAGATGAGTTATTTTGATCTGTTCTTTTAACCTCCATAATGTTCTTATCTGTTTCCTTATCTGTTTTTATGACTTTCATATTGTACTTCTTAACCGGTTACGACTTGGTTTTTAGTCTTCTTATATGGTTTTCCAATCTTTTAGAAAAAGATAAGAAAACATTGCAGATACATTTTTATAGTAATCACTTTGTCAAGATAAAAAACAAAGTGAGTGAACAAAGGTATGTTTCTTTCTTTTTTTAAGCATCATATGGATTTATGACCTATATGAGCTTTTAAAAACCTTATGTGGTTTTCCAATCTTTTAGAAAAAGATAAGAAAACATTGCAGATACATTTCTATAGTAATCACTTTGTCAAGATAAAAAACAAAGTGAGTGAACAAAGGTATGTTTCTGTCTTTTTTTTAAGCATCATATGGATTTATAACCTATATGAGCTTTTAAAAACCTGGTCAAGACTTTATATAACTTTGTTTTCAAGTGCTCTTTATTTGTATTTGGGATCAATTCTTTAAAACACTAAAAAGAGCTTCAAATTATTAGGCAAAGAGATATTGATGATTACAAGCTAAAACACTTTTGGTTTGAGATAACTTTTACTGATGTACAGAATGTCTGATACATAAATGTATTCCTATTGACTAAATACGTAAACAAATGTTTTAGTAATGTCATGCATGATTCAAGATGACATGCGAAGCTAAAGATGTTAACTCTTTCAAAAACATCACATTAAAAGGCTAAGACATACCAATTCTAAAAATAATAAAAGGAGCTTTATATAGTTTAAATGTTTATGTTTAGTTTTTGACTCAATGTGTGTTTTTTTCTTTCGGTTCTGAGACCAGTTGCTTTTGTGGAATTTGATTTCCAATCCGTTCTGTTTAACCATCGAGTGCTTGAATCAGTTGGCATCATCATCTAGAATGTTGACCATTAATGTTTAGTCATTGAGACTCGGTGTGTCGTGTGTAAATTGCTTTCAAATTGTAAATCTATATCATACCAAATAGTAGGGATTGACATACAACTTCTTTAATGTTTTTCTAGACAATTTGTTATTGGTAAGGATCTTATATATAACAAGCTTGATCATCAGTATTAAGGACAGCGGTTTTATTTTTTTGAATTTGATCATAAAAAACAAAATTCCAAGTACTAATTTATCAAGAAACATAATCTAGAACAAGTGCAGCAGTCTATAGCTTCATTGGGGATACATCGTTTATAGTTTGCTAAAAACACGCAGCAACGCACGTGCATAAAATCTTGTTATTAACATACGCAAATGGGTTTTGAGCTTCTCAAGTTTTGTCCTGAAAACCTCGGGATCCCCTCACCGGATCCCCCCACATGGGAAGCTCGAAGGTCAAAAGTTTTTAGGAATCTTGGTTTCGTCTTGTAAAATACAAGATCCCTTCACCAGGATCCCTACCATTGTTTGTTGTTTGTTACTTGTCTATTACAGGAACCACAAATTGTTTCACCAAAAATCGCCAAACATTAAAACCAAAAAAATGGACTCCGACTGTTGCATTATCTTTATCGCCCATTGTCTTCCCTTCTTCCACCAGCTTCTCCACCTCCTCAGGCTCATCTCATGGCAGAGCAAGAAGCAGCATACCGTTTCCAAGTCAACTGTCGAAGCTGAATATGTGGCAGCATCAGCTGGATGCTCACAGGTAGTATGGATTCAGAATCAGCTCACTGACTACGGTATGGAATTTCTTAATACTCCAATCTTTTGTGATAATGCTGCTGCTCTGCAAATTGTCAAGAATCCTGTTCAACATTCCAAAACAAAGCACATAGATATCAAGGTACATTTCATTCGTGATTGCTATGATAGGAAGTTGATTCAGCTCGAAAAGGTAAATTCCGATCAAAATGTTTCTGACCTTTTCACAAAACCCCTTCCTCGTCCAAATTTTGAAATGTGTGTTGAAGGCCTAAGGATGATTGCCTTCAAGGAATGATCTGATCAAAACTGTTTGTACATAGTTTTGCTTTTATTTTTGCTTACTTTTGGTTTAAGTTTCATTTAAAAAAAAATGTGTTTTTGTTTCATCTGAAAATCCGTTTGAGGTTTTTATGAAGTCTTTTGTGTTTGTCTTGAGTTGGTAGGAAGTGATATAAATGTCCAAGGCAATCGGAGACTGACACGTGTAAGGCTGAACTTCTATATATGTTTAGTTTCCCGTCCTAGTTTACATGGTTTAAAAAACTGAGTCCCAACAAAAATGGGTTAAGAGTGGTATCTACCTAGTATTCACTCTCTCACACATCATGTTCTGCTGTTATGACAACACCTCAGAAAAGAAAAATGTAAACAAAAAAGAAAAATGAAAAGAAAAAGAAAAATAATAAAATAATTATTTTGTTTGGTCTTCTTTGCGTGCTTATGCGGCCGACCTGATCACCAACTGATAATTAAAGAAATAAGTGTTTGTCATGACGGTGTTGCATGGTTCCTCAAGTTGGGGGTTTGTGAAACCTCAATAAACTCTGAGGTTGGGTAGGTTTTGCTATGAATAATTGGGTGTGGGGACGGATAAACATGACGGTAATACTGTACCATAATTAAGCACTTCAAAATGACTTGTTGTGAGTTTATGTGGTCAAAATTCTGGCAATTGGCTAGAGCGTCGAGTAACAAAACCTGAAAAAAGTTCCTCAGTCAAAGATAAGTCTGGTTTGATCCATGAAAGACATCAGCTTCTAGGCAAGTATGTTTATCTCGGTTTTAGGTTATCTTAATTTTATGTTTTATATATTCATTTTTAAGTCTTTGAATATTTAAATTTAAATTTTTATGATCAAGATCAGATACTCGGGGTATGAGTCTGAGGGAAGTTTTGAAACTCTCAAATTTTTCAAAATTAACTTATTTCAAGAGAAATTTTCATTTAAATGAGGTTTGGGCATATTTGAAATGTTTTGAAACCATGAGGGGGCATTATGGATTTTTTTTTTACATAACTCTCACACCCTCATTTCCGATTCCCATTTACGATTCCGCCCATCCTCTCCCTCTCTGCGTTTACAACCACCGCTCAAAACCCTAACCAGCTCCTCTTTCAACCGAAAATCACTTTCCGGCCAATTCCGACCGTTCTCAACCAAAATCGAGAGCACCACTGACCTCGCATTCCATTTCCGACCACGAAACCCTGTTCAATCGTCAGTTTCCTCTTCGTTTCATCGGAATAATCCCAGTTTCTTTGAGAGCTCGGTGATCATCTTCTTTTCTTCATGATTTTGTGTCGATACTCGAGATTAAAAGTCGTTTCAGTGTTTGTGATACTTGAAAGGTAGTGATTGATGTGTATTTTACATAAATGTTGGATGTTTATGAGTTTTCGAAGTGTTGCAGGTTCAAAAATGGCGGATTTCTATGTTTCCGATCGCCAACATAAAGAAGACGACGTTTCAGTGTTCATGATCCATATTTACAATTGGCGTTTACGATCAACCGGTGTTTACGATTCCAGTTGATTACGATCGAGAATGTTTACGATCGGGCCTCGTGTTTATGATTGGACATATTCCGGACTTTTATTTAAACCGATCGTGAACCCACAAATGAATCGTAAACCCAAACAGTAGATCGTAAACCCACTTAAAATTTGATTTAAAATCTTAAACACTTAAGTAAACACAAAATGCCTTTTAAAAAATCTTATCAAACTTAATTGTTTTAAGATAAAATTGAACGTGTTGTTTCTTTGAAAGTGTGGTTTGTTAAAATTGTGGTTCAAAATCAAACTCTTTCCTTTGAAGGTTTCAATTGATGTTTTTGGAAATTAAAAGGATAATCTGATAATCAATTGAACATCAAGATGATTTTAGCAAACATGATTGCTCATTGATATAATTAAGCCTGATGCACTTGTCCCGGTTTTTCAGATGGCAGAAGAAATGATGGACGAAGAGATTCACTTTGAAGGGGATCATTGCATACCTGCTTATCTTGATGACCCTCCAGAGAGACATATGCAGTTGTTCTACTCACTGGTTGCAGGGATGAACGTATGCAAAATCAATCATGCTCTCTGAACAAGCGTGCTGATTGATGAACAACTTGTCAGAGAATTCTGGGGAACTGCAAGGGCGAATCTCGATAAAACAAGGATCACAACAACGGTTCAAAACCGCAGAATCGAGATCGTGGAAGAAGATATCCGCCAAGGGCTGAATATAAATGATAAAGCTGAAGACACGATGGAATATTCTAAAACTGCAGTGCTAGACGGTCCACGTCTTTTGGGTTATGAAGGAAAATTTCCGCCGATCTTCAAGAAGCTCTTGCCACACTACTGGAGGTGTTTGGCACACTACATGCAGAAATCCTTCTTGGGGAAGAGAACAAACTTTGATCAGCTGAACAAGGTGCATGGCACAACATTTGTTGCAATGGCCTTGGACTAGGAGTTTAATTTTTCGAAGATGATGCTCTTAGACTGGATCGGTAATGCTGACTTGAGTGCCCGAGAGCAATTCCTCATGACTCCAAGGTTTGTACAGATGATGATTATGAAGAAGTATCCGATGATCCAAGAGAGGGTAGAGAAGCTGGATATAAAATCCATGGATGACAGTGTTTTTGGTCTGCAAACCCAGGATAGAAAGGGAAAGAGTACTTTTCAAGGAAGACTCGAGTGGACTAAAAGAGGTGCCTTCCCTGAGGTTGCAAGGGAACAAGATCAAGAAGAAGATTCCGAAGCTGAAGTGCATCCTGTGAATGCGTCTGTTGCTGAAGATCATGATGTGTCAGAAACTGTTCCTGTGAATGTTCAGGGAGAAACTGAGAATATACCTTCTAATGAAGAAAATGTGATGGATGACATTTTCCCGGAACATGAGAATCTGACTGACGATATCTATGGGGATCTAGGGCCTATCAGTCACAAGAGAACGAGGGATGACTTGAACTCTTCTTCAAGCAGTGGCTCAATTCCACAAGAGTTGGATGCTAATTTTGCTGTTGATGATGTGCTTACAGAACCCATTCCAGTACTTGAACCTTCACCGAGAAAGAAATCTGATCCAAGATCTATCAGATTCAAGTTTCAGAAGACAAGCTCAAGCCTGATGGTGTTTGAACATACGGGTGCAAATGTGTAGAATGATGACGTGTCTGAACCTGCAAATGTAGAGAGCGCACCTCAGGCTGATGATCAGGGTGATGTACAAGAACCAACTTCGATGCAAACGGAAAGTCCTATTCTGAATGAACACAGCCCAGTTCATGAAGAAAGGCAATTCTTCGAAGTGGATAACACGTTTGTTGAGCCAAGCCCAGTGAGAGTAAACTTATCTACTGAATCAAGCCAGCCTCCCGTCACTTCAAGCTTTCGTCCGTACCAAGCACTTGTTAAAGAACTTGCTCAAGCTAGTGATCTCCCTGTAGATCTACGGATAAGTGCCGATCCTCAGATCAACTTCCTTTTATCCCAAAACAGAAGAAGAGAGGGAGAGATTAAAGAGCTAAAGGAAGAAAACAAGAGGTTAAAGGAGAAGGAGAGCAAGAATGAAGCCAGTATTGGATTATTGTATGCAGGATACCTTGAACTGAGGAAGAAGTTGGAAGATTTGAAGGGAGCTGATAGCTTAAATGCTCAGGGTGCCCCAGGACAGAGTTCTTCTCAAAGTGCTCAAACTGCTGATAAAGTGCATGAAGATGAAGGTGATGACACCATAGTGATGTCTGACTATGTTCAAGGAGGAAGAATCATCTCAAAAGCACCGGAAAGTCATGAAAATTGGTTCAAGGATTTCTTCCAGGGACCTCCCCCCACGCTGTACTCAATTGATGTGGGTGGCAGTGAAATCGATAAAAGGGGAAGTCGTGAACCTATACTGTGCTGGCACTATGATGGAGAGAAGAAGCTGTTTGCCGTGATCAGAGACGGGTATAGTTTAGTGGAGTACTACAGAACTCGAGGCCAATTTCACTCCTGGACAGAGCCAGAGATCAGAAATCTGTTAAGGGCTCCATTTATAAACAGATGGAAAAATGTAGATGGAGACCTAGTTCGTGACAATCTGATGAGCCATTTGGCAGAAAATTTTGTGAACTTTGATCTCAAGCAAACCAGATGGGTTGAGACTGGAACAAATCCGGTAACAGGTGAGCCTGTAGGAGAAGTGAGGCGACTGTCACACCCTGTAAGATTTGTGTCGGGATGCGAAAAAGGTTATCACAGTCAAGGTTACGAACGTACTCTGGATGGTTCAACAACTAGAGTCGTTTTGGAAAATGTTAAATTGTTGGAGTAAATAGGAGTTTTTCCAATATCATTACGCAGCGGATTAATTGTAATGAGAAAAGTAAATAGTTTTAAGTTTACAACACATAAGTTTCAAAAGATTTTTAGGACATGACACCGTTAGATGTTATGTCAGGAAAATCTCCAAAGGCTAAACCATACTCCAGAAACAAATGAAAAGTCCTAATATGCAAAGGCAGGAAACACGCAAGCAGGTCCGATGCATGCACAGCAATTAAGTTTAAGTACCTGAGAATTCATACGAGAAAACGGTCAACAAATAATTGTTGGTGAGTTTCACAGGTTTAAAGTGCTAGCATTTAAAGGTTGTATGAAAATAGTAATTGGAAATAGTTCATGTTAATAGTTGACAATATTTGATAAGACTAGTTGATAATGTTACCATGTACCCTGAATACCGAAACTGACTGTTTACCCACTCTTGGTACCTATTGTCCGTTTGGTACCGCATAGATATGACATAACAATTTGTACTCTTTGACAAAAGACGGAGTCACGATTGGAGCGACCAATCAGAGCAGGGGCGTTAACCCAATAGATCTATTCAAACGTTACCGTTTGCAAATGATAATTAATCGGATTCAGTTAATAGTGGGGTTTGGGTTATAGCATGAATGAACATGAGATAACAAGTGTGGACAATGGAAAAGCACATGAAACAGTTATGATAACAAGGTCTGATTGTCTAACATGGAAAAATGTATGTATGAATTCTCCCCCAAAGATAAAATAGTTAAAGGAAAAAGGGGCCGTGAAAAACTCACATGATTCAGTGATGGAAATCGGTAGCACGATCAATGAAAATGCAAGCCTAGATAATTATAAGACATGCAATATAATAAGTAATTGGGTTGACATTAATGTCACTCCAATTGGATAGGTCAAGTCTTGACGTCATGGTAGCCTTAAGGTTAAGTGATTTGAAAATCAAAGTAGGTGTATCCGGTTATGTATTTATTTGGAAATAATGTAAAGTATACATTTTTAATTAAATAAAATATATAAAAATTCCCAAATAATATTTAAAGATGGTAAATATTTATAGAAATAAATATTTAGTTAAAATGAGGGTTTTCATATGAAAATTGGTTATTTTGACTAGTTAGCCAAAAATCGGGCGATTTCGCGGTAACCGCCGATTACACGATATTTATCCGTTTAAGTTAGAAATCAATCAAGTTCAATAAATTATGATTATTTTCTGTCCAATATGGGTGGATAATTATTTTAAGTGTCGGTTTGCATTAGTTTGCCGGTTTTGTGTATTTAGTGTCGGTTTTGCCGTTTTGGTCCCGTTTGCCCGTTAAATGACACCGTTAGGTTCCTAAATTCACCATAAGCATTTGTAAACATGTTTTCATTATTAAAATAACCCTATGAGTTCATTTGGACCAGATTTGAGTTTCTTTGTAAAAATGGTGTTTCCGAGCCCGTCGGGTGTCGGTTTTAGTCCCGGTTTGTGCCCAAATTCAAGTAATTTATAAAGGGGTCTTTTGGCCATGTCTTAGGTTCACTTTAACCATCACGACCTACTGTTTAAAAGTCCAAAGTTTCTGGTCTAAACGGATCTTTAGTGAAAAGCAATTTCTAGGGTTTTTAAAGTGTACTTTTGCATGTAAAAGTTTGCTATGGTGAGTTTAAGCACTAGTAATCTTCCTAAAGTCCAAGATATCATATTTTGACTATATTAAAGGTTTAAAAACGTGTCATAGGCATCAATGGGTCCAAAATTACAAGATCTACACATAACACATGATAAATACAAAGTTATAGTCTAAAAATGGCAACCTAAGCAAATACTTGTGTAAAAGTCTAACCAAACTAAATCTTGAACATAATAATGTAAGTAAATACTATCATGAGTTTCTAGTGGCAAGATCTATGGTGAAACATGAAGTTAAATACAAGTAAGTAGACTTTTATAGTTCAAAATGGTGTTTAGACAACTATGTGAGTCAAGACTTGCTAATGGAGTGTTCTAGTTAAACAAAAGAACTAAGAATATTTGTTAGGACAAGATTTAACTAGAAGAAATGGAGATGAAACCTTGTTGGAGAAGATGTAGGCCGAAAATGATGATGGTGATGATGATTCTTGAGTGTTCAAGCTTCCTAGCACCATGGAATGTCAAGATAATGAGTGATTACTCAAGAGTTTTAGAGAGAGAGTAGAGAGAGAGAGAGCTTACGGTTGAGAGTGAGAGAGGAGCAAGAGAGGATTTTTCTCCAAGTGTTTGTGTTGTAAATGGAACTAGGATAAAGTAAAAGTGTTTAAGTATGGATGTAAATGAGAAAGGGAGGTGTTTGGTTAGGTGTTTGTGTGGATTTCGGTCCAAATGGAACCGAGAAAGAGAGAGGGGACGGGTTAAGAGAGAGAGGGAAAGGAATGAGTGTGTTTGTGTCTTTGGTTTAGTTAGATAAATATCTAGTGGAAAGGGTTGATACAAGTCTAAGTATAAGTGTGTGTGTGTGTGTTGTGTTTAGACTCGAAAAGAGAAGAAAAGGGCTCGGGTTCGAGTCCCTTTGTTTGGCCGGTTCACTAGCTCACCATGGGAGGTTCAAGGGTCTTGTAGTATGTGGGTTTATGTGTAGAAAACATGGCTGGAAAATGGGAGGCAGTTTAGGTTCAAAAGAGAGGGAAATCTTTGTCCATGGGGTATAAGACTTGTGTACTTGGGGAGACAACATTAACCTATAATTGTCATAGTGGTCATAGGTTGTAAGGAATGGGACATGGACATGAAAGGCATCTACAAGGTCAACACAAGTAACTAAGCCAATTAGAAGGTAATGGTGGTGGTTGTTGTCTCGTAACCGGCAAGGAGAAAGGAACGGGGGTCGCGGGTTCGATCCCGTGGGGTGACCGGGTCGCGAGGAGGAGAAACGAGGGAGGGGGCAAGGTGACGGTGGGTTTAAACGTGAAGGAACGAGGGAAATAAATAAATCAAATCGGGTTTTGAAGGTTTTATAAAATACTTATTCACGACGTTACAAAATAAATAAAAATAACTTGGTTTGAATTAAAAATACTCAAAGGTTAATAACATGAAGTTATTACGTTGCATGTATATATATATTACATGCATGTGAAAATACAAGTGTCGTGAATGTTAATAAGGTTTAATAAAATGTTTTGGACGTAAAATATATTAAAGTTTACGTAAGGAATGGATCACAAGTCTCGTTTCGTTGTCGTTGTCTAAACACATTGTTACTGGGTTATGAAATTGTTTACATAGGTTACGTATATAAAATGTGTGTCATAAAATGATGAGGGTTGATAAAATGTGAATTAAAGTTTGATGAACGTAAAATGATAATGAAAATAATGATAAATCCACAAGATGATGGGATCATGTTTAACGTTTACCACATAGTTTGGTAAGTTTGATAAATGGGTTCGGTTAGTCGCTTTATTATTATTGAAATTCCAGCGACCATTCCGTGCAAAGAAGTCATCATGTTCAATTATTGTTTTCAGCATGAACTAAGGCTACGTCAAGGCTATATTCCTATTGTAAATGAATGTAATTATGATAAGATTGGCACGTTGCAAGTAAGCAGTTACGTAACACAGTTAACACATAAGTATATATTATCGTTTTAAGTCCTCGGAAACTTACGGGTTGTCACATCCTCCCCTAGTTGGGAGAATTTCGTCCCGAAATTCAGCTTGTCATCATGGCTAAGCGGCTGCTACAGGAAAAAGATGGGGATACTTGGCGCGAAACTGGTCTTCGCGTTCCCATGTGAATTCAGAACCACGGCGGGAGTTCCAACGAACTTTAACGAGAGGTATACGTCTATGCTTCAATTTCTTGACTGCACGATCGACGATCTCGGCTGGTTCTTCAACGAATTGTAGGGATTCATCCAAGTGTATCTCATCGAGGGGAGCAGTAAGGTCTTCTTCGGCAAGACACTTCTTCAGGTTACTGACGTGAAATACATTGTGAACGTTACTAAGCTCGGGCGGCAGAAGTAGTCGGTACGCGACGGGTCCTATTGTTTCAATGATTTCGAATGGACCTATGTAGCGAGGATTTAACTTTCCACGTTTTCCAAAACGTATGACACCTTTCCACGGGGATACTTTTAGTAATACCTTGTCGCCTTTCGCGAAGGATAAGGGTTTACGACGGTTATCAGCATATGACTTCTGGCGATCACGAGCGGCTTTCAAGCGGTCTCGAATTTGTGTGATTCTTTCGGTGGTTTCTATCACGACTTCTGGGCCTGTCAGTTGGCTGTCACCAACTTCGAACCAACAGATAGGTGATCGGCACTTTCTTCCGTACAATGCCTCGAAAGTGTTAGAGCATATTCCTATGCCACGATGTGTCTCGTGTATTGTATCTATGTAATGAGAGCAATTGTGTGAGTCTTGTTAGGCATACTGAGCGTACCACATGGTCCGCCGGACCAGTTGGTGCAGCGTACCAGTTGATACGCTGGGTGGTACGCCAGCTAGTCTAAGTTACCTATAAATAGGTAGCTTGTGTTGAGAGCATTAGCACTGATAGAGAACTTCAAGTCATATTCTACATTTCTGTGTGTGTGTTTCTGTGTGTATGCTCTCAAGGTTTCATCAATACAAATCTCATTTGTATTTACTTTTGATCTCGTTTCATCTCATTATCACGTGATTAGCAAACGATCCATCGCTCCATGGTTTTACAAGTGGTATCAGAGCTATCTGGTTCCATTTGCTGATCATATTCTGTGATTTTGGAGATTTTTAGAGAGAGAAAGTTTGGGTTTTCTTCATTTTTCATCAAATTTCCGCAATTCCGAGTGTTTCAACGATGGAAAATGATTTCTGAGTGTTGCTGGAGTGTTTTCGCATCATACTAAAGCAATTTCCAGCTCCAAACGTCAAATTTCACGAAAATCAGTGAATTCAGCCTCGAAATCAGTTGGTCCGCCGGATGAATTTTCTGGTCCGCCGGATGAAGTTTCTGGTCCGCTAGGCAATATTCATCGAGCTGGTCCGTGGCGGTTATAGCGTATCAGTGTGATCCGCTGAAATAATCTGGTCCGCCGTATCAGTTTTTGGTCCGCCGGATCAATCTGATCCGCTAGTACAATTTTGGTCCGCTGGTTATAAATCTGATCCGCAAGTATAATCTGGTCCGCTGAGATTGATCTGGTCCGCTTTTGGTCCGCAAATACAAATTTGGTCCGCTGATTTTGGTTTGGTCCGCTGGCAGAAAAGTGTTCATCACTAAAACTGACGTAACTTGAGAACCGTTAAGAGTTACGGAACCCAATACCAGCCAAAACGTTCGTATCGACGAGATCTAGGACGTGTACCAGCCTACGGCCAGTACCGACAAGTTTTGACCCCCTAAATCCGCTTGGAAAGCCTCCGTTTTTGAGTTCGAAGTTTTGAAGTGTCATTTTTCGGAAAATATGTCGGATTTTCAAGCGTTTTCCGCGATTCAAAACACGATGCAAGCTATCATTAACTATGATAATGAAATAGGAACAAGTCAGAAAGTTCCGAAATTGCTCAGATTGGAAGATTATCATAGTTGGGTGAAGCGATTCAATGCATATGTTGGTGCAAATGATGTTGATTTTTGGATATCTTACAATAATCTATATGAGTATCCAACAGGACAAAATGGAAGGCCAGTTTTGCAACAAAGTCTTACTGGTGAGCAAAAGAAGGCATATCAAGCAGAACAAAAAGCTTATGGTGCTTTAACGATGGCATTACCTTCCGACTTATTACATCAGTTTTCTGCGTATACTTCTGCAAAAGAATTGTGGGATGCAATTCAAAAACGATGTGAGGGTAATGATCAATTCAAGAAAAGCAAACAAAAGGTTCTAAGAAAAGAGTTCGACAATTTCAAGCATTATCCAGATGAGAATATTTCAAAGCTTATCACTAGGTTTTCACATTTGTTAAGTGAAATGGCTTTGGTTGGCATTAAAAAGGAAGAAGCTGATCTGAAAGAGAAGATACTAGAGGCATTACCTGAAAAATGGGAGAATTATGTAATGATGATTACTCATGATAAAGAATTTTCAGAATTGTCATTCATCAATTTAATTGAGCAGATACAAGCAAGAGATATGGAGTTGAGTGTCAACAAATCCATGCCTGCACAAGTACAGAATCCAGCTGCATATCGTGGTGAAAATGATTCTACCATAAATGCTAAAAAGGCAAACATTTACAGTGAAGGTCCTAGTACTGCATTTCTAGCTGGAAAAACTGAGAGTTATGGTGATTCTCCAGGTTGTACTTTTACAAGTCCAAACCGATCATCAAAGTCTACAATTCCTGATAAGGCATCTGAGGATCTAGCTTCATTGTTATCTGCATTTATATCATCGTCAAATGGTTCAATTTTTGGGAAACTTGGAGAAGTTGATTTGGTTGCAAATGACTTAGGTGAGTTGAGTGATGATCATTTGAACGAGTTAGATTTACATTGGCAATTTGCTATGATTGTTGAAAGAGGTAGGAGATACATGAAGAAGCATGGTAAACAATCTTTTATTCCAGGAGGAAAACTTGGATTGGATAAATCCAAAGTTAAGTGTTTCAAATGTTCACAAGTTGGACATTTTGCTCGTGAATGTAACAATTCAAAAGTATCTGCATCTTCGTCTTCAACAAACAATTCTAAATCACAAGCTTTGACTTCATACACGGCTGAAGGATATGATTGGGACAGAGATATAGCAATAATTGAAGAGAGACAGAATCAGATAGCATTAACTGCAACTCTCAATGCAGATAGTTCTACAGATTCTATCTACAAGACATCACCTGCCATGGTGTATAATGCTGATCTAAAACAATATGTTAAATTGTATCCTGATGAATCTGCACTTCTTGCCGAAGTTGGTTGTCACGAATTACATGATTCAGATTCAGACACAAGTTCATGTGAAACAGTTGTGGAAGATGGTACCGCAGAAGTGACAAAAGAGTTTCAAGAAAAATATGAATCTTTGTTAGCAGAGAATGGTTTGATCTCTGAAGAACTCAAAGCTGTTAAAGCTGAATTAGAATGTTCACAACAAAGATGTGCTGATTTAGAAAGAATCAATACAGAACTGGTTCAAAGTGCTGAAAAATGGGAAACTGAAGCAAAGGATGCTATTGGAGATTTTGATAATCTATTCGAGAAATCAACAGCTAGAGTGGAATCTCTTCTGAAGTCTAATGTTGAACTTCAAAAGGCTTTTGATGACGTTACTGCTGCTGAAAATGTTCAAAAAGCAGTGATTTCTGAATTACAAGATAGAGTTCTAGAACTTAAAGAAGAACTTTCAAAGCTTAGAGATGAAAATGTTCAGGTTCGTGAGAAGAATGGAATTTTAACAAAAGATGTTGCTTATTACACAAAGAAGTGGGAAAAAGTTCATGCTGAGTTAATGGACATTTGTGATACAAAAAGACAACTAAAGTCAGAATACAATGAGTTGTCAGATCAATTTATTGATGTTCAAAAAGAATTGATGGATGCTCAAGTCAAGATTTCTGAGTTGAAAATTGAGATTCTTGTTCTTCAAAAACAAGTAAAGAATTCAGCTATGTCTCCTACTTTACTGAATTACATTTACAATCAGGAGAAGAGTGACGATAGTGTGAAATTAGAGGATTTGCATTCTGTTCCAGCTCCGGTGGTTATCTTAAATCCTCCATCTGTGTCACTTGATCCAAGAGCTGAATTGCAAGATTATTCTAAATTTGCAACTCCAGCAAAGAAGAAGAAAAACAAATCTGAGAAACGGGAGAAGAAATTGGGTGAAGCTCCAAAGTTTGTCTCAAGTTCCAAAGTTTTGGAAGAGCAAAAGATTTGTGAGAAAGTTGATTCTGTTCCTTCATTTGTTATTGAAGAAGAAAAAGCTTTGCTTCAAAGTAACAACTTGAAAGATATTAAAGCTAAGTTCAATAGCGAGGCTAAAGAACGAAAAGTTCCAGAATCTTCTTCAAGTTCTTCAAAAATTCCAGGGTATAAACAAAAAGGCTTGGGTTATATTGTTAACGAAGAACCAGTTTCAACACTACCACAGAAGCAGCCAAAGGAGAAGGCTAAAGAGAAAGTTTCAGGTCACAAGAATCAGTCAAAGCAAAAGACACAAAAGGTGTTCACATCAAAGAATGCTGATTATTATTCTGGAGGTTCGTCTTATAATTCTGGTTATTCTCCACGAAGTCCACCTCCAAGGTATGATTCTTCAGATGATTTCTTTGATTCGTTTGGTTCAGAAAATATTTTTGGTTATCATGATGTGTTCAAACAGGACAAGAGAAATCTAAAGAATTTTGTTGATAAAAATCAAATTTTTGAATCAAATCTGGGTAGCAGTTCCCTTAATGTTTTTCACAGGAAGTGTTATGCATGTCGTAAACCAGGACATCTTGCTGCACAATGTCCTACGAATGCGAGCACTGACGCTTATGTGAACAAAACTGCTAAATATGTGGATTTAAATGGTCATATTTTTGATGAACCACAATCATCGATGTACAAATCAGCTAGTAAGCCGTCTTGGGCAAAGACGCAAGTTGATAATTTTGTGGATTCATTGAAAAATTTTCAATCGCCCAAGATATGGAAACCACGAGTTGTTTCCATGGCAAACAAAGACCATGTTGAAGACACCGGGCGACCCGAGGCTGTTGACTCGGGCCGATCCCAAAACCACTAATGTTTTATCTGGTGTCTGCAGGTTTCTTCAAGAAGACCTGTCATGCGTGTGTTGCTGATAGTGAAGAACTTGCTTAATTTAGTGTTTCAATGACATATCATTTTCAAATGTTTTTCAACCGATTTTTCCAAAACTAAAACTGCAACGTGTCAGTGTTGGTCGATCAATTTTCTTTCTTGTTCATATGTTTACATTTTTGTAGTTGTACATATTTTTAGGGGGAGAAAATTGAAAATTCAAAAAATAGTGTTTGTTTGAATTTTAGGGGGAGAAATTGGAAAAATATAAAAAAAAATGGAAAATTGAGAAATTGATCCGACAAAAGCGAGAAATGATGGTACATCAGCATATATGTTATCTGCCATGGATAGATTAAGTCTAAAGGCTGTAGGTACTTGCATAATCTGTGAATGTGCATGACTAATCTGATATCTGCAAGTAAGATATAAACATAAAGCTTGCCTGATGATCTTTGGTTATTTGCTTCTTGATGAATGCTGTGTGATGATTCCAAAAATAGAATAAAGAGATATCCTGATGAATGCATGTTTTCATTTTGCAAAAATTTCAACTTGTTTGATTTTCTTTATTTTGTCAAACGATCGGCCTTTCTCTGCGTATCGAAAGATCGACCTGATTGGTGTTCGTTTGACGTTCTGCTTTATTTTCTTTGGTGTTTCGTATAATCCATCGGACTTTCTCTGCGTGTACGGGAGTACCGACCTGATTGTTGTTGGATTATACAATTTCTGCTTTATTTTTATATTTCTTATTTTCCTAAACAATCGGACTTTCTCTGCGTGCTCACAAGCCGACCTGATTGTTGTTTGTTTAGGGTTCTGCTTTATTTTTGCATGACTCATCAAGGATGATTAAATCTCTAAGAAAGTTGGTTTTATATGATAAATATGATGATTTGCCAGTATTTCTGATAGAGTGGAGGCCGAGTTATCAGTGCATGATAAAATTACCTTAAGCATATCTGAAAACGATAAAAAATGATTGGTGCATGCTGAAATAAACATAAATGTTGTATTTGCGATTATCTTGGCTTGCATGCTGATTAAGAGCCGAAATTGAAATGTGCTAGATGCATTATGTCTGATATGATCTCGTGTCGTGATCTTTCTCGCAAAATACCAAAAATAGAGTGTAATTTTGTATTGCATTTATATTTCCATTTTAGTAAAATTCAAAAAGATTTTTGGTGTGTTTAGCATAACTTTGAAAAATAAAAAGATTTTAGGTGTGTTTTGATCTAAAGTTTCTAAAAGCCAAAAAGATTTTGTTTCTTAGTTGTTTTCGATTGATCAACACTTGATACAAAATCAAAATTTCAAAATCAATATCTTGGATTCTCAAAGAGAAGTTTTGCACCAAGATTAAATTAATTTTGGAAATTCAAAGAAAAATCTGCACTTTTTGTCTTCTAAAGTCGCAGGTTCTGTGTGTCAAGACTCGAGCATGGTGTAAAGAGGGAGTTTGTTATATCATTCTCAAGTGGATCTTGATGATCAAAGATGTTTCAAGTAGAGATCCAGCCATGCAAGCTCTGTTTCTGACAAGATTTCAAGTTGAAGATCTGATGCAGCAATGTTGAAGATTGAAGACTAGAGATTTAGTTAGACTAGATACACTACACGTTAAGGGGGAGTTTGTTAGAGCATATTCCTATGCCACGATGTGTCTCGTGTATTGTATCTATGTAATGAGAGCAATTGTGTGAGTCTTGTTAGGCAACTGAGCGTACCACATGGTCCGCCGGACCAGTTGGTGCAGCGTACCAGTTGGTACGCTGGGTGGTACGCCAGCTAGTCTAAGTTACCTATAAATAGGTAGTTTGTGTTGAGAGCATTAGCACTGATAGAGAACTTCAAGTCATATTCTACATTTCTGTGTGTGTGTTTCTGTGTGTATGCTCTCAAGGTTTCATCAATACAAATCTCATTTGTATTTACTTTTGATCTCGTTTCATCTCATTATCACGTGATTAGCAAACGATCCATCGCTCCATGGTTTTACAGAAAGGTGCACACTGGATGCTAGTGTGGTAACTGTTGTTGTACGAGAATTCGCACAATGGCAGATGTTCATCCCAGTTGTTACCAAAATCAATGACACAGGCACGCAACATATCTTCGAGAGTTTGAATCGTTCGTTCGCTTTGACCGTCAGTTTGTGGATGGTAAGCCGTACTCATATCGAGGCGAGTACCAATGGCTTTGTTCAAAGATCTCCAGAAATGAGAGGTAAAACGACCATCTCTGTCGGATATGATAGAAATCGGGGCTCCATGTCGAGAGAATATTTCCTTCATGTACATCTTTGTTAAATGTTCTACCGAATCTTTCTCCTTCATGGCGAGGAAATGAGCAGATTTTGTCAAACGATCGACAATTACCCAGATGGAATCGTTACCCTTGCGGCTCTTGGGTAACTTGGTGATAAAGTCCATGGCAATGCATTCCCATTTCCACTCGGGGATGATGGGTTGGACGAGTAATCCGGAAGGTCTCTGATGCTTGGCCTTAACTTTGGCGCAAGTTAAGCATTTACCAACGTACTTAGCGATTTCAGCTTTCATGTTCGGCCACCAATATAACATACGCAGATCGTGGTACATCTTATCGGCTCCGGGATGAATGGAATATCGGGTTTTATGGGCTTCATCAAGAACTAGACTCTTGAGATCTCCATAGACGGGTATCCACAGGCGATTAACGAAATACCGTAATCCATCAGGCTTGGTTTCAAGGTGTTGATCCATGCCACGGAGACTTTCGTCTCGGATGTTTTCGTCTTTCAAAGCTTCAGTTTGTGCTGCCAAAACTTGAGTGGCGAGTCCGGTATGAATGGTCATGGTAAGAGATTTAACACGAAGGGGTTTGACACGTTCCTTCCTGCTCAAGGCATCGGCAACGACGTTAGCCTTTCCAGGATGGTACAGGATTTTACAGTCATAATCGCTGAGCAGTTCAATCCATCGGCATTGTCTCATGTTCAACTCCTTCTGGTCTAAGATGTGTTGAAGACTCTTGTGGTCGGTATAAACTTTGCATTCAGTACCGTAGAGATAGTGTCTCCAAATCTTAAGGGCGAAGATGACGGCTCCAAGTTCCAAATCGTGAGTAGTGTAGTTCTTCTCGTGAACTTTTAGCTGTCGCGAAGCGTAAGCAATGACTTTGTCTCGTTGCATTAAGACACAGCCTAAACCTTGGTGTGAGGCATCGCAGTAAACACAGAAATCTTCACATCCTTCTGGTAAGGATAGTATGGGTGCGTTACACAGCTTTTGCTTTAGTGTCTGAAAAGCTTGTTCGGCTTTGTGATCCCAAACGAATTTCTTGTCCTTTTGCGTTAAGGCGGTCAGTGGCTGGGCTATTCTGGAGAAGTTTTCGATAAACCTTCGGTAATAACCGGCGAGTCCAAGAAATTGTCGTATCTCGGAAGGGTTGGTAAGCGGACTCCAATCCTTGATAGCTTCAATTTTTGTGGGATCCATGTGGATTCCAGCTGCGTTGATTACGTGGCCTAGGAAATGCACTTCTCGTAACCAGAATTCGCATTTTGAAAACTTGGCATACAACTTCTCATTCTTCAACAGTTCCAGAATAAGCTTCAGGTGCTTCTCGTGTTCGTCCTTGCTACGCGAATAGATCAAAATGTCGTCAATGAAGACGATAACGCATTTGTCGAGGTACGGTTTGCAGACACGATTCATCAGATCCATGAAGACGGCAGGCGCGTTGGTTAAACCAAAGGGCATAACGAGAAATTCGTAGTGTCCATAGCGCGTACGAAAAGCAGTTTTCGCAATGTCTTCTTCACGAACTCTTAGTTGATGATATCTGGAACGAAGATCGATTTTTGAATAGTAACTGGAACCTTGTAACTGATCGAACAGGTCGTCGATTCGAGGGAGTGGATATCGGTTCTTTACGGTAAGCTTGTTCAACTCGCGGTAGTCGATACACATCCGGAAAGATCCATCCTTCTTTTTGACGAATAGCACGGGAGCGCCCCAAGGAGAGAAACTGGGTCTGATAAAGCCTTTGTCAAGTAGTTCTTGCAACTGATTAGACAATTCTTTCATTTCAGACGGGGCTAAACGATAAGGGGCTTTTGCAACGGGTGCAGCTCCGGGTACCAGATCAATGTGGAATTCTACTTGCCTAGAGGGTGGCAAGCCTGGAAGGTCCTCGGGAAAGACTTCAGGGTAGTCTCGTACGATGGGAACGTCCTTTAGTTTCTTCTCTTCGGATTGGCTAGCGGTAAAGTGAGCTAAGAGGGCAGGGTAGCCTTTGCGCATGAACTTCTGAGCTTTCATGCACGAGATGATGTCTAGCTTAGTTCCACTACGATCTCCTTGGATTGTCAGAACTTTGTCGTCGGGAAGGGGTATCTTGATTCTTTTCTCATGGCAAATGATTTCGGCACGATTCTTAGTCAACCAATCCATTCCAACGACTACGTCGAAACTTCCCAATTGTACCGGCAACAAATCGATTGAGAAGGGATGACCGGATAAGTTCAAAGAGCAGTTTGAAAAGGATTCTTCCGTTTCGATTTGTTTACCATCGGCTAGTTCAACTATGTACTTAGTATCTAATCTAGTTGGCGTGACGTTAAGATAGTTTCTAAACTCACTAGATACAAAGCTTTTGTCGGCACCAGTGTCGAATAGAACGGAAGCAAAATGATTATTGAGTAAGAACGTACCCGTTACGGTGTGGGGATCCTGACGAGCTTCAGCAGCATTGAGCACGAAGGCTCTTCCTCTGGCGGGTTCTCGTTTGAGCTTTGGGCATTCATTCCTGAAGTGGCCAGTGCTGCCACACTCGAAGCAGGTTCCAGCGGGGTGCGTCTTGTTTGAACGGTTCGGACAATCACGGTGAATGTGACCTTTTGCCTTGCAGCCTTTGCAATACACATTGCTGCAGTCCAGGGTATGGTGCAGGTTACACTTTCCACACAGGGGCTGGTTTCCTGTGTATCCAGGTTTTCTTGCATCAGGTGCAGGAGTAGTTACAACATAAGCTTTTACGGCTTCGGATGTTTTCTCAGGGAGCTCAAAGGATTTCTTCCTCTTACCATCACGGCCGCGTTTGCGCTTGCGGTCAGAGTTCAGCTGGCTAGAGGGGGCAGATGATACCGGTGCAGCTTTGGATTCAGCAGTCTTACGAGAGAAAGACAAGCCTTGGCGGTTTGCCTGGTAGGTCAGATTGTGAGCCAAGCGGATAGCAGATTGGAGAGTCGTGGGGTTAGAAGCCATAACACTTCCCTGAATGGCGGGAGCAAGACCCCAGATGTATCTCTCGATTTTCTTGTGCAGAGGGGTCACCATTGTAGGGCAGATGTGTGCCAATTCGTGAAATCGACGGGTGTAGGCAGCTATGTCGGATCCATTCATGGCCAAGTTCCAGAATTCGACTTCCAATCGTTGCAATTCCTCACGGGGACAGTACTCATCTCGCATGAGTAGTTTCAGTTCGTTCCAAGCCATAGCGTAAGCTTGGTCCTGTCCGAGGGCTTCAGCATGAGAGTTCCACCAAGTTAGAACTCCTTCTCCGAACACGCTTGTGGCGTACTTGACCTTGTAACCATCGGGATAGTTACACATACGGAATACAGATTCCATCTTCTCGAACCAGCGAATGAGTCCAACTGCTCCTTCAGTACCCTTGAAGTGTAAGGGCTTGCAATTCATGAAATCTTTGTAAGAGCATTCCCGGACACCTGTAAGTCACTCAAAACCTTGAATACAATTCGTACAATTGTAGTCATAAATCTTCCGGTCGTAGAAGAAAAGTCTTTAGTCTTACCCCCAGGGGATCCTGATCTCCTTCCGTTAGAGGCAGAAGCTCAATCTGCCTCGGCAGTCGCAAGTGCATCAGTTATGCGCTGGTTAATCAGGGCTTCAATGGCTGCAGCGTCCAGGGTTGGGGTTTCGAGAGGGTCACTATCACGGTTCGCGCGTCTTGACATTCTACTTTAAATTGTATAAGATAAAATAAAGTAAGACATCATACATAGTACAAGTGAATGCAACCAAACATGACATGCCAAAATCCATAACAACCACAACATTATAACATAACATAACAACACATTACATCATAAAGTACATCAGAGTTGATAAATAAAGGTACACGATACAACATAATCAATTCTTGTCCACAATTGTTCAGACCAACATAAACATTTGTCCGGTGATAAAAACAGATTCACCAATATTACAAGTCTTGAATACATCATAATAATACCATGAAAGAGTAATAGTCACTCCATCGGATCACAACTCTAATGAAACGGCGCTCGATCAATGATGTCGAGAATGTCACGGATCTGGATAATCACTGATAGCAACAGGCGAATGAGGCTGGCGAAGTCCTCCGCTGATGGGGTAGAGGCTGCGAGAGCTCGGATGGCCTGGTTGGCCTCAACGGCGACTCCATAGGCGTCAGATAGGTGAACATGCAAGGTATCAAGGGCCTGGTCCTGAGAGGTCACGCGGGCCTCTAGGACAGCAAGACGGGTGGCAAGGTCAGTGATAGTGGCAGGTGGAGCAAGGCTACGGATGGTGGCATGAAGCTGGCGGATCTCATCGTCACGACGGGCGATGCAAGCAAAGAGGGATGATACAAGGGAATCGACAGGGATACCAGAAAGAACGGGGCTAGGTATATCGGAAGGTGCTGGAGCATGTGGTGGCAGTGGCACGTCCTGGGCCTCATCAGTGGCGGATGGCTCTCCGATCTCAAAGGTGCTGTCAGCAAATCTCACCCGTTTCTTGGGTGGCATCATCTCCGGCTCAGTAGGCAACTCAACAGGTTCAGGAGAGAGGGAACGTTTGCGAGACGGCTCGGAATCAGTGACTGGGTCAGAAACATGCTGTCGACTACGCCTAACCGACTTCCTAGGGGTAAGCATCCGAAGGGGGCCGTTAGGTGTGGAGCGATACAGTCGGAATGAGGGCTCACGAGCGGGAGAAACAGGGCTAGAAGCGGATAGGGTAACGGTGAGAGTATCTCCGTTCTCATCTGCATCGGTGATGTCCACTGTGAATGGCGCGTACTCCTCCGGTTCCTCGTCAGTCGTCGCATCCTCCTCCGGCTCGGAGTCGGCATCGTAAGGGCCATCAAGAACGCTGGTCGGTGAGCGAGGGGGTGATGGAGCCTCAGTAGTGACTGGTGATGCTGGCTGCTCCAAGTCGGAATGTGCTTCAGCCTCGGAATCGGAAGTCAAGTCAATCGGTCCGTGAAAAGCCATGCTGCGACAAAGTTTCCAAGTAATGATGATAATATATATATGTTACGTATAGCATGTGAATCAGTCAGATAGGCAAATAATGATGCATGCAAGTATGACTAACAGAGCTTAGGCTATAGTCTAGACCTATGTATGCAATCTAGTTCTATAACCTTGGCTCTGATACCACTCTGTCACACCCTGTAAGATTTGTGTCGGGATGCGAAAAAGGTTATCACAGTCAAGGTTACGAACGTACTCTGGATGGTTCAACAACTAGAGTCGTTTTGGAAAATGTTAAATTGTTGGAGTAAATAGGAGTTTTTCCAATATCATTACGCAGCGGATTAATTGTAATGAGAAAAGTAAATAGTTTTAAGTTTACAACACATAAGTTTCAAAAGATTTTTAGGACATGACACCGTTAGATGTTATGTTAGGAAAATCTCCAAAGGCTAAACCATACTCCAGAAACAAATGAAAAGTCCTAATATGCAAAGGCAGGAAACACGCAAGCAGGTCCGATGCATGCACAACAATTAAGTTTAAGTACCTGAGAATTCATACGAGAAAACGGTCAACAAATAATTGTTGGTGAGTTTCACAGGTTTAAAGTGCTAGCATTTAAAGGTTGTATGAAAATAGTAATTGGAAATAGTTCATGTTAATAGTTGACAATATTTGATAAGACTAGTTGATAATGTTACCATGTACCCTGAATACCGAAACTGACTGTTTACCCACTCTTGGTACCTATTGTCCGTTTGGTACCGCATAGATATGACATAACAATTTGTACTCTTTGACAAAAGACGGAGTCACGATTGGAGCGACCAATCAGAGCAGGGGCGTTAACCCAATAGATCTATTCAAACGTTACCGTTTGCAAATGATAATTAATCGGATTCAGTTAATAGTGGGGTTTGGGTTATAGCATGAATGAACATGAGATAACAAGTGTGGACAATGGAAAAGCACATGAAACAGTTATGATAACAAGGTCTGATTGTCTAACATGGAAAAATGTATGTATGAATTCTCCCCCAAAGATAAAATAGTTAAAGGAAAAAGGGGCCGTGAAAAACTCACATGATTCAGTGATGGAAATCGGTAGCACGATCAATGAAAATGCAAGCCTAGATAATTATAAGACATGCAATATAATAAGTAATTGGGTTGACATTAATGTCACTCCAATTGGATAGGTCAAGTCTTGACGTCATGGTAGCCTTAAGGTTAAGTGATTTGAAAATCAAAGTAGGTGTATCCGGTTATGTATTTATTTGGAAATAATGTAAAGTATACATTTTTAATTAAATAAAATATATAAAAATTCCCAAATAATATTTAAAGATGGTAAATATTTATAGAAATAAATATTTAGTTAAAATGAGGGTTTTCATATGAAAATTGGTTATTTTGACTAGTTAGCCAAAAATCGGGCGATTTCGCGGTAACCGCCGATTACACGATATTTATCCGTTTAAGTTAGAAATCAATCAAGTTCAATAAATTATGATTATTTTCTGTCCAATATGGGTGGATAATTATTTTAAGTGTCGGTTTGCATTAGTTTGCCGGTTTTGTGTATTTAGTGCCGGTTTTGCCGTTTTGGTCCCGTTTGCCCGTTAAATGACACCGTTAGGTTCCTAAATTCACCATAAGCATTTGTAAACATGTTTTCATTATTAAAATAACCCTATGAGTTCATTTGGACCAGATTTGAGTTTCTTTGTAAAAATGGTGTTTTCGGGCCCGTCGGGTGTCGGTTTTAGTCCCGGTTTGTGCCCAAATTCAAGTAATTTATAAAGGGGTCTTTTGGCCATGTCTTAGGTTCACTTTAACCATCACGACCTACTGTTTAAAAGTCCAAAGTTTCTGGTCTAAACGGATCTTTAGTGAAAAGCAATTTCTAGGGTTTTTAAAGTGTACTTTTGCATGTAAAAGTTTGCTATGGTGAGTTTAAGCACTAGTAATCTTCCTAAAGTCCAAGATATCATATTTTGACTATATTAAAGGTTTAAAAACGTGTCATAGGCATCAATGGGTCCAAAATTACAAGATCTACACATAACACATGATAAATACAAAGTTATAGTCTAAAAATGGCAACCTAAGCAAATACTTGTGTAAAAGTCTAACCAAACTAAATCTTGAACATAATAATGTAAGTAAATACTATCATGAGTTTCTAGTGGCAAGATCTATGGTGAAACATGAAGTTAAATACAAGTAAGTAGACTTTTATAGTTCAAAATGGTGTTTAGACAACTATGTGAGTCAAGACTTGCTAATGGAGTGTTCTAGTTAAACAAAAGAACTAAGAATATTTGTTAGGACAAGATTTAACTAGAAGAAATGGAGATGAAACCTTGTTGGAGAAGATGTAGGCCGAAAATGATGATGGTGATGATGATTCTTGAGTGTTCAAGCTTCCTAGCACCATGGAATGTCAAGATAATGAGTGATTACTCAAGAGTTTTAGAGAGAGAGTAGAGAGAGAGAGAGAGCTTACGGTTGGGAGTGAGAGAGGAGCAAGAGAGGATTTTTCTCCAAGTGTTTGTGTTGTAAATGGAACTAGGATAAAGTAAAAGTGTTTAAGTATGGATGTAAATGAGAAAGGGAGGTGTTTGGTTAGGTGTTTGTGTGGATTTCGGTCCAAATGGAACCGAGAAAGAGAGAGGGGACGGGTTAAGAGAGAGAGGGAAAGGAATGAGTGTGTTTGTGTCTTTGGTTTAGTTAGATAAATATCTAGTGGAAAGGGTTGATACAAGTCTAAGTATAAGTGTGTGTGTGTGTGTTGTGTTTAGACCCGAAAAGAGAAGAAAAGGGCTCGGGTTCGAGTCCCTTTGTTTGGCTGGTTCACTAGCTCACCATGGGAGGTTCAAGGGTCTTGTAGTATGTGGGTTTATGTGTAGAAAACATGGCTGGAAAATGGGAGGGAGTTTAGGTTCAAAAGAGAGGGAAATCTTTGTCCATGGGGTATAAGACTTGTGTACTTGGGGAGACAACATTAACCTATGATTGTCATAGTGGTCATAGGTTGTAAGGAAAGGGACATGGACATGAAAGGCATCTACAAGGTCAACACAAGTAACTAAGCCAATTAGAAGGTAATGGTGGTGGTTGTTGTCTCGTAACCGGCAAGGAGAAAGGAACGGGGGTCGCGGGTTCGATCCCGTGGGGTGACCGGGTCGCGAGGAGGAGAAACGAGGGAGGGGGCAAGGTGACGGTGGGTTTAAACGTGAAGGAACGAGGGAAATAAATAAATCAAATCGGGTTTTGAAGGTTTTATAAAATACTTATTCACGACGTTACAAAATAAATAAAAATAACTTGGTTTGAATTAAAAATACTCAAAGGTTAATAACATGAAGTTATTACGTTGCATGTATATATATATTACATGCATGTGAAAATACAAGTGTCGTGAATGTTAATAAGGTTTAATAAAATGTTTTGGACGTAAAATATATTAAAGTTTACGTAAGGAATGGATCACAAGTCTCGTTTCGTTGTCGTCGTCTAAACACATTGTTACTGGGTTATGAAATTGTTTACATAGGTTACGTATATAAAATGTGTGTCATAAAATGATGAGGGTTGATAAAAGTGAATTAAAGTTTGATGAACGTAAAATGATAATGAAAATAATGATAAATCCACAAGATGATGGGATCATGTTTAACGTTTACCACATAGTTTGGTAAGTTTGATAAATGGGTTCGGTTAGTCGCTTTATTATTATTGAAATTCCAGCGACCATTCCGTGCAAAGAAGTCATCATGTTCAATTATTGTTTTCAGCATGAACTAAGGCTACGTCAAGGCTATATTCCTATTGTAAATGAATGTAATTATGATAAGATTGGCACGTTGCAAGTAAGCAGTTACGTAACACAGTTAACACATAAGTATATATTATCGTTTTAAGTCCTCGGAAACTTACGGGTTGTCACAGCGACCACCCACCAAAAGAACTAGAGTGATCAACATGTTGGATGAGATTGAAGACGGTACATTGGTGAGAAACTTTGACAACTGGTTCTATGATCCAACAACTCATGAGGTGGTGGTGGTCTGCAAGAAGATACGAGAATTTCGCTTCTATGATCCGGTTGATTTGCTAAGGTTTGGAGAGCGCGATATCAAACTCCTAGCCACCCAACCTATCCTAGGTGATAAGCATGACCTTGAGAATGCTATAAGGGTGGGAATCTTTCATGGAACAGCGAACCAGATTGTGGAACGTGAATGGTGGTCGGGGAAGGTGTCTAATACCTTCAGATTTGATTTGATGCTTCCTTAAGATGCTCTAATGGTTTATGCCTAGGGGAAGATTGTTGGGCTATACATTATGAGGCATGAACATTAGATTGGGCTAACATTGATTTGAGCTTGCTATGTTTACGACTTGGGCTTATTGGGCCAGTTTTCTCTAGTGGGTTTACGATCTATTTAGGGCTTTTGATAGGGTAGTAATAATACCCATGTATTTCTTGTTTAGGGTTAGTTCTTGATTACGATTTCCAGCCACCTTTTGTATTTACGATCGTGAACTCATATTAATAGAAGATTGATCAAGTTTTCATTTAAGATTTGATTGTGTTTGTTGTGTTCTTCATTTCAAATAAAGTCTCTTTCATCATCTTCTTCTCGAATCACTCACAAACGAGGTTTCCGCACTCGTTTATGTTTACGATATCGTGTTCGATTGTTGTTTCAGGACCAACAATAGTATATCATTATGACATTGTATTGATGATTGGTGTTTGGTGTTTGAAATTATTTATTTTATTTAGTTTTGGTGTTTGGTGTTGGAAATTATTTATTTTATTTAATTCCTATATTTATCAGAATTATTACCCATGTATTATTTATCATAATAATGTATTATTATGTAATTATGTTACCATATAGTAAGGCATCATGAGTAAAAATGAAGCATTTGGAACCAAGGGTAAGAAGGAACAGTTAAAATGGAATGACAGAATGGATAATGCATTCCTTCAAGCAATGATAACGCAACAAGATATGGGTAACAGGATAACGACACATTCACTCCACAAGCATACAATAACATACTTGAGGAGCTGACAACAAAGCTCCAAATGGATTTTAACAAAAATCACTTGAAAAATCGCTTGAAAACATTAAAACAGAGTTTCTCTCAATGGTATGACATGTTTCGAGGAACTTCTTTGAGTGGGTTCTCATGGAATTCTAACACTCAGTATATTATAGTTATTTTCGTAAAAATTTATGTTCTCATTTATATTACTAATTATCTTTTGTTTGTTAATCAAACAGTCAAAGCCTGAGGCTGTAGCATTGAAGACAAAAAAAAGTGTCAAAGTTTATTGAGATGTTAGAATTGTTTGCAAAGGATAGGGCATCGACTGCAAATGCTGAAACTGTTAAAGAAAGAAATGCCCGATTACATATGAATGAAGACCCAAAAGTAGACACAATAACAAATGTGGATGAGTTGTTAGAATCCAATGAAGTAACAATGGAGAACCAATACAAAAATGATGATGACGTTCAAATGTTATTCTCCGAGCCTTCTCCACCCGAGTCTTCAAACAAAAAGAAATTAAAAAGCAAAAAAAGAAAAATCGAAGAACCAGATGGAGCGTTTGACTCAAAGCTTGTTGATTGCGTTGATGGTGTAGCTGTTGCCATTCAAGAAGGTAATAAAATATTGGATAGAATTTATCCTCCAGAGTATACAGGTGATGAACTGTATAAAGAGCTAGAGCCGATGGGTTTAGAACCCTATGAAATATCGAGGGCTTTAGTTTATTTGGGGACCAATCAAGCACAAGCAAGATTACTATTTAGTTGTCCTCTTCAATTACGGACGACTATACTAAAAGATATGATGGATGCGAGTAATTGAACGAGTTCAGTAGGTGATGAAAAGTTTCATAGTATGGATATTTTATTTCGTTGCTGTTTTTATGGATTGGGTATTTTATTTTTTATGGGTACTCTTTATGGATTTTTAAGACATGTTTTGGTTTAATGGTTAGTTATTACATTTGTTTTGTTGACTATATAGTTGTGGTTGATGCTTTTGGAGTGTTTCTATTGGTTAAATGGTTAATTATTTCATATGTTTATATATATTTTTGAGTCTGTATATGTTTTGTTTAATTTTGAACTACAAATCGATGCACTTGTTGTCTCAGTGTATATGTTTTGTTTAATTTTGAACTACAAATCGATGCATTTGTTGTATCAGTGAGTTTGTCTCTATTGGGGTGGGGTGGGGGTGGGGTGGGGATGGGCGGGGATGGGTCGAAACAAACTTATACATTTGCTGTATATATAACAAAAGATGTGCATGTGTTTTTATACCTTATATAAAAAAGGTATAATGGTAAAATGGTTATTTTCCTTTCCCTTCCTCTCAACTTTGGAACACAAAAAAAGTTTACTTTCCTTTCCTTTCCTTCCAACTCGGGAACATGAAATTACATTATCTACTCTACTTTCTTTTCTTTTCTTTTCCTTTCGTTTCCTTTCTTTTCTCTCCTTCACTTACTTTCTTTTCTTTTCCTTTCTTAACTAAACTCGGGAACACAGCGTTAGGGAGAAGTTCCGGAGTAACTTCCTTCGGAACTCTGACTTAGAGAATTTCAGTCAAACTAAACATTCCCAACAGTCTCCCCCTAAGATGTTGCTACCAAAAACTGTTCTTCTTGCTGAATCTTCTTGATGCCTTTACTTGAGCTCTACCACAACCTTAAGACATGCAGACATAGTTGGGAGTTCCCATTATGGTCATGATGTCCATCTGATGCAACTTATCCCAATCATCCAGTCTTAAATCTTGTTTCTTCCTTACTTCCCCATTGCTCATGAAGAAGTAGTGCATGTCTTCACTCTTATGTGATTCAATCCTTAAGATACAAGGATGAGTGACTTCGACATGTGGGTTGGGAGGATCTGAAGGCTCGGGTTCTTCTTCTGATTCACTCACTACTATCTTCTTCCTTTTTGTCATGGATTTCTTTCTTCCAGAAAAAGTGAGCAAGATGGGTGGTATGACTGAAGGTTGCTAAGATGAGGATTCAGTTTCAGGTTGTGTAGGCTTTGGATTTATAGGAGGTGGTCAAGATTGTGGAGATGGAATTGGCTGGTTAGGAGTTTGAAATGTGGGAGCAGTGGGTTGAGGTGTTGAGGTGAAGGGTTGTGATGATGAGAGATGAGGATCAGAAACAGTGTCAAACATCTGTTTCACAATGTTGATCCTTGGCTTCTTTTATTGAGCAGTTGAATCAAGAGCCTTTCTCTTCTTCTGTTTAAGGTAACTGAGACCTTCAGGATGTAAAGAGTCAAAAAGAGCATACATACCTGGTGGTTTCTTCTCACCAGTAACTCTTTCCTTTTCAATTTGACTCTTTCTGATGGCATCATAGTCAAGTCTCAGCCTAGGAAATTTGCAAGAGTTGATTATTTTGGGATTCTCCATTACAATTTCTTTGAAGTACCATTTGTGAATCAGCAGGTCATCCTCCTTAGTTCATTTCTGATACTTTGTACTCTGCTTCTCTTGTGTCTTCTCCTACTCAATAGCATAATCAACAAATCTCTTGACATTCATCTCTTTGTCTTGATCTGCTCGGATGGCCAAGATCATGTACATCCAGTTGATTAGATCATCATCCTTCATTTCATCAACCCATGCATCAGTGAAACACTCCTTGCTTCTGAGCATTACACTGAACTGAGCTAGGAAAATTTTGTTGTCTTTAGTCTTTTTCATCTGAATTTTCCTATACTCATTTCCCAAGACCCTTCTGTACTTGTCAACCTTGTCTGAAAGACCTTGCTCTTCAGCTCTGGCAATCCTTTCTTCTATGTACAGATCAGATCTTCTCCTAGCTCCATTGATAAAGAACATCAGGTCTGCATTGTTGATGACATACTGTTAGAGCATATACCTATGCTATGATGTGTCTCGTGTATTAAATCTAGATTAGAGCGAGTCAGTGTGTTGTAGTGGCAACATTCTAGGTGGCATACCATCTGGTACGACGGACCATTTGGTACGCACGTACCAAATGGTACGCCAGTTGGTACGCAGGCTGTTTGTCACTAAGTATAAATAGGTTGTGTTAGAATGAGTTTATAACACTCTAAGTCATTCTACACTTTCTGTGTTTGTTTTTCTAGAGAGAGAAACTAGAGAGAACTTCTTTGTATCTTCAAGTGATCAATAAGAATTCTCTTATTTACATCCGTGTTTACTATGATTGATTGATACACGCAGTAGTAAGATCGTATCTTAGTTTTACAAGTGGTATCAGAGCATTTGGTTGCTCTACTATTGTGTTTGTGATCAATTTTCGGATTTTTAGAGAGAGAAAGTTTGGGGTTATTAGGTTTTTCATCAAATTCTTCCAATTCCGAGTGTTACTGAGGTAAAAAGTGATTTTTGAGTGTTCCTAGTGATTTTTCGCACCTTTCTGAAGCAAATTCAAGTCCAAATTGTCAAAATTCGCGAAAATCCGTCAAAATCAGCGTGGTACGTTTCTGGTCCACCTCAAGAAAATCTGGTCCGTCACTGGTCCGTCGTTGGTCCGCCGATGGTCCGCTAGGCAATTTTCAAATCTGGTCTGTGGCAGTTATTTTCTGGTTCGCCGAACCACATCTGGTCCGCCAGTACAAATCTGGTCCGCCGAACCAAATCTGGTCCGCTGAGTACAAATCTGGTCCGCCGAACCAAATCTCGTTCGCCGAACCAAATCTGGTCCGCTGTCAGTTTCTTAAAAGTGTCATAACTTTTGCATCGTAAATCGCTACGAGAGCCATAAGTACTCAAATCGATCGTCTCGACAAGCTCTACATTGTTCGTTCAAAGTTGATTTTTAAAATCAAATTCTAACATCTTCGTTTTTGAGTTCAAAGTTTTTGAAGTATCATTTTCGGTGAAAAATGTCTGATTTTCAAGCGTTTGCGGCTATGCAAAGCACGGTACAAGCTATGCTCAATTTTGATAATGAAATAGGAACAAGTCAGAAAGTTCCTAAGCTGTTAAAGTTAGAAGATTATTAAAATTGGAAGCAACGTTTTTCTGCATACATCAGCACAAATGATATTGATTTGTGGATTCCGATTCGAACATTGTATGTACGTCCAATTGAAGATGGAGAGTATAAAGAAATTCAAGATTTTGATAAGAAAGAAAAAGTTATGAGCTTAAACAAAAAGTTTATGGTTATCTTACCATGGCTTTACCTACTGAACTGTTGCATCAATTCAGCACTTGCAAGAAAGCTAAACAGTTGTGGGATTCTTTATCTGCTCAATGTGAAGGCAATGACCAATACAAGAAGAGTAGACGAAAAGTGTTGAACAAGGAATTTGAAAACTTTCAACAATATGAAAAAGAAAATATTTCTGCTCTTGTTTCAAGATTTTCACATATGATTAGTGAAATGAAAGTGGTTAAAATTGAAAAGACCGAGGAGGAATTGAAAGAGAAATTGATGGAAGCATTACCGGAAAAGTGGGAAAGTTATGTGTTATTGCTTACCTATGACAAAGAATATTATGAATTATCATTTCATGATTTAACTGGAAAGCTTCAGGCTAGAGAAATGGAAATGATTCAAATAAATCAACTGCTCAACTGCAGAATCCGGAATTGTATCATGGTCAAAATTCTACATGTATCAATGCGAAGTCTAAATCATTTGGTGTTGATTCATCAAATCCACCTCAAACAGCTTTTGTTGCTGGTCAGGGATCAGGAAATTCTGGAAATTCATCAAGAGGATGTAACTTCACTATTCCAAATCATTCAAGTCAGACTTCATTTTCAGCAAAAACACCGGATGAACATTTGACATTAATTTCTGCTTTGTTATCTTCCTATTATGGATTGCTGAATGGTGGTTTGACAACATCTAATCTGATTGGATCAGAATGATTCTAATAATCTTGAGCAAATGGATATCAATTGGCAACTGGCGATGTTAGCTCAAAGAGTTAAAAGATTCAAAAAGAAGACATGCTATCAAAGTTTAAATCCGGATGGCAAGGTTGGAATAGATAAATCAAAGGCAAAATGTTTCAAATGTTCTAATTTTGGACATTTTGCTCGTGAATGTTAAAAAACAAATGCATCTTCATCAAAGCCTCCAACAACTTTAGTTTCTCAAGTTGATAAACAATATGACTGGGGACGAACTTCTGATGATTCTCAACCAATTGCTTTAACTGCTATTACTTCTGCATCAATACCCTGGCATGTAGATTATGATTGGACTGCTGATGAACTTCATGATGAGTCTGCATTTTGTGCTTTGATTGCTCAAGTTATTCATAGTGATGATGAAGTAGAAGTAACTGATTCTGAATCTGAAATAAGTGGTTCTGGAAATAGTGGCTATGAATCTGTTTTTGAGTTTTGTTCTCAGAAAGATAAGAAGATTCAAGGATTGATAAAAGAAAATGAGTTGTTGGTTGCTGAAAATAAAAGAAAGATAGAAGAGTTGACGGGTGAACAGAAAAAGTTGGAAGATCTAATTCAAGAATTGTCCTCTCAAAAAGCAAAGTTTTCAGATTTTCAGGCAGAGGTTGTTGAAAAAGAATTGAAATTTCAAAGTCTTGAAAAAGAGCTTGAACATAAATTTACAATATTATCTAAAGAAACTGATGACTTAGTCAAGGAAGTTGAGAAATGGAAGGCAGAAGCTGAGGATGCTGCCAATGATTTTAATAATTTGTTTGAAAAGTCCAAGATTAAACTTGATTTACTTACCAAGGCTTCTGATGACTCAGTTGCTAAAATTGAAGCATATCGGCTTGATATGGAGAAGTTGTTAGATGAGAAGCGGGAATTGGCAAGAGTAAATAAGTTGCAAACTTCAAATTTTGATATTCAGAAAAGAAATGAACATAAGCTGACGAAGGAATTGTGGGCTGGATTAGATGAGTTGAGATTGCAAAAGTATGAAAGTCATAAAGTGGCTAAGAAGTTGATTGCTACAGAAACAGAATTGGGTGAAGCTCAACAAAAGATTTCTGAACTAAAGATTGAAGTCATTGATTCAAAACGTCTTTTGAACAATGTTAGAAATTCTACATCTTTTACAAGTTTCTTGGCCAAAGATGGAAATTTTGAGAAAATGTACGTTACCAAAACAGTTTCACCACCAGGAAGTCTCAAAGAAGGTGTTAATGATTTGAAGGAAAAAGAAGAAACTGGTGATTATTCTGACTTTGTTGATAAGAAATCTGATGGGGGGAAAGGTTGTGAAGTCACAGAAGGATCAGAAAGATGAAACGGTTGTGTCTGCTTCTACGTCTACTGAAGAAGAGAAATTAGCAAGTTCAACTTAAAAGACTGCTATTAATGAAAGGATTTTCTATGACCAAAAGAATGTTAAAGCAGTAAAAGCTGAGTTTTCACGTCTTGCAAAGAACGGACATAAATCTTCTGGTTCTGAAGGAAAGGTTTAGGGTAAACATGTTGGGTTGGGTTACAAGACCAAGAATATTAAAGTTGATGGGTTTCAAGGTTCAAAACAACAACATTTGAAGCAAGTCAAGCTGAAACAAGTAAAGAAAGATGTTTTTAAAGCTGACAAGGTTCAACCCGAGAGGTTTTACAAACTCAAGGGTTCGGAACAAATATTTTCTGATAAAGAATTTCCACTTTATTGTGTGGATGCTTAGAAAATTGCCGAAGTTTTTATCAAGAATGTTGATCTGAAGAGCAAGAAGAAACAAACTGCTAAATATTCTTCTAGAGGTTCAAATTCTACTCCAAAAAGCCCGACATCCAAATGGGTTCATGATCATCACTATCAGGTATTCGATTCCTTTTATGATCATTTTGGAGATGTTGATGTTTGTGAAGCTTTGCAGATTCCGAAACGCCGAAATGTCAACAATCGCTTGTGTTACAATTGCCGACAAAAAGGGCATATGGCACAAGAATGTCCGGTTTCTGCTGCTTCTACATCAAAAAGAGGAAAGGTTCCACATGTTGGTAAATCTGCCAAACAGCGATTCATTGACGAATATGGCAGAGTATTTGATGAATATTCACAACCTACATTTTTCAAAACTCAAGGAAGATTTATTCCTCGTTTTCAAAATATTCCATATGTAGGTTATTCGTCACCATCGACTGTGACTGGTTCTTCAGATACTGATTTCCCAAAACAACAAATTTGGAAACCTAAAGTGGTTTTGAAAGGAAATCAGGACACTAGTCGACCAGAAGCGATTCGCTTCGGGTCATTTATAAACTGATGTGTTTGACCAGTGTGCAGGTACTTCTAAAAGACCTATCGGTGTTTGAAAAGTTGCTGATGGAGGAGTATTCTGCTGATTTAAGTTAAATTTCAAGAAATATCAAATTTCAAAACCAGAATTTTTTTCTGAAAGCTAAACGTGAAAGGTATACATGTCGAAAGGTCAATTTTCTTTCTTTTACATTTCGTATGTAGTTTAGGGGGGGAGAGAAATTGAAAATACCAAAAAATAGTGTCTTTGTGTTTGTTAAAATGAAAATCCAAAATTAGAGTTTTCATTTTAAGGGGGGAGAAAAAGGAAAAATACAAAAACATTGAAAAACAGAAAATACAAAAACATTGAAAAATGAGAAATTGTATCCGACATAATTGGGAAATGATGGTACATTGGCTTATGTGTCTGACTCGTGGATAAATTAGATGAAAAAGCCATAAGATCATTGTTCGATGTGCTTGGTAGGCTCGACATTAAATTAGAAAGTATTCAGATGTGATAAGCACATTAAATACTAATGCTTGATCAAGTGGACAACATCTTGATGCATATCTCATGATATATCAAGAAAAGATATGTGAAAAAGAAAATGAGAAGTCACTGTGTATACATGTGTTCATTTTGCAAAGATTTAAACTTGTTTGATTTTCTTTATTTTGTCAGACGACCAGACTTTCTTTGCGTATCGAAAGATCGACCTGATTGTTGTTCGTTTGACGTTCTGCTTTATTTTCTTTGGTGTTTCGTATAACTCACCGGACTTTCTCTGCGTGTACGGGAGTACCGATCTGATTGTTGTTGGGTTATACAATTTCAACTTATTTTTATTTTCTTATTTTGTTAAATCCGAGGCCTTATCTGCGTATCGAAAGATCAACCTTAAGGTAGACAATTTAACGTTCTTATTTCTTTTTGCATGGAACACAGTTGACTAAATCATAAGTACAATCATTATGTGATTAACTCACAAATGAAATCACAAAGTGTGATATAAAAGAAAATTCATATCTGAGTATGTATGATAGTGTGGGGTACACTGGTCAAAGCAAACCTAATCAATACATTAACATATCCAGATGTTATGAGTATGATTGTGCTTGAGTTTAAAATGGACTAATTATACTAAGTTTAAATCGACATGAATTATGTGCTGAAGTAATTGAAATTGAAGTGTAGTTCAGCATGTTATGTTCAATATGATCCCAAGTTGTGATCTTTCTCACAAAAGACAAAAATAGTGTCTGATTCTGTATTGAATTTATGTTTCATATCTGAAAAGTCCAAAAAGATTTTTGTTGTGCTTTGATATAAAGTTTCAAAAAGCCAAAAAGATTTTATTTCTTATTTGTTTTCGGCCGATCGACATGTGATATGAAATCAAATTTCAAAAACGTATCTTGGATTTTCGAAGAGAAATTTTGCGCCAAGATTAAATTAATTTTCAAAAGAAAAGGAAACCGCGTTTCTGTCTTCTGGAATTGCAGGTTATGTGTGTCAAGACTCAAGCATGGTGAAATGGGGAGTTTGTTATATCTTTCACAAGTGGATCTTGAAGACCAAAGATGATTCAAGAGTGATCCAGCCATGCAAGCTCTAATTCTGACAAGATTTCAAGTCGAAGATCGGATGCAACAATGTTGAAGATTGAAGACTGAAGTTTCGTTAGAATATAGATACACTACATGTTAAGGGGGAGTTTGTTAGAGCATATACCTATGCTATGATGTGTCTCGTGTATTGTATCTAGATTAGAGCGAGTCTGTGTGTTGTAGTGGCAACATTCTAGGTGGCATACCATCTGGTATGACGGACCATTTGGTACGCACGTACCAAATGGTACGCCAGTTGGTATGCAGGCTGTTTGTCACTAAGTATAAATAGGTTGTGTTAGAATGAGTTTGGAACACTCTGAGTCATTCTACACTTTCTGTGTGTGTTTTTCTAGAGAAAGAAACCAGAGAGAACTTCTTTGTATCTTCAAGTGATCAATAAGAATTCTCTTATTTACATCCGTGTTTACTATGATTGATTGATACACGCAGTAGTAAGATCGTATCTTAGTTTTACACATACTCATAGATACCTCCCTCTATGAGCAGTCGTTTCTGTTCTTCAAACACAGCAGCCTCCTTCTGTTCTTGGAACTTCTTCTGTACTTCCGCATTTTCTTTTTCCAATTGATCAATCAGAGCCTTTGTGGCAGGATCCATATCTTCATTTTGGCCTCCTGTGCTCTGATTATCATCCTCCATGTCAGTGAAACCAGAGATGGTTCTCTCATCAAGAGAATCACCATAGGTAAGCTTTGGAGATTCAGGAAGTGAAGTTGCAACATTGAGACTGACTTCCGAGGTAACTTGCTCAGGAATAGTCTTAGTGCCAATTTCCGAAGTAACTGCCTTGGGACTATCTTCCGGGACAACTTGTTATGGAATAGTCTTAGATAGTTGCTCGGGAGCAACTTCCGAAGTAACTTCCTTCGGAACATCATCAGTTGTGAGGAGTTCTTTCGGAGTAACTTCCTTCGGAATTTCCTCAGCAGAGATCAATTCCTCCAGAATTTCTTCCTTTGGAATTTCTTTAGTTGTAACCTTTGCCGATGAAGATGTGGGATTATGCAAGTTGAGAAGTGCTTCAGTCACTTCAATATCAAAATGATCCACATATTTTCCTGGTTCACTCTCAGGTTCATCAACCTGTTCTTCACTGCTTTCTTCTCCTTCAGCCTCAAACTGATCTTGACCCGTTTGAAGATACTTTTCCTCTCTTGCCATGTAAACATCAAACAAGAAACTCCTGACTTCCTCAATATTTTGAGGGTGAGCACCTGAAGCAGCCATTACAAATCTTATGAACTCCATGTGATTGACCTTGCATTCTTCAGGTGCTACCTGCATCAGCTGATCCATGTGAACATTAAGCAAGCCTTCAATTGGGTTGAAGGGCTTAATTCCACAGATCTTAAATAACTTCTTCTTCATATCAGCAGGTAACCTCTCATTTGGATCAAAGTCAATTTCTCCTGAGCTAGCAGAGTCTTCAGTAGGCTTGGTTTCAATAGAGATCTTCTGATAAGGTGTTGAAGAGCTAGCTTTCTCCCCGTTTTTGGTATCAACAGCTTCACCAGTTAGGTTTGATGCACTAACCTTCTCCTACTTAAGCCTATTAATCAAGATGTCCTGCTCTTGAACAATTTTAAGCAGTGACTGCATTTGATTTTGCATTTCAGTTTGCTTGGCCGTCAATTCAACAAGTAAAGCACTGCCCTCAACTGATTTCTCAGTATCCTTGGGCAAAGAAGAGCCATCAAGCCTAGCTTGATCAAGCTCAGCACCCTGGTTTTCTTGGCGCCTGGGATTCCTTGTAGGCACAGTTGTTGCCTTAGGTTCCATTTCTGGTTCCTTTGGCTCAAACTGGCTGCTGGTTGCCATAGATTGGGTCGTAGAGATGTTACTACTGTCCAATTGTTCCAGTGAGGAACCAATTGTAGTAGCAGCTCTTTCTATATGAACATCTTCATCACTCCTGATGTTCAACTCCTTAGGTGGTGAATGGGGCTTAGGAGAGACATAATCAATATCCATCCAATCATCTCCATGAGGTGAGGTAGATGTGAAGAGATTGTCATTTGGATATAGATCATTGTCTGCTTCATTCACAGGTAAATTCAGGTTTAGGTCTATGGAGGTAAACAAAGAGGATGAGAGTTGTGCATCCAATCTAATAGAAGATGAGGTCTCAAGTGAGAGATCATCAGCAATGTGGCTAAACCCTTGGCTTTGATGTTGAGCAGACAGTGGGTCATGCTCAAGGTTCTCAGGTTGGGTAGGTTTGGGAGACACAGGTGAAGTAGACCCTGTTTCCCTGTCAACAACTTTTATTTGAGTAGGTGAGGAAGTTTTGGTGGAAGATTTTGAGTGCCTGACCCTCTTTCTTTGATAGGTGATATTGACATTTAGTTTGTCAAGAGGATCAATTTCAGGTGTGGGTTCAACAACTGATGGTGTAAGTTCAGTGTTATCACCTGGAGCAACATGCTCAGTTGGTTCTTGAATCTCAACTGCTTGTTCTTGCACATGTTGTACAGGAACAATTCTTTGTTGGATGATCATTTTCCACACCAAGACAGTTGGCAACTGCATTTTTAGAAAGCAAATAGGAAAAGATTTTCTCAGTTAAATGTTTTTGGTTGAAAATAGTGCCTGCTCTTGGGACATCAGGGAATTGTGTATCCAGTATGTGTTGTAAGAACTTTGGATACATGTTAAAAGGTTTTGCACAATTCTCCCTTAGCCCATCAAAAATCATTTTCGAAAAGTTAAAACACTCTCCCCTGATCACAGCATGAAGAGCAGTTGCTTGGGCTTCACCAAGTTCTTCATGTGATCGCCTTGGGGTTAGGCAAACTAGCAGAGTGTGGGCTAGGAATCTCCGAACTAGTGGGATATGACATTTCTTCACCGTCTTGCTTCTGGGATTTCCACCATAGCCTATGCCCATCAGGGTGAATTGGTAGTACACATCTCTTCCGTGTATTTTGCTTTCAACTTTAAGTGATTTCTGATCATGGCTTCAGTGATGTACACATCTCTTCCGTGTATTTTGCTTTCAACTTTCATGACTTGCTCGCCGTCTTCATCACGGGCATTCACTACTGCGTCAGCCCAGAACTGTGTAATCGTCTCATCATAAATGATTGGACTTACAGTTAGAGCAAAGTGTAGTTCTGACGCAGTAAGGAAGTCTATCATCCCGTCAAACGGAGCCGATTTCTCCAAATAAGCTCTTTGATTGTGCTCGTTGTGAAACGCGGATGCTACCATTGTTCTGTATTGAGTGATTTCTGTGAGAAATTGAGAGTAGATTTGATGAAATTGAGAAGAAAACGAGAGAGATTTCTGGTTATTTGGGAATTTAGGTTTCGTAAGTGAGGGGTTTTCTTTGGAAGTGACAGTTAAAGGGTGAGGAGAGAGGGAATTAACGGTAACGAGAAGGATGGAGGTAGTAGGGCCAACAGTTAACCGTCACTGTTAACGCATTATGCGTTTGTACGGTGCAACAGTGAAATAACTGTGAAGGGTCCCACTTAATCCAAAAAATCGATTAATTATTCATCAAAGTTCCTCCGGAACTTTTTCTTCGGAACAATCTTGTTCCCTCGGAAGAGTGAAGTTCCCTCGGAACTACTTCCCTTAGAGATTTTCTCCTCATTTCTCCTGAGAAACTTCCGAAGGAAGTTCCCTCGGAGTTTCAAATTACTCTGGAATTCCCTGAAACACTTAGAGAAACACTTGAAACACATTATAAACCTTAGAGAGTTCCCTCGGAACATCTCTTGTGAGTGAAATTGCTTCCGGAGTAAGTTCCCTCGGAACAATTTTGTTCCCTCGGAACAATTTTGTTCCCTCAGAACAATTTTGTTCCCTCAGAAGAATTTTTTTCCATCGGATCATTACTCTGGAATGCTCAAAACACTTAGAAAATCTCATAACTTAATAGATTTAGCAAATTTTGTGCAGTTTTGGTTATGAACAAATTACAGTGTAATTTTCATAGAATTTTCTTGGTTTTGATAGAAGAGGATTAAAAGACACATAGACACTTAAGAGATCATAAGAATATGTACAGAGAACAACAATTGACAACAAAAGTTAACCAAAGTTCATCATCCCAATAGTTGTGATAAGGAAGAAGATGCCTCATCAAATGCCTTTGTGAAAATGTCAGCTAGTTGAAGATCAGTATGAACTTTGTGTAACTTAATCAATTTATTTTCTGCATAGTCTCTAATAAAATGATACCTTATCTCAATGTGCTTTGTCTTTGAGTGCTTCACAGGATTGTTGGTGATGGAAATGGCACTGGTGTTGTCTGCATACATAGGAGTTTCTAGAAATGTGATTCCATAATCCAACATTTGATTTTGAATCCATAGTACTTGACCACAGCAGCTTGAAGCAGCAATGTACTCAGCTTCAGCAGTTGATGTAGAAACAGGTTTGTTTCTTGCACTGCCATGAAACAAGCCTATTTCCTAGAAATTGACATCCTCCTGATGTTGGTTTCTTATCCAAGTAGCAGCCACCATAGTCACTGTCAGTGTAGGTAACAAGAGAAAAGTCATTGTTCTTTGCATACCACAACCCCAGTTTTGGTTGTCCCTTGAGGTATTTGAATATTCTCTTCACTGCCTTTATGTGGGATTCTTTGGGAGCAGACTGATATCTAGAGCATAAGCATACACTAAACATAATATCAGGTCTACTTGCTGTTAGGTACATTAAAGAACCAATCATTACCCTGTAGGTGTGCTGATCAACAGGTTCACTCTCGGACTCTGAATTCAGATTGTGTGATGTTGAAATAGGAGTTTTGCAGAAGAGGAAGATAGCATATCAAACCTCTTGAGCATATTGAATATATTTGGATTGGTTCAAGAAGATGCCCTCTGCAGTTTGCTTAACTTGGAGACCCAGAAAGAAATTAAATTCACCCATTGAACTCATTTCAAATTGATCTTGCATAAGGGTCTCAAACTCCTTGCACAACTTAGGATTGGTTGACCCAAAGATGATGTCATCTACATAAATCTGAACCAGTAACTTGTCTTTTCCAACTTTTTTGATGAAGAGAGTTTTATCAATAGCTCCTCTCCTGTAACCATGGCCAAGCAGGTAGTTTGAGAGTGTCTCATACCATGTTCTTGGAGCTTGCTTGAGGCCATAAAGAGCTTTGATTAGTTTGCACACCTTGTTGGGATGGTGTGGGTCTACAAACCCTGGTGGTTGACAGACATAAACTTCTTCCTTCAATTTTCCATAAAGAAAAGCACTCTTGACATCCATCTGATAAACTGTGAAGTTCTTGTAAGCTGCATAGGCAAGGAAGATTCTGATTGCCTCTAATCTTGCAACAGGTGCAAAAACCTCATCATAGTATATCCCTTCTTCTTGAGCATATCCTTGAACAACAAGCCTAGCTTTGTTCTTGATAACAATACCTCTTTCATCCTTCTTGTTTCTAAAAACCCATTTTGTTCCAATTGGTTGAGCATCCTCAGGAAGGTCAACCAGTACCCAAACCTGTTGTTTGTTGATTTGGAACAATTCCTCTTGCATAGCTTTAATCCAGTGATTTTCTTTCAGTGTTTGCTCAACTTGCTTTGGTTCTTCTTGGGACAGGAAGCATGCAAACAAGCAGATATTTGCATCAGCAGCTGATTCGCTTCTTGTAAGAACATGAGCAGTCACATTACCAATCACATTCTCAATTGGATGAGTTTTGTTGACACTTGTACTCTGAAAACTTGGGAATTCATGACTCTGAACTTGCCTAGTAGGTGGAATAATTGGGGGCAGGTGAATACTAAGCTCAATTCCTGGTAATCTTTGTGAAGGAGGTAAGTTTGATGTAGTTGCAGCAGAACCATGTTGATCACTCATGTTGTTAGCAGAGTTGACGTTCTCTTGAGGAGATGAGTTAGTGAAGTTTGACTCAGGAGAAACATCATGATCAACATATTGATTTTCATCTAGAGAATGATACACACTCCCATCATCACTAGTATCTGAGACATATCCATCCTTTTGTGACTGTGAATCACTTGACTCAGTTTCAACCAAGTTCACTAGAGTGGGATCAACAACTTGTTGAATTTCAGCAGTTGGCATGGTAGATGGTTTGTAAGGTTGAGTGCTGACAGAGGAGTAGAAGTGACTAAAGTTGCAGTCACCCTTCTTTGCATTTGAGTTCTCCCCCCTGAGACTGCACATACTCACTAAAAGACTTATCAACAGTAAAGTTGAAAGCATTGGTTAGTGAATCAATATCAAATAACCATGTGGGCTCAGAACTAAACTTATTAGTAGATTTTTCATTGAAAAACACATTTATTGACTCTTCAATAAATTTAGTTCTGAGATTGTATACTCTATATGCCTTAGCAACACCAGTGTATCCAACCATATAGCCATCATCTGCCTTTTTAGCAAACATAGCTAAATTCTCATTGGTTATTAATATTGTAACAGGACAACCAAATACTTTGAGAAAATGTATGCTTGGTTTCCTTTTTCTCCAAAGTTCATAGGGTGTCTTGTTCTTACCTTTAACCACAAGCACCCTGTTCTGAACATAGCAGGCAGTGTTCACTGCTTCTGCCCAGAAAGTTACAGGGAGCTTAGACTCAGCCAACATAGATCTAGCAGCCTCGATCAGTTTCTATTTCTCCTCTCAGCAACCCCATTTTGCTAAGGAGTTCTAGCAGCACTGAACTGCCTAGATATCCCTTTTTGTTCACAAAAAGAATTTAAAACATGGTTTTTAAATTTAGTACCATTGTCACATCTAATTATTTTGACTTTGAAATTTGACTGATTTTCAAGTTGTGTGATTAAAGACTTTAAGATTTCAGGTGTTTCATCCTTAGTTCTCAGGAAGAAAACCCATGTGTATCTTGAAAAATCATCAGTGATAACAAAACAATAAGATTTCTTTTCCAAACTCATTACCCTAGTAGGACCAATGAGATCCATGTGCAGCAATTCTAAGGGTTGAGAAATTAAATTTTCAGATTTGGACTTATGAGAAGACTTGTGCTGTTTACCCTTTAAACAAGCAGTACAATGTTCATTACAATTAAAATGGTTCTTTGGTAAACCATTGACCAGCCCTAAATTGACAAGTTTATTCATGGTTTTGTAATTAACATGTACAAGTCTTCTGTGCCAAAGGTCAGACTCATCAATAGAAGCTCTTGATATCAAACAAGTATTGCCATCATGAGATTTAGCACTTGCCATATCAAGTAAGCACAAACCATCCTGTCTTTTTTCTTTAATTAAAATCATTTCAGCAGGAATTTTGAGACCAGGCTTAAGCACTAAAGCTTCTTCATCATTAAACAGAACATTCATGTTCTTATGACAAATTTGTGATACACTCAACAGATTGAAATTTAGAACATTGACAAGACTTACCTTGTCAAGAGTAAAACTTCCATTTGATACATTACCAAGTGCTGTAATGTACCCTTCATTTCTTCCAAATGCAACGGGACCTCCATCATGTCTTTTTATATTTTCTAGAAGATTTTAATACCTGTCATGTGACTGGAGCACCCATTATCTTCAACCCAAACATGTGCTTCAGATTTATTAGGTAGCCCCTACACAGGTAAACAACATGGTTAGTTGGAGTATTGGACCCAAGCCTTTGTGGTCTTGGTTCTTCCCATGGCATCATTATATGAGTAATTTCTTAAAACAAGTTGATTTTCAGTGATAAAGTCATCATGCTCTGAAAAGTCACCCTTTTTCTCATTTACATTCCTGTTATAATTTTGCCATTTGGGAAAACCATGTTTCTTAATAAAAGTCTTCTTTTCCTAGTACTTCCTGTTACTTCTTTGTTTTGCATTTTCAAACTTGGGCTGAGAAGCAACAGTGGGAATTTCAGTATGAGGGTACTGAGTTCCGTAGGAACTCACTTGTGTAGGATGATCATGCACTTCATACTGTTCAGAAAATTGTTTTCTTTCACGAGGAGCAGATTTTGCTCGTGAATTACCTTTGAAATTTGGGTGTGATTGATTTATAAACTCAGTGAATTGAAATTTAGGTCTTTGCCTAAAAGGTTTTGAAGACCTGATGTTGTTTAAATGTTCCGAGGGAACTGTACTTCATCCGGAGGAAAGTTCTCCCGGAAGAAATGAAGTTCCTGCGGAATTTCGTTCCTTAAGAAAAGTGTTTCTTTTAACATGTGAGAAGCTGTTATTCTTCTCATTTCCAACCCAAACCTTCTGAGTTTTTCCAAAAACCCTTTGATCACCCTGTAATCTTTTTGGTGACATATTCCTGTTATCCTTTGGATTCTTTGAACTAAACAGATTTTGGTTTCTCTTAGGAGAAATGTTAGCATTGTTGATTATCTGTTTAAAAGGATTGTAGGAACAGTGAATTGCCACATGTCCCAACTCACCACAAATTATGCATTCCTTCACAGAAGTGTGAGAGACCTGGTGTTTTGGTGATACATGTTTGAAAACAGCTTTTTTTATGTTCCAACCTTTTGAGTAGTAGAACCCGAAGACTGAGATCCTTCATGATCTAAACTCATTGACTCAGTGACATGTGAGGTTGGTTTTGAGATTTTCAAATCTTCAACCTTAGCAGAAATGCTGGTTGATGCTTTTGTGACATCAGAAAAACCAATGTGATTTTCAAACAGTATGTCATCATTCTTTTTAACACACTCAATTTCATTGGATAGGTCCTCAATTACAGGACCGTTCTCCTTTGGGTCAGCTGTCAAGGAAACATTTGTTTCCTTGTTGGGTAAGGTTACAAGACTGGTGTAAGAGTCAGGGTTTTCAACACTTTTAAAAGATACCCTTCCCTTCCCATGTGTGTGCTCATGCCATAATTTTTGAGCTTTTTCACTTGCAATTTGAAATTTATCAGCATTGCATATGGCTTCTCTCAGTTGATCCTTTAGGGTTTGAATGTCAAGCATATATTCCACATTTTGTTTCTTTGAAATATTAAGTTGCTCAACAACATCATCCATTTGTGTTATAAAATCAGTTTGTTGATGTTTCAACACCCCTATTGTTTGCTTAAGTTCATCTGTTTTGGTTGAATAAGCTATATCTGCCCTTCTTGAGTACTCTTTCAACTCATTTAAGTTTGTTATCTCTTCTATTAGTGACAAATTATGCTTTTTGTAACTCTCAACCATTTCAATGCACTTAGGTGTGCATAACACATTTTCAGGTTCAGTTGTGGGACTTGAGTTTACCTCTGCAGTTGCAGGTGAAGAACCACTAGCCATCAGGGCATGGATGGTTGGAGCAAACTCACTCATCACTTCTTCCTAGTCAACAAACCCTGTTTGGTTCGCCACAGCAGCAGTTGCATGGTTGTTGTAAGAAGGCTTTGGTGGAGTAGGGCCTGAAGAAGAGCTAGGTTTGGTAAAACCAGAGCTTGGTTTGGTGTATTTTGGTTTCTTCTCATCATTATAACCTCCATCTCTTCTTGGCTGAGAACACTCCATGGCAAAGTGTCCTAACTGATTACAGTTATAACACTTGACTTTAGATTTGTCGAGGCCAATGGGAGCATTCCTGGCTCCATTATACTTCCTTCCCGTTCTCTTGTAGAACCTTTATGCCCTCAGTGACACCATTGCAAGTTGTGTTGTGATGTCAATTTCTTCTAGATCATCAGCACTGATGCATTCAAGATCTGATCTAGTGAACCCCGTGTAAGCATTGCTAGCAACATTTGCAAAGTTTTGAAAATATGAAACTTCATGTCCTTTAGGAGATTCAGGAAAGGAAATGTGTGGTTCATGATCAGAATAGTTCTCTGAGTGGGTAGTGATGAGGGCCAAAGTGCCTTTGGAAGATGATGCCTGGTTAGATGATACACCAGACTTCTCATTCATCTCTATCTCATGTGCACTCAGCATTCCATAGAGATCTCCTAATTTCAAAGTCTTGAGGTCTTTGTTGTACTTTATGCTAACTGTATAGACAGTCCAAACTTCAGGTAAAGATCTTAAAAACTTTCTGACTATATCAGCATTTTCAATTTTGACATCTACACCTTGTAGTTCATCTATCAGTTTCACATATCTCAAGTATTGTTCAGACATAGTCTCACCTCTTTTGTGACAGAAATTTTCATATCTTTGTTTTAAAACATATTTCTTATTTTCCCTAACCTCATCTGTCCCCTCATACATTTCAATGAGAGCTTTCCAAAGATCATGTGCAGTTTTGCAACTCTTAAAGCCAATAAGTATGGAATTAGGAAGAGCTGCCTGGAGTGCCCACAAAGCTTTGTAGTCACCTTTACAGGTCTTATGGTCATCCTCAGAGTAATTCTCATACGTTTTGATTAGATCAAGAATTGGTTGAGTTACAGATTTGGTTGTAATGACTTGTGGTCCTGAGTTAATGGAGTTCCACATTTTGTAGTCAGTGTTTTTGTAGAAAATCTCCATTCTGAGTTTCCAGGTGTCAAAGTCATCAGGAGTAAATGTAGGTGGTTTGTTAGTGCTGCCATTCCTTAGTTCACTCATTTTCAGAGATCAAGAATCGTAACAGTCTTATCTAAAGCAAACAGAAACACCTTTAAGTAAGAAAAGTTTTCAAAAATTCTTTAAAACTTTGAAACACACGAGCCAAAGCTCTGATACCAATTGTTGAAACTGGAGTCGGTGAGCCAAGCCAAACACCGATGGCACAGCGGAAGCGGATCTTCAACCATGGTGTTGTGAGATGTGATGATGATGATGAGGATAAAATATAGAAGTAATGATGAACAAGATAATGTAGAGATAATCATAGATGAGGTTGAATGATTACATGTTTACCTACACCACTCATGCTAGGTTCATGAACAAGTGTTCATGAACCCACACAACTTTAAAGATACATGACTATGCTCTCTCAAACATACACACATCAGACTTCTCTTTCACATGAGAAAGACATACATATATACTAACCTAACAATGGTAAACTAGTAAATAACCAACAACTAGTAACTAGTGACAAATAAATAATGTAACAATAAATAATAATGTCACTAATGCCATGTCTTAGGTTAATGAGAGTCTTCGAGTCATAAACTTCACCGTGTTGTGCAAACGGTTGATAATAAGTGGTACGTTGAGTTTCAGCTAACCAAATCTCAAACTCAAGGACTAGGAAATTCCCAACAAAAGTGATATCGGATGTCAATATGTTTTGTTTTAGAGTAGTGAACGAGATTTTTAGTTATGCATATGGCAGCCGAGTTATCTATATATATGGGAGTAGTAAGAAACTTCAAACCGTAATCCCGTATCTGCTGTTGTATCCATAAAACCTGAGAACAGCAACTCGCAGCTGCTATATATTCAGCTTTAGCCGTGGATGTAGCAACGGAAGTCTGCTTCTTACACTGCCATGATACTAACCGGTCGCCTAGAAACTGACATCCGGCTGTGGTTGACTTAAAGTTGATCTTGCAACCGCCGTAGTCTGAATCCGTATAGGCCGATAGGTCAAACTTATCATCATGAGGATACCAGATCCCGAGATCTAAGTTACCCTTCAGATAAGCTAGAATCCTCTTGACTGTTTCCATGTGAGAAACCCGAGGTGCTGCTTGGTACCTGGCACACAAACATACAGCAAACATAATATTAGGTCGACTAGCTGTAAGATACATCAATGAACCTATCATTGCCCCATACCGAGTGACATCTACTGCTTCACCCTCTTTTTCAGGACAAAGGCCATGCGACATCTGAATTGGAGTTCCAGGAATGCAAACATCTTCAATTTTGAATCGACTCAGAACATCTTTCACATACTTCGTCTGATGTATGAAGATTCCCTTGTCAGATTGTTGAACTTGTAAGACCAAGAAGAGCGACATATCCCCCATTGAACTCATCTCGAACCTGGTTTGCATTAATTTTTTGAAATTCTTCGATAATTGTTCGTTTGATCTGCCAAAAGTGATATCATCCACATAGATTTGTACCAATAGCAGATCCCCCCCCCCCCTCCCCGTTTTCTGACAAAATAATGTTGAATCAACCAACCAACGCTTGAATCCATTGTCGAGTAAATAAGTGGACAACGTCTCATACCAAGCTCGAGGAGCCTGATGAAGACCATAAAGTGCCTTGTCCAGCTTATATACCTTCTCCGGATAATCAGGATCGAAGAATCCCGGAGGTTGCTTGACGAACACTTCTTCTTTGACTTTGCCGTATAAAAACGCACTCTTACCATCCATATAGAAGACCTTGAATCCACGATGTGCAGCATATGCCAAAAAGATTCGTATAGCTTCGATTCTGGCAACCGGTGCATACACCTCGTTAAAAGTCGATTCCTTCTTTCTGAGAAAACCCTTGCACAACCAAACGGGCTTTGTTACAGACTATCACTCCGCGATCATCTCTTTTGCATTTATAGACCCACCGTGTACCGCACGGTTCTTTGCTTCCAGCTGGTAAATCGACAAGGTGCCACACTCCCAACTTTTGAAATTGTAGCAACTCCTCTTGCATTGCTTCCACCCACGAGCCATCAAGCAAAGCTTCCTTAACATCTTTAGGCTCGATCTGAGATAGAACGCATGAATAGAACGCTTCGTCCTGAATTCCAGATTCCAAAATAGTTAATAATGCACTGCTCTCGATTTGATGTCTCGTGCACACTCCTTCACTTAAATCACCTATGATATTATCTTGCGGATGAATAGTGTTTATCCGGAGTGTCTGATGAATTGGAACTACAACCGTTTCAGCCATACCAGGAATGTGATCTTCCTTAATCACCATATTATCAGTCGAATTAACCGTAGCATCACTTGTAGTTGCTTCAACTTGTGGATTAGATTGTTTAACAGAAATCTCAACCTTATGTGACACATCTTCATGAAATTCATTATCATCATCAGAAGACATATCGTCAGCCATAATTGTCGAATCATTTGATGTTTCTGTCAAGTAATTATCAGCAACAGGCACTTTCGGAGTCGGCAGAGTCTCAATAATCAGAACCGGAGTATTGTCCTGAAGACGAATATAAACTCGAGTAAGCTGATCATCTGAAATTTCTGGTGTCGATTCAAGATGTTCAAAGATAGATTTGTAGTCGAACATCCAGTCCGGTCCAACACCTTTGGGCAGTAGAGTGTATGATTGAAAATCAACATGTATGTATTCTTCCACAGTACCAGTCTGCTTGTTGAATACCCGTTTCTTTAGATGTGAGTAACCAACAAACAAGCCTTCAAAGACTTTTTCATCAAACTTGCCTGCAGACTTTAACATGGTACATGGACACCCAAACGGCTCCAAATACCTGAGATTCGGCTTATGATTCTTGAGAAGTTCATAACATGTCTTCCCTAGACGTTTAACCGTAAGCACTCGGTTAAGCACATAACATGCCATGTTGACCGCTTCTGTCCAAAAATGAACCGGTAATTGAGCATCGGCCAACATAGTTCGTGCTGTTTTAATGATTGTACGATTCTTTCTTTCTGCCATGCCATTTTGCTGAGGTGTGTATGGCGTACTGAATTCATGTACGATGCCTTTCTCCATACAAAAAGTCCTCACGGCAGAATTCTTAAACTCCGTGCCATTGTCACTACGAATACTTCGTACCTTCAACTTATATAATGACTCAAGAGTAGTAACCAAGTTGAGAAGAATTCTTGAAGCTTCATCTTTAGAAACTAGAAAATCAACCCATGAGTATCTTGAATATTCAATGGTTACCACAAGACAATACCAATTCCCAGAAATACTTTTACAATTCACAGGACCAAATAGATCCATGTGAAGTAATTCCAACGGGACTTCAATGGAATGATACTTCTTCAGTGGATATGATTTTCTCTTATGCTATCCCTTCTTGCAACTCACACACACATCATTGAATACAAACTGCTGTTTCAGAACCCCTTCAACAAGATTCCTACGCACCAACTCGTTCATCTTGCGATAATGAATGTGACCCATGCAACGATGCCATAGAATGGAATCTCTCTCTGAAGTTTTCGATAAGAAACATTGACCCGCAACAGTTGCTTTGGCTGAATTCATATCGAGCATATACAAATTCGAAAAACAAGGTGCTCTCATCACAACAAATTCATCTGGAATCTTGTACTCAGGCTTCAGTATCACACATTCACTCCCCGTGAAAGCAGTTGTGTATTGCTTGTCACAGATCTGGGAGACGCTAAGAAGATTGTACTCCAATTCTTTGACGTACTCAACTTTCTCGAATATGACTGCACCGTTCGACAATTTACCAATGCCGGTGACTTGACCTCCCTTGTTTCCAGCAAATGTAACTTTACCTCCATCGAAGTACTTCACATCATGCAACAAAGAGATATCACCAGTCATGTGCCGAGAAGCTCCGCTATCAACAACCCAAATGTTGTTCATGAGTTGTCGCGAAGATCCCTGCATAAATTAAAACAGAAGATTTAATTTTTCTAGAATCATCACCAGCCATGGAAGAATCCTTAGGTTTCCATGCATCATTTGAAGAGCCTTTGGATCCAGAAGTAGAGTTTTTAAGAATTGATTTAATTTTTCCAGAATCATTTTCTGATTTCTTTTCAGTTTTAGTTTTTTGAAATTCAGATGACTCATCAAAGAAATGAACTCTACCCTTATAATCCACAAATCTAACTTTCTTTTTGGAAAAAGGTGTTTCAGTCTGATATCCTTCAGACATTTCATCGGATTGTTCTGCATCAGACTTATCAGATTTGGGCTTCTTAATGGACAAGTCTGATATGTATGACCACGATTTTTGCATTTAAAACATTTTCTTTATCGATCAAAGCTTTTTCAATCGTGTCATCGGACTCAACAACAGGTTTTTGTTGTTTTTGTGTCTTGGGTTTCAAACCCTTTCGGTTAGACACACGATGATTTCCAGAATCATCATTACATCCAGACTCATAACCTGTTACCCTCTCTAGAACATTACCACGAAACATAAATTGACTTCTAACATGTGGATTTCCAGAATAAAACTGATCCTCATTATTCTATTATCTGTCTCTCCTCCCACCAAATCTTGGACCAAAATCATTTTGACAACCATGATCAACCCACTTTGGACCCCTTCCAAAAATAGGTTGATTTGGTCCACAACCAAACTCATCATAAAAACCATTATCATTGTAAAAATGTGACCTTTTGACATAAGGACTTGGTTTTCTGAAATTTGGTTGCATTTGTTTGTGAAAACTCTTGGTGGTGATTGAAAATTTGATTTAATTGGTTTCTTGTTTACAGATTTTTAAACAAACTTTTGCATCCTGTTAACCGACCCAGATTCAGAATCAGAATTAAGTATGTCCATTACATTGATACTTCCATGTCCCCTCTTAATGGGCATACTGCTCACCTTAGGATCATAAGCAGGATCATACATCCCCGAAAAGATTTTATCTATTAAATTGGGATTGACCATATCCAAAGGAAATTCTTTATCGCTATAGATTTTATCAGAACCTTTTAAGCGATAGGTCACCCAATTTTCAGATGTGTCAAATTTGGTTTTCGGAGTGGGATTTCCAGCCTTGGCTTTTTCAGGTTTTGAAACCTTAGAGGAAGAACCTTGTTCAAAAGATTTTGTTTTGGCTGAGGCACAAACCCAACTCCACCATGTTTGACCTTTTTACCTTCAACAGACTTGCTTCTAGCAATCTGTTTCTGCTCAAACTCACTCAGTTTCGTCAGCTCAGATTTGATGGTTGAAAAGTCATGTTTTAAAATCAAATGTTGATAATCTGGCTTAGAAACATTTGAAAAAGTGGGTTTGGAACATCCAGCTTCCGTTTCAGATATAAGATCATCAATATTATCAAGGTCTGAGACATCATAAAACAACTCATCAACCGTCGAATCCAAGATAGATTTTCTGGTTGAAGTTTTATCAGACTTCGAATTAATTGATTGAGGATTACCCTGCTTGTCATGGGAAGAAACTTCCACTTTGTCCTCAGATGAAGGACCATTGGTGATAATGACAGGAGGGGGAACTTGGCTCAATTTATCAAAATTATTTTCCTTTTTAGACTTGTAAAGAAAGTTGGTAAATGATGATGAAACTTGAACATAATCAATCTTTTGTTTTAGTTCAAAAATCTCAATTTTTAGATCTGCAACAAGTTTTTGACTATCAGCCAAGTCCTTTTGTGTGGACACAAGCAGTTCAGATTGAGTTGAAAAATCAAATTTTTGTAAACGTAACTGCTCATGAACCGACAACAACTCCTTAGTGGTTCCTTCCCATCTTTCCTTATAAATATTCTTATCAGATCTTGCTACCGATAAAAGATCATTTAGTTTTGTCTTTTCATCTAAGAGCGTACTCTTAGCGGTAACAAATTCAGCACAAGATTTGCACATCGGAGGATAAGAAACTACCTTAGAAGTATCGGCCATAAGAGCATCCGATTCTGTGATGTTGTTTCTTTTTAAAGTACCAACCTCCTGCTTCAGACTTTTGTTTTCATCAGTCAATTTCTACATGTCTTTTTGTAGTGCAATCATCTTGTCAGCAATCTTCACGGACTTTTGCTGAGCCCTCTCATATTGTTGCTTTAATGGAAGACTCTTTTGATATAAGTTCTGAAAATCATTGGCTGTCTCAAGTGCTTCAGCTTTCGCGGCTTCACATTCATAGATCAGTGCTTCCTTCTCCTCAGTTAGAACTTGAACTTATTTTTCCAACAAAAGAACAGTATCTGATTCAACTTGGTCAGACAAGCTTGCCATGAATGCAAATTTTTCTTTAGAAAAAGATTGATGATCATCCTTTGAATCCGATACACTTGCTTCATAATTGATTCTAACTTGAACTTCATCAATTGCTTCGCCATGAATTTCATCTCCATCTTGAGTAGATTCTGTCATGGTGTCTTCATCCTGCAAATGTGTCACAATCATTGCAGATGAATCAACAAATTGATTACCCCAGTTATAAGTTTTGTCTTCTTGAGACACTAGGGCTTTTGTAGGTTCAGAATTAGGTTTAGAATTTAAAGAACTCCCTGAATTTGATGCATTATTGGTTCCAGAAGCATTAGACTTAGGAGCAAACCTTTGGTATTCTTGCTTCTTAGGTTGAGAGCATTCCCGAGCGAAGTGTCCGAAATTTGAAAAATTATAACACCTCACCTTTGACTTGTCAAAACCAATTCATCCTCCAGAATTCAGGTCTTTTCTACCAGTCTTCTTCAAAAATCTCTTCACCCTTCTCGCAAGCATGGCAAACTGCCAGTTAATATCCATCAGCTCTAAGTCATCCGGATCAACCTGATCATAATCCTCCTCAGTCAGTTCTGCATTACTTACCTTACCAGTTATAACCCCATAATATGATGATACCAATGCAGATACAAGAACCATATAGTCTTTTGTCGTTGTAACCGACATGGCCATCTTACTAGTATTCATCAGGCTACTTGTTGGAATCGAGACGTTACACCCTCCAGAACTAAAATTGTGGTCATAACTATTCGAACCCATTCCATTTCCTGAATTAGATACATTTCCAGGTAAATTTCCAGCTACGAAAGCCATTGCTGGTGCAGAACTTGTCATTTTACCCGATTTACTAGAAGTTTTTGTCGTGTTTGAACCATAGTACACATCAGGATTCTGGACTTCTGCAGGTGTTGTATTCACATTTTTCATCTCTAAGTCTCTTGCTTGCAGCTTACCCAACAATTTCACAAATGTCAACTCTGGATAATCTTTATCATTCATAATCATTAACATATATAATTCCCACTTTGATGGCAAACCTTCAAGTAATTTTTCCTTAAGTTCCTCATCGTCCTTCTTGATTTAAACATTATCCATTTCAGATAACAAATGGCAATACCTTGAAATCAAGTCCGGAACGCCTTCACCAATAAAATGTTTGAAATTATCAAACTCCTTGTTCAGAACTTTCTTTTTACTCTTCTTGTATTGTTCGTTGCCTTCACACTGTTCTTTTATTGTTGTCCACAATTCATGAGAATGTTTATAACTCTTAAACTGGTGTAGCAACTCTGTAGGAAGTGCTTGAGTTAAAAGACCATATGCTTTTTGTTCTCTTGTGTAATCAGTCTTTTGATTAAGATCCAGGTTTCTTTGCATTATAGGCACATTGTTTACTCCAACAGGATACACGTATGGTGCATCCAAAGCAATCAATAAGTCCGGATCGGTCGTTCCAATGTAAGCTTCGAACCTTTTCTTCTAATTTGTATAATCTTCAAACTTGAGAAGTTTGGGAACTTTCTGGGTACTCCCAATTTCATTGTTGTAATTCAATAAAGTCTACATATGTGACTGAATCGCAGGAAACGCTTGATAATCCGACATCTTGAAAAGTTTCAAGTTTCCCGATTGGTCCGAACGTGCTCTGAACCTGTATTAAACTCCAAACGTGCTCCGAACTAAAAAACACAGTCCGAACGTCCTCCGAACTCTCAGTCTTTCTTGAAACATAGTCAAACCTCCGAACTCTCACCGATCTACCTCCGAACCCTCACCAATATACCTTCGAACTCTCACCGAAGCAGAAATCTCACCGACTCCCTCTGAGTGAGCTCTGAACTCTCAATGAACGAGAATAATGTCCGAACTTCACTCTGAACTTCGGGATCGGAGCGGTTACACCGAACTAGAGGCTCGGCCGAACGAGAAAATTTCGAAAAAGTTTGAATCTCATAGAAAAAACACAACCACTCGAGTTCAGGACAATCAATCGAACGAAAATGGATAGAAACAAGGAATTTGAACGTAAATCATGATGTTTTTGACGCAGTTTTTCAGGTGGGGGTTTCTGCCAGGAGAAAGCTTCAGGAGGGGCTGTCTTGGTTCTCACGGAGGTCCGAGTCATCAACGTCGGAGATAGCCCCGCAAGGGTATGTTTACACGCGAGACCAAGGTCGCCTGATCGATGGCGTTCCAAAAAAAATATTATGGGACATATTTCTAATGGTTCTAAGGCTCGAGACACGTAAGATAATATATATATATATATATACACACATATATATATACTAGCATGGAGCCCGCGCGTTGCGGCGGTGACAATTTATAACACACTATTTGTCATTTGTTCACGCATTATGGCGGCACGGCAATGTACATCGTGGTATTCATTATCTGTTAGCATGATGCTGTCAGATGATGATCTATAATGCTGTACATGGGCGTTTAGCGGATACGACATTTTACAAGACTCGTGACAATTTACAATGCGATGTCCGTTTATTTCACGAATCATTTAGTGATATATTGCATTGTATGTCTGCTAGTTTTCTCATTCGTAAAATTGGTGTACTCTATCTATATCGTGAGCTTCGTAAATCTCAACTAAATAATAACGAACACACAAATAAGGTAGGGTAACTTGTAATAAACATAGTAGTTTAGAAATAAATATCCTAACACAAAGATAATATAATATAAGTCATAAACATAGTAATTTCAAACTAAAAATCCAGGTATCAACTACTTATATTGTAATGATATTATTTTTTCTCACAAGTCTTGCATTATATTATATAGTTAACTAACCATGTCCTAATTCAAATCCTTCACATCTACTATAAAATCTTCCTAGCCTTTGGTTCCTTCTTTCAATCGACCACCTATTTTCCAAAATTTATATATATTTTTGATGGGTGTATGACCTCCCTACAAATGGACAATTTACTTGTTCTTTTCATTGTTTTAGCTAATTGAATATTTATGATATTCTACTTTTATGCCTTTTTTTTGGTAATTGGTATAAAAAATGTCAAGTTTTTTAAAGAGACCTGCACCATGATTATAAAATATAAAAACTAATCTGGTATTTTAAATTTGTTAAATTTATTGCTATTAATTTTATATTTAATCTTTTTATTTAAAAATTGCAACAATCAGTTAATTGTATATATAAATGTTTTTATTAAAATAGACACGTTTCTCCTTGGCACTACACGTTTCTCATACTCATAGACAATAGGAAATAACATCATTTTTGAAACCACTCCCACCACTTGGTAAGGCATCCAAAAGAATCTGTGCAACATGGAGTTGTAATCCGATATATTAAATTATTCAATTAAAATCATAACATTACTAAAGAGATGAATTGGGTACATAATGGTTTTTATTGACCAAGAGCACCAGCTCAACTCATTTGACCAATGTAACATTTAGAGAAACACATAACACACACCAATTCTTTTTTATATGCATCCGTTGAAATCGGCCTCACTACTAAACAAAATCTTCCAATATTTTTTTCAACAAATTAGAATGGAAGACCCAATCCGAAATCAGCAACCTATGGAATAATAAGAGTACTAAGTATATGTAGCATTGAAACGATTTTAATTCGTGCATATCCATCTTCTTTACGGAATCTTTCTGCAGTTATCAACCAAAAATAAAAATAAAGATTCATTCAAATAGTGAAACACAATCATTATTCAAGTGTATGATCATCAAAAACACGAACTTCGCCTAGATGACATTAAAACTGCCATTATTAATCTGATTTTATTATGAAGAGATACTCACATGGAAAGCTTATCATGTAGATATACATCTAATTGCATTACCAAACTTGATCTAATCGATGTTCTACAAACAGACCATGGATACATACCTGCATACCACTAACATAGAACATCTTTCAACCTGCAAAAGGATCTAAATATCTGGATCAAATGAGAGAGTTAACCCAATAATAGTCTTAAATGAACCAACGATTTATTTTTTAGAAACCAAGCAAAAGCAATTGATGAAAATCATAAAAGAATAGAAGTAAATGCTCATACTTTCCACCAAACCAAACTGCAACAACAGCAAAGATATTATTTGAATCATCTCAACCTTGCCTTGAGTTTCACCCTTTCAACCTTGCCTTGAGTTTCACCCTTTCAACCTTTTCCTTGAGTTTTAGCTGAATCAATTCCTTTTACTTCAGTTAGATATTATGCATAACAGCCTGCAAAGAATTTAATAACAGTAAGAGAAGCATCATTCGAAGGTTTTTACTCACAGATATATTTCAGTTGTTGTTCCAACCATAAACACAAGAGTTAACTATATCTTTTTATCAGGTCAGAAGTCAAAACAGTCTGTTCAGGTCAAAATGGCTGGGTTGGAAAGAAATGAAATGTATCTGCGTTATAAAAATGCCCTTTAGGGAGTTCTAAGTTTCAACCCATTTGATCCATTTTCTTTTTGGATAATCTTTTCGGATAATCATTTAGTTAGCCTATTTCACATGTTCAATTGACTACTATTCTAACTGGTCTGACCCATTCCACTACGTCAAAAAGTGGCTTTGGCCACGGTTTTTTTTAACGCATAGCCACTGTTTTGTAAAAAACGTGGCCAAAGGTAAGAAATACTAGTTTTAGCCACACATATTTTGTACCCGTGGCCAAATATATAGCCTTTGGACCCTTTTAGCTACGTATTTTTTTGTTTATGTGACAACAACAATCAGGTGCAGTGGCTTTAGTCACTGTTTTACAAAAACATGTGGCCCTTATTTGTCACGCTTAATAAAGAGTGGCGAAATGCACCAAACGGCCACATAATTTTTATGATTTTTAATTCGTGTGACCAAAAAGGAATGTATGGCCACGTTTAAATAATGTTGTGTGACGAAAGAGTAGATTTTATTACTTAGTAAATTAAAAAAACAAAACTATTAATTATATATTATGCGTGGCTAAATGTGAGCAATGGCCACGCTTTTTACTTAGTTATGTGGCTAAAAACTAGTACATATGGTCACTGTTATTAGATTGTGTGACTAAATAGTAGGTTGTGAGTGACAAAAATCTATTACATATGGCCACATATATTAACCGTGACTAAATAGTAGCCAATTTTAATTAGTTAATTATCTGTGGCGACGGCGGATATACATCATTATTAGAGGTCAAATCTTTATCTACCACCTCGAGTTTCAGATATAAATCATATCATTAATTAATTAATTGTCGATCATCACCATATACGCCGTTAGCTATCTCAGCTCTCTGTTTTTTGGTTTATACATGCCACTCTCTGAAAATGTGGCATTTGCGTCCTCTGAATGTGGAAGATAGCCCTGAATACGGTGAGTAATGTGTAAAATGGTTATGAGTAAAATGGAGTCTGCTATGATTCATTGAAAATGTGTATGTTATTATAATAGAAGAAAACTGGTTAACCATCCTGAAGAACTTTAGAACTCTAGTTTATCCGGTTCATCCTGAAGAAATCTAGTTCATCTTCTCTCAGTCCTCATGAACTCTTCTTCCTGAGGAATTGTAGTTCATCCGGTTTTGTTCTTCTTCCAATCTAGAAGTAAAATTTATCCTGTTTGTAGGTCATCTCATCCCACCATATATCAAAATGCCAACATATACTAATTAACATAACATATGAATATATACTTCATGTAAGATCACAGTTATGAGTGAAATGGAGGTCTGCTATGATTCATTGAAAATGTGTATGTTATTATAGATGAAAAGTGTATGAATAAAACTATAACAACTATCATGTTAACATACAAACTGGAACAACTTATGCAATTGTACACAAATACAGGGATCAACTCTTCTTCCAGCCAAGTTCATCTGGTTCCCATCTTGTCCTCCTCTTCAATAGCTTGTAACCGAAATTTGGCCTTGTGAAATAGGAGACTTTCATGAAAGGTCCGTGTCATTATTCTGCTCTCAGTATCACCAATCCTGACAATATCTCGTATCTCAGCTTCAGAAAGACCATTTAGAGCATCTTCTAAGCTTCTAATTGTCTCACCATGTTCACTGGTGAACATGTGATACATGCCTGTTTCTTTCTTATACTCCCAGTTAGTCTCCTGTTTTCTCTTATACACATGAAGCCTGTTAGTTATCATTATTAAATTGATTCGGTCTTTGTCAGCCTGGCTCCATTCTGGATCTGGAACTGTACTATGCGTTGTGAATGACCCATCAGCTCTATAGACTACCAACTTTCCATCCTTATCAACTTCAACCATCGAAACAGGATTGTCAATGCTGCGTTGTGTGGCTTCATCTACTTCCCCGTATAAGTCATCCAAATACATCTTTATCCACAGCATTAAGGAGTCCTCATGTGAACACGTACCCTTCATATCACCACGTACTTGTCTAACATCACCCAACTCATGGTCAGTGAGGTTGTACATAGCTTCTTCAGCTGTAAACTTTATTACCTCATCTGAACTGGTTGTGAACAGGTATACTTTGGCTTGATCATCATACCTCCAGCAGATGATTCTTCTCCTTTCAGCATGGACATCTCTGTATTCTTCCTCCTCATTGATCACTTTTCCTTTTCCCTTCTTAGCCACTGACTTCATTCTCTTGGTGGGGGGTTTTTCTAGTGCCTTGGGTGGAGATGTGGGTTTTGGGGGTTTGTTTAGGTGAGGATATGGAGATGGGAGAGTATGTCCACTTCTAGGTTGTGGTATAAAGGGTGTGAAGTTGTCTGTTCTAAACTTTGGTGGAAGAGGCTTTAATGTTACAGGTTTAGGATTTTTTTCTGGTCTACTAGTTCTAGCAGGGTTTCTTCTGGGTTGCTGTGAGGCTAGAGTTCTGTTCAGATCAGAAAATGCACCTGGTAATGTGGGAGTAGTGGGTTGTGAGGCTGTGGCGGAGGGTTGAGATGATGAGAGATGAGGATCAGAGGCAGTGTCAAACATTTCCTTGATAATGTTGATCCTTGGCTTCTTTTGCTGAGTAGTTTGCACATGAGCTTTACTGATCTTTTCTTTGAGTAGTCATTTCTGTTCTTCAAACTCTGCACTTTCCTTCTGTTCTTGAAATTTCTTTTGTATCTCAGCATTCTCCTTTTCCAATTGATCAATCAGAGTCTTTGTTGCGGGATCCATGTCTTTTTTCTCGCCTCCTGTGCTCTGATCATCATTCTCCATGTCAGTGAAACCAGAGATGGTTCTCTCACTGAGAGAATCATCATCGGCAAGCTTTGGAGATTCATGAAGTGAAGTTGTAGCATTGGGACTGACTTCCGAGATAACTTGCTCAGGAATAGTCTTAGTGCCAACTTCCGGAGTAACTGCCTTGGGACTATCTTCCGGAGCAACTTGTTCCGAAATAGTCTTAGGCAATTGCTCAGGAGCAACTTCCGAAGTAATGATGGGCAGAGATGGAGCACTCCTTAACCAAGTGCAGTTAAGAGTATTCCTAATCATCATTTTTCTCATGAAAGATAGAGCTTCAGGAGCTAGATCCACATTTGTGGTTTGCAGATCACTCATCACGCTTGTGATAATCTGATTATCAGCAGTCACTTGCACCTGATGAAGTTGTTCAACCGGATCAACTAGTTCAACCAGATCAACATGGCCTTCTTCCTCCGGATGAAGTTGTTCAACCGGATCAACATGTTTAACCAGATCAACATGGCCTTCTTCCTCCGGATGAAGTTGTTCAACCGGATCAATTTGTTCAACCGGATCAACTTGTTCAACTTCATCAACATATGAGGAAGACACCCAGTTCAAGATCCTATTTTGAATTAAATCTAGTTTGAAATGTGAATTTCATTTCAACATATGGTTGACAACCTTACCTATCAGTGGCTTTCACAGATTGTCCTGCCTTCAACCGTTCAATTTCTTCTCCTTGAGCTCTCACAATTGAACGGAGAGCTGCCAATTCATTTTCAAGTTTTATACATCGAACCGTCAATTCAGTATGTGTCATGCTGCTCTCAACTGGTGTGTTGCCAGTATCTTTGAGCAAAGAAGAGCAAACAAGCCGACCTTGTTCATGCTCAGCACCCATGGTTTCTTGGCACCTGGGATTCCTATTGTCAATCAAAGGTTCCTGAATAGGTTCCCTGACAGAAACAGTTGCCGTGGATTGGGTCTCAATGATGTTGGCACTGTCCTCAGGGTCCAGTGGGACTTCATGAGTAGTGTCAGCCCTTTCCACCTGACTTGCTTCATCACTACTGCAAGTCACCTTATCACCAGAATTGCGGTTGGGTGATTGAACCAAGTCCAGCAGTATATTCCCTACAATAAGGGTTGGGGAATCTACTTCATGTGGCCTAGGTGATATACCACCCTCATTCTGAGGTAGTCCTGTGGAGGGTCTAGGTAAAGGAGACCTAGTCCTCTTCCTTTTGGGTGATTGTGGAGTGCGTGTGGTATTTTTGGGTGTGGTTTTTGATGTGGATATCCTCTTACTTTTGGTGGGAATTTGTATATCAGTGGAAGAGGATGGTCGGTCTAGTGTGGGCTCAACACTTGTTGGTGTAACAATGTTGTCACCGGGAGCAGTTTGCTCAGGAGCAGTCCTGGCCTTAGGCATAGGGTGTGATGTGTCTTTACCAAGAAAAACAGTTTTGTTCACTTGCATGTTAGAAAATGTTTTACTTGTAAAAGATTTTAGGTTAAGATGTTGATAAGAGATTTGCAGATTTGGAAATTCACAATTGAGAATGTGTTAGATGAATCTGGGGTACATGTAAAAGATCCTTTTAGGTTTTAGATTTTCCAGCATTCTATCAAATATCATTTTTGAAAAGTTAAAGTTGAGCCCATTTACCAATCCATGAAAAGCGTACGATTGAGGTGCAGCAAGTTCATCCCATACAGTTTTCTTGTGAGATAGGTAGTGGAGAATGGTATGAGCAAGATATCGCCAAACATAGGGTAGTTGTCCCTTTTTGACGGTCGCACAAGTTAAGTCACCCCCATACCCAATTGCTTCGTACGTCTTCAAGTACAATTCAGACTTGTAATCAGGATCACCTCCTGCATCATTGAATTTCAGATGCTTCCGGATCATTTCTTCAGTCAAACTAATCTCATTCCCATTGACTCTAGAGTCAATTTTACCAACCCCGTTGCTCTCAACAAATTTTTTGGCTGAGTCCCAAAATTCAGCAATTCTCTGCTTGCATATTATAGGATTCACAGTTAAAGCAAAATGAGTGTTGGATTTCTCGAGGAAGTCGTTCATTTCATCAAATAGCTTTGACTTATCAGACTTCTTGAAGTACGCTACAACATTGTGTTCGGCGAAGAACAGTTGAGTAGCTTTTGATGCAGCCAGCCTTTCGATTCAATTTGGGTGTCATTTGTGAGAAATTAGAGAGTAAGGTTTAGGTTTAAATCGCCAATTAGAAACCTGGAGAGAAAATAGAGGGTAACTGTTTTTCGAAAATGCAGTTTTATACTAACGGCAGTTCTTCTGGATCACAATGAACCCTAAGAATTGAAACAGGGGAAGTTATTGGAGTTTGCCCATTTAGTTGAAATTGGGATGGGGGAAATTTTTTATAATTTAATTTGATTTAGAAAAATATTATTAATTTATTTTAATTGAATCCACATCAATTAGGGTCGATTAAGACCGATGAGGACAAATGAAGATAAAGTAGGACCAATTAGGACCAACGAAACCACGAGGCCCAATTAGGGTAAATTGGGGTCAATTTGGGTCAATGAGGATCAATTAGGGTCAATGATGAACACCAGTTATAACTAACGAGGGTCGATTTTGCTCAATGTCGACGCCTTATGAGAACCAAATATGACCAATTAGAGTCAATTACGCTCAATGAGGACCAGTAGACTGAATTAAGGTCAACCATGGTCATTTATGACAAATGAGTACCAATGAGGGCCAGTGAACACTCAGTTAGGATGAATTAGGGCCAATGAAGGTCAATTATAGTCTATTCGGCTCGGTTAGGTTCAATGAAGATCACTTACGGTCAATTACGACCAATTAGGCTAATTTAGGACCAATTATAATCAATTGGGGTCAATTAGGCCTAATTGACTCAAATTTGTTGTACTTCAAACTAAATGGTACTTGATGAGTCTAGTAGGTCCTTATTGAGGCTAACTGACACTAATTGGTCCTTATTGGTCCAATTTGTGCAAATTGCTCCTCATTAACCCGAATTGAGCAATATTGGTACTTATTCTGTCTAATTGGCCCTCATCGGTCCTAACTGGCCCTAATAAGTCATAATTCATCCTTATTGGTCCTAATCGAGCATATTCAACCATCATTGGTCCTGATTGGTCCCCATTGACCCTAATTGGTCTTAATCGACCATCACTAACCCTGATTTACCCTTATTGGTATCATTGGTCCTCATTCAAACTAATTGGCCCCAATTAGTCCTAATTGGCCCCAATTAGTCCTAATTGGTCATACTTGATCATCGATCCTCATTAGTCACTTCCTTCATGTTCCGTCCTTATCGGTCCTATGAGCATAATCGGCCTTCTAATTGAACTAGCCCTAATTCGTATTCATTGACCACATTAATTGACCATAACTGGTCTTCACTAAAGTATCCTAAATGACGCTAATTGTCAATATTTAGTCCTCATTGAGTCTGGTTGGTCCTAATTGCTCCTAATTGCTCCTCACCATAATTGGACGTCGTTTAATATTTTTGGAAACAAAATTATTATACATGCGAAATTCACAACATGGCGGTCTTTTCGTATTTTTGTTCTGATTTGCATAGTAATTTATCATTTTAATTTTTGAGTTATGTTTTAGTAATGTATCCATTTTTTGTAGTTGCGTTATCACGGCCACAAGGCACGTGTTATTAAAATCTTGTTTATTATATCTAAAAGAAAATAATAAAATTAATATTAAAACATAATTTTGTTAATTAGGGCTTTTAACTCTGATCGTCATCCAGATCTGCTTAAAGGATCACAGTTATGTCAACCGTAATTGATGTACTCATACAATTTCAACACCTCAAGAGGATGAAGCTCCTGCTTAAGTTCATGGAGGAACCTGCAAACCCACAAGAAGGGTGACTTGAAGACTTTTAAGAACCGTAATTGATGTACTCGTACAATGTCAACCGTAATTGAATTTCATCTTTAAGAAGAACCCGCCGGAAGATCCACTTGGAGACATTTAAATAATTAATTAATTATGTTTACGTTTAATTTTAGGTTTAATTATGTTTAATATACATATTGTTTATATTAATTTTGGGTTTTATTATCAGTTTAAACAATTCCCCCCCCCCCCTTTTTAATTAAAAATTTTCACCAAAAAATTTGAATTTCCCACCATTAGTTCAAACTACACCCAAAATTTCAAATTAAATTTACTTATTATCGATTCATCACATATATACTTTTCCCTCTCACTTTATCAGAAAATTTCTAGCTAGTTAAACGCCTCCAGCGAATAACCAGATCTTCTTTCTCATCCATATCATTCACATCTTCCATGGAGCTTCAACAACGAATAGCTTCAACAGACAGCGCTAGCGATTCTTCACAAGTGGGATGTGATTTGGGAGACCAATTGTAACATCCCAATTTCGGGATGTCCTAAATTAACCGAGGTGTCAAATAATTGATGATATTAGGAGGAAATTGGGTATTTACAATGCTAATGCCCAATTTAGAACCTAATAATATCCCGAAAACCATAAGATGTAATGTTTTGATAAATTGATGAAAATGCGATATTTCGTCCCAAATCCTAAACACGATTAGGATGCTAATTATTTGTTTGTGTAAAATTAATAATTATTACACTTATATAAATGTTTTAAGACATTTTAGGTACAATATGTTATTGAAATGATAACATAAGGTTTTATGTGAAAAATCATGAGTTTTGGGAGTAAATTTCAAAATGGCCAAACTAGAAGGACCAAAACTGTCATTTTTAAAGTTACTTTAATAAAAGCTTGAAATCAGATTAGGGCTTGTATTATGAACGTGAAAACCTCCCCTTCATCCTAAAAATCGAAAATATGAGATTTGCAATGACCAAGATGCGATTTTGGAAGATTAAACAAGGTTTTGAAGCATTCAAGCCTTGTGAAACCCATCTAGAGATTGTGGGTAAGTCATGCATCCTTGTTGCATGCTTAGATCCGAAATTTATAGGATTAAATAAGGTAAACTAAGCTGTGATTTTGATCTAATTGTGGTTGATAATGCTTCATATGCTTGCTTAGTACATTAATCATGAGTAGTTGGGGAGATTAAGCATGAAAACCCCAAAAGTTAGTTTATATGGAATTGGGGTTGAGAAAATTGATTTCTAATCTTAAATTTGCAGAAATTATGTGATGAATATATGTTATATAATGTGTGTAAACATAAGTGATTGGCAAATCTTAGTGAGTTGCATAAATTGGGTAATTGCTCATATGCAATGGGTCTTAAATTAGGCATATGAATGTTAATGCACACCAAGTGTTTGATGAAATGCCTAACTTAGATGGAATGCTTGAATTCATGACTAAATGTAGGAATGTTACACTACTAAGGATCATGAATGAGGAATGAGCATAATATATGAAATTCATGCTTGTTAAATGTGTTGGATGAAATAATGTAAAACCATAAAAATGATAAGAATCTTGTTGCAAGGCTGTTTTGTAAGGGTCGTATAAGATCACTCATATGTCCGTTTGGGATGTATGGTATACGATCGAAAAGCTTGTTGTGAATACTATGTTTCGTGTTTGAACACTTGAAACTGAATCTGACTTATAAGGGGTCAAAACTACACGTTAATATGACCATTTAATTTTCCAGCAAGTTGTTTGGAAATAAATGTAACTGTTGTCCTGTTTTTAAAAATGATGTATAAAATTATAGAAAAATCGTTAGAAGGTATACCATATACGCCTGGAAAGGTCTTTCGGTGTACTACCTTCCATCTTTGTACATGGAATGCTAGAAAAATTCGTAAGTGGTCAAAAAGGACCATTACAGCAGCGCTGCTGAGAATGTGGTGCAAGAATTCACTTTTCTAAAATCGTAGTAAGAAGGGAAAAGTGGAACTACTCATGTATTTGATTGTTTATTGAAAATTTGTCATATAAACCTAATATGGGTGATAACCTTAGTAGGTACCCAAGTGGAACAAGAAGAAGCAAATGGAAACCTTAAAGCTCACGAGGTAACATTTATATTATGTTACATGTTTTGTTAACGACTCATATTTGCTACAATGATATAAAATGCATGATGTTCAGAAATGTGATAGACTTGGCCTACGTGGCAAGTCATTTAATGATGTATAAGTACAAAGTAAAATAATTAGAGTTAAGCTCTAAGTAAGTAATGAGTCAAAGAACAATATACGATTAAATGGTTCATAGGAACCATGGCTATAAGAATGTATGACCTTAGCGGTAAATGAATCGTAGGATTCATGCTAATGGGTTAAACAGTCAAATGATTCTAAAGGAATCATGAATATATATATGACATTAGCGGTAAATGAATCGTAGGATTCATGCTAATGGGTTAAACGGGTCAAATGATTCTAAAGGAATCATGAATATATATGACATTAGCGGTAAATGAATCATAGGATTCATGCTAATGGGTTAAACGGGTCAAATGAGTCTAAAGGATTCCTAGTATTGAGTCAAAGAATAATACTTACTAATTGATTCATAGGAACCATAATAATGGCCATATGATATTGTTAGCTAAACGGTTCATAGGAGGACCATAGTCATATGCTAGTGAGTAATTCATTGATAATGGCTTGCAGGAACCAAATGCACGTGTAACATCGTTTTTGTTACAAGTATTAGTTATGAAAAGTATAATTTCATACATGTAGAATAAACCACGTGTTCTATGTATATGGGTGACGAATGGTTCTAGGAACCGTGAAGCCCAATGCCAAAAGGTTACCCAATGACTAAAGCTGGACCATAGAAAAGATTCAGACGAATCATATAAAGAATGAAAGTTACAAGGGTCGGAAATGGGCTTAAGGAGCCTAGGCCAAGTAATAAGAGAAAAGGAATCATAAATTTTGGAAGAGCCATAGAATCCATGACTTATATGTGGTCAAGCTAGACATTGGGGTAAACCGAAGGCAAGGACCCGTCTTAACGGGTCAAATAAGAAACACGAGTTATTTGGATATCCACTAAGGCGATTAGGTGAACCAATGTCGAATATAATGAAATTATTTGAATTGGGTCAAAAACTTAAGTGTAATGAGTAGCGTGTAAAGCTAGACTCACAATGAATGCATATGGCTAATTGTGGGTATTCATATGGATATTATGAGACCGTATTGGTTTCATGATGTTCTTAGTTGTAATTCGTATGTTGTGGGTATTCATATGAATATTATGAGACCATATCGATTTCATGATGTTCTTACTTGTAATTCGTGTGTTGTGGGTATTCATATGAATATTATGAGACCCATTTCCTCTAGGCGATACACCTAGGATACAAATTCTGATTTTTGTGGTTTTTCTTCATTTTCAATAGTAGACTATACTTGTTATGCACTAGAAACTCACTATTGAAAGTGAGTATGTGCAGGTAAGGCGAAAGCTTAAGGGATGTTCATCAAGACTACAAGAACCGAATCACGTGAAGATCCACCAAACCGTTCCACATTTTGAGTCTATAAAATATGTAAACAATGTTTAATCGTTATGGATGTCAAACTAGTTACAGTATTTTGTATAAGTTTAGTCATACTGGTGGCTTTTCATGATTGATAAATCATAAGTTTTGTAAAGAAATTTTCTGGGACCAACTTTAAACGTCATTATTAGTTATGTTTGGCATCAAATTGTATACGGGTGTTATAATTTGGTATCAGAGCCACGGTTTGAGAGAATTAAGTACTCGGGGAGTACTTAAAGTCAAACCTTGGGCTCAGGGGAATAGGAAAAGTGATCGGTTCAAGCTTGATGAAGTGTCCGGGTAAGGTACATAACCATAAAATTGATTATTGATATTTGTGTTTGTTAGAAATAATAATTCCTATATGCCGGTAAAGGCAGAGTTATTAGCTATCACTCGGGGAAACGCACGGGGAGGTGTTTTTACACCTGAACCGGGAAGTGCGTGAGTGAAGTGTCCCAGGTAGAAACGGGGTAATGCTAAGGCTAGAAACCTCGTATAATCCTGTGGGAGGATATTGGCCACGACCAATATAATGTATGCGTGAGTGAAGTATCCCAGGTAGAAACGGGGTAATGCTAAGGCTAGAAACCTCGTATAAACCTGTGGGGAAATATTGGCCATTACCAATATAATGTATAAAAACCTTGCTGCGGGCAAGGGTAAATGAAAGCTGCAAAGCTAATGAAAATTTCAATTCTGTAGATCAATGACGGGCCATGATGGCGGTGATCTTACAGGGAAACAAAGAAAGGAGGCTTTGAGAGTCCAAATAGCAATGAGGCAGGTAGAAATGGGGTAAAGCCTAGGAGAGAAACCTCATATAAACCTGTGGAGAGTTATTGGCCATAACCAATAAAACTTAGAAAACCTGGCCAAGGGCAAAGGAATTTGAAATTGATAATTATTTTTTGAATCCTATTATGTTAGGATCATATTTTGCCTTGTAAGAACCATACAATGGTCAAGCATGAAACAACGGGTGAAAAAGGTTCTAGGGAGCCACCACATGTATCATGTGGTATTTGATCAAAAATGGTTCATCGGAACCATAGATAATAAATGAGATGAAAATTTCTTAAAATAACAAGATAGCATTGTGACAAGCAATTGTGCAATGTTGTATCTTGAAAAGAAATTTGTTAATGTAACAAGATAGCATTGTGACATATACTTTGACAATGTTGTATCTTGATATATTTGAATATTTTTGTTCATGAGGGGTAACCTTGCTATAGGTAAGGAAAACCCTAAAAGTGGTCAAATGTGACACATTGATTTTGTAGGAATATTGTACCCAAGCAAGTGGATGGATGGTGACACATACGACTCCAAAATGCATTGGGCTAGGACTCGAATGCATAATGGGCATGTGCTAAGGTACAACCAGGTGGGACTACCCAACCTGGATTACATTTTGATAAATGGTAATGCATATATTTGTGTCTAAATCGGGTCGAAATAAGAGTCTAGACCCAGGAGGTCATAATTTGAAATTGAAATAGAAATATAAATGAAATGGAAATTGGTGAAGAACGACTCTGTAGGAGCCGTGAAGCCAATATAATGAAATGTAAATTGGTGAAGAACGACTCTGTAGGAGCCGTGAAGCCAACATAATGAAATGGAAATTGGTGAAGAACGACTCTGTAGGAGTCGTGAAGCCAATATAATGAATGGAAATTTGTGAAAAACAACCCAAGAGGGGGTTGTGAAGCCAATACTTTGAAACAAAGTTACATTTGGGACATCTTTGGATGTACAAAGGTTGAACCTTATATGGAATTGTCATAAACAAAAGATTAACAAATAACTATGGAACTAATGAGTCGAAATGGTCATATGTTCTTATTGACAAAACCGTTAAGACGGTTGAATCATTTTATTGTGCGATATCATAAATGGTTAAAAGATATCGAATTTATATAATGCGATTGACTTTAAAGTGACTCGAGATAAACCCAAGTCTAGAATTGATTAAAAATATGAAATGGAAAATAAGAATAGGGAGAAACGGGTTATTGCATATGCTAGAAAACCAGTAACCCTATGAAATGACTAGACGTTTAACAAAAGGTGAGAAGTAACCTTGTTAAACGCAGTAAAACTCATGTTGTTGAATCATGTTGGTTCCCGTGTAAGTTTTGTACAACTAATAGGGAGTTGAAGCTATTAGGTGGGTGATCGACCCAACTTCTGTTGGGTTATATAACAATTATCAAAAACACGAGTACGCAGCGGAAAGAAACCTATGAATTAATCTAACTAACCGGTTTTAGAACGTGTACCTTTTTAGCTCGGCAAGACTTGATCTCTTGGAGGATTTAACGCAAATCCCTCTACGATTGCACACACGACACACCAATGCTATGTGCTAGCAACCGATCACGAACACCTCTTGATGTAGGCTTGGTCGAACCACACAAGAACCGAAACCCCCCTTGGGTTTTCTTGTTGCCGAATTCGAGAGAGTAGAGAGAGAGAATTAGGGTTTGCACCTTTATCAGATAAATGCAACCAGCACCTAAACCTCAAACCAAGATGGTCTATTTATAGGTTTAGAGGAACTTGATAAGCAAGTTAGGGCTTGGGATAGGCCTAACCGAATTTCGGCCTTAAGGCTTATCCCAAAGCCTTTTCCCAATTGTAATCCAATTACAACTCTCTCTAATTACAACTAACACCCCTCTGTTAACAATTAACTGTTAGTTTTTAACGAAACCTCGTTAAATGTTCGTGATAAATATTAATTAACCATTAATTAATATTAATACATTTGGTGTCGAGACGTGTGACCCCGTAGGCTTAAATAATTTCCGGACATACGCTTACTATTACATGATCATATCCCTACAACTTCATGGGTGAGACCCACAAGCATAGATGATTGTGAATGTAGGGAGGACGCTGGAAGCAACCGTTCCCGAAGATGCACAGAGGATTGCTATGCAAGTAAGCATCCTCAAAATTTATTAAATAAATGTTGGGATGTAATATGAACAATTAGTTGTTCGTACGAACCATAACCACGTGTTAAAATGTTATGTGATCGATTAATGGTTGGTAAGAACCATGTCAATATGTTTAATTGTTTAGAAATGATCCTTAGGGATCATAATGCTTATTATTTGTTGATTGCTAGCTAATGGTTTAAAAGAACCATGGCAACACAAAAACATGTTAATATGCCAACGTGTCAAATGAACAATAAATGGTTCATCGGAACCACAACCATAGATTAATAGGCAATCGAATGATAAACAATCCATAGGAATTGTGCCAATAGAGATAAGGCAAGAAGGATAAGGTCTATATTGACATGAAATGGCTAAATGACTCTTAGGAGCCATGGCTTGATTAAAAACATGTATGTTATGTGTAAATGATTCAAACGAATCATAATAAATGTGATAAATGCTAAAGGCTAGTATATGAGCCAGGAATAGATCAATGTATGACACGTTGAATTGTAATAGATGGAATGGTGTAATCCTAAAAAGGGTTATGGGATGGTATAAATGGCTTTTAGAGTCGTAGAAATCATCCAATAAAAAGGTACTACATTATCAAATGTGAAATGTAAACTGAAAGTGACATGCTAAACACTTGCAAATATTGTTATACTGCTTAATATGTGTAGGTACAGTTAGACTGTGCAAGGACACAACTAGCAGGAAAGTCGCAGGACGAGATTCCGATTAGGATTATCGTCAAGGTAAACATGAGCAAGAAAGCTAGATACGCGGATTGTGATGACACTACTGTACGGATGTTATTACATTACGTCTGAACCTCTTACGAAGAGGGTGATTATTTGAAATTTTGAATTTCGATCAACATGGTTATGACACTGGTCATTCGAACCTTGACCCTATATAGCACGTGGAGTAAAAAACTGTGAACTCCTAAACGCGTAAAATGAGGAAAGGAATTGTAACTAGATGAAAAAAGGGTATGACACATCCCTAACAAACAAAATTGAAAATTTAAAATTTGGGCATATATGCTAAAATAGTTAATATTGCAAAACCCACAGGGTGGTAACTCATTTAAAGCCTATAGGGCATGAAGGCCTATATAATATATGTGGTAGGTTGGATGAAAATGTTTCGTAAGGACCGTAAGATCCAACAAAATACAATAAAGTGGTCTATGGGATCATATCGCCCTACGGGAAAATATAACATGGGATATCCAGTGAATGGGTAGGAATGATAAACTGAATTGTGTTCTCGTGCGTGAGCAATAGAACAAAAAGTGGAAATAAGGTTTCGGGGACGAAACCCTCTTTAAGGGGGGTAGAGTTGTAACATCCCAATTTCGGGATGTCCTAAATTAACCGAGGTGTCAAATAATTGATGATAATAGGAGGAAATTGGGGATTTACAATGCTAATGCCCAATTTAGAACCTAATAATATCCCGAAAACCATAAGATGTAATGTTTTGATAAATTGAGGAAAATGCGATATTTCGTCCCAAATCCTAAACACGATTAGGATGCTAATTATTTGTTAGTGTAAAATTAATAATTATTACACTTATATAAATGTTTTAAGACATTTTAGGTACAATATGTTATTGAAATGATAACATAAGGTTTTATGTGAAAAATCATGAGTTTTGGGATTAAAATTCAAAATGGCCAAACTAGAAGGACCAAAACTGTCATTTTTTAAAGTTACTTTAATGAAAGCTTGAAATCAGATTGGGGCTGGTATTATGAACGTGAAAACCTCCCCTTACATCCTAAAAATTGAAAATATGAGATTTGGAATGACCAAGATGTGATTTTGGTAAGATTAAACAAGGTTTTGAAGCATTCAAGCCTTGTGAAACCCATCTAGAGATTGTGGGTAAGTCATTCATCCTTGTTGCATGCTTAGATCCGAAATTTATAGGATTAAATAAGGTAAAATAAGCTGTGATTTTGATCTAATTGTGGTTGATAATGCTTCATATGCTTGCTTAGTACATTAATCATGAGTAGTTGGGGAGATTAAGCATGAAAACCCCAAAAGTTAGTTTACATGGAATTGGGGTTGAGAAAATTGAATACTAATCTTAAATTTGTAGAAATTATGTGATGAATATATGTTATGTTAGACCTATATCAAGTAGGTGCAATCCATATATGCATGACCTGCTTGTATCTCAAGTCTAAGGATAAGTAAAGCAACCATTTACGAATTTCACTCAATGACGCCGATCCATAAAGTGACAATTCGTTAGTGGGTCAGTCCAGTATGCATCCAATGAATACCATGTGAGTTTGGTGGGACCATCCTAACCAATCACTCAGATTTTGTCTTAGTTTAACTATATTCCCATATAGTTAACCGACAATGGACAATTTAGAATACTTGACAAGTACTCAAGGATTTAAACATGCAAATATAGGACACAATTCACTATTAAATGAAATCAAACATATCAAGTACTTTATTTCATTATATTAATAGAAATTGTTTAACATCCCTTATCCAAATACCGAACATCAGACATACATGATTTAACTAGCTAATTTAAGCCCCATGCCCTCGGCATGCCTTTCAAGCTTCGGCCTCGACAAAGCTTTCGTGAAAGGATCAGCTAAGTTAATATCTGTGTGAACTTTGAGTAATTTGATTTCACCTAGTTCGATCTGCTCACGAACATAGTGATATATCCTGGCATAGTGTCTGGCGCCCTTCTGAACTCCGGGTTCTTTGGCGATGACTAATGCACCCGAGTTATCGCAGTACATGTCAATAGGCAAGTTACTTGTGGGGACAATGTCTAGCCCACTAATAAACTTCCTTATCCAGACAGCCTCCATTGCAGCTTCCGAAGCAGCAATGTACTCAGACTCTGTTGCAGACATAGCAACTGTGGTTTGTTTCTTGCTTTTCCAATCCACAGCGCCTCCATTCATAACGAAGACGTACCCAGACTGAGACTTCGTGTCATCTCTATCAGTCTGAAATCCAGCATCACAGTATCCGGTCACTTTGAGCTCTTGATCTGGATTTCCCCCATATACCAAAAACAAATCTCTAGTAGCCCGTAGGTACTTGAGAATGGTCTTAACAGCAGTCCAGTGACTTTCACCTGGATTCTGTTGATAACGGCTAACGATATTCTGCGCGAACGCTATATCGGGTCTAGTGCATCTCACCGCATACATAATAGAGCCTACAGCCGAAGCGTAAGGGACTCTTTGCATACGCTTCACCTCATCAGGTGTAGAAGCACCTTGTTTGACCGACAGACCAAGTCCTTCCTGCATTGGTACTATACCACGCTTGGAATTCTCCATCTTGAATCGCTTCAAGATCTTATCAATATAAGCACTTTGACTTAGTCCAATCAACCGCTTAGTTCTATCTCTATAGATCTTGATTCCAAGAATGAATGCTGCTTCTCCCAAGTCTTTCATGGCAAAACACTTTCCAAGATGGGATTTTACATCTTGCAACATTGGAATGTGTTTTCCTATTATCAATATGTCATCTACATATAAGACAAGGAAAGTAACATTACTCCCACTAGCTTTGCGATATACACATGGCTCATCGGGATTCTGAACGAAACCAAACTTTTTGATTTCTTCATCAAACCGTTTATTCCAACTCCTTGATGCTTGCTTTAGTCCATAAATGGACCTTTGAAGCTTGCATACTTGGTTGGGATGTTTTGGATCAATGAACCCTTCAGGTTGATCCATATAGACTTCTTCATCCAAGTAACCATTTAAGAAGGCAGTCTTAACATCCATTTGCCATATCTCAAAGTCATAGTACGCTGCTATGGCTAAGAGAATCCTAATAGCTCTAATGTCTGCTACTGGTGAAAAGGTCTCCTCATAGTCAACGCCAAAACGTTGAGTATAACCTTTCGCCACGAGACGAGCTTTATAGGTGTGTACATTTCCATCCATGTCGGTCTTCTTCTTGAAGAGCCATTTACTCCCAACGGTTCTTGCGTTAGGAGGAAGATCAACCAGGGTCCAAACGTGGTTATCTTGCATGGATTTCATTTCCACATTCGCAGCTTCAAGCCATTTGTCAGATTCCGGATCTGATAATGCAGCTTTGAAGTTCGGAGGCTCATTGAGATCTCCTGTTACGTTATCCTCGGATTCGACTAGACCAATCCATCTATCCGGATTACGTACGACCCTTTCGGATCTTCGAAGTGGAATCGCAACATCATCGACTTGAGGTTCATCTCTTTGAACATTTCCCCCCCCAAGTTGATGATTGCTAGTTGTTTCAGAAGGTGACACATCTTCTAGTAGTTCTACAATTCTCCCACTGTTCTCTTGAGCTATAAAATTCTTTTCAAAGAATTCAGCATATCGAGCAACACAAACAGTGTTTTCGGAAGAATTATAGAAGTAGTAACCCATTGTTTCCTTTGGGTATCCCACGAAGATGCACTTAGTAGTCCTGGGTTGTAATTTGTCAGGCGTATCGCGCTTCACAAGTGCCTCACATCCCCAGACTCTTAAGTAAGACAACACAGGGACTTCTCCATGCCATAATTGATATGGTGTCTTTTCAACCTTCTTGGTTGGAACCATATTCAGAACGCGTACAGCGGTTTCTAGAGCAAAATCCCAAAATGATAATGGGAGAGTTGTAAGGTTCATCATCGACCTCACCATCTCTAGTAAGGTACGATTCCTCCTCTCAGACACTCCATTATGCTGAGGAGTATAAGGAGGAGTAAGCTGTTGGACAATTCCACATGCTTTAAGATAATCCTTAAACTCTTGGCTTAAGTATTCTCCACCACGATCCGATCGAAGGATCTTGATGGTCTTACCGAGTTGATTTTCAACTTCGTTCTTGAACTCTTTGAATGTTTCAAATACCTCATGTTTATGTTTAAGCAAGTAAACATAACCATAACGGCTGAAATCATCCGTGAAAGTCACGAAGTAGCTAGCACCTTTTCTTGACACATGTCTAAATGGGCCACATACATCAGTATGGATGAGTCCAAGTAGCTCTTTTGCCCTTGTTCGGAAAGGGTTTTCTAGTCATCTTTCCTGAGATACAGGAAACGCATTGATCAAATGATTCATCATTTGATTGTAAGATCCCTTCACGTTGAAGTCTTTCAATGCGATTTTTGCCAACGTGGGCAAGACGACAGTGCCAAAGATAGGTAGAGTCCAAACTAGTTTTGGCTCGTTTGCTAACAGTGAACATTGAATTATTTGAAACACAACCACGCATATCAATTTCATAAATGCCATCACAAGGAATAGCATCAAAATAATGAACATTATTTTTAGAAACTGAAATACCGATATTATTAAACGTGTTAATAAATCCTTGGTTTTTCAACAAAGAAACTGAAATAACACCTCTAGTGATAGAAGGTGCATAATGACAATTGTCTAGTACAATAATTAACCCAGAAGGCAGAATTAAATGAAATTCTCCTATAGCTTCTACAGCTGCTGGCAAACCATTTCCAACGAACAGCTGCAAAGCTCCAGGCTTCAGTTTCCTCCTTTTTCTAAGACCCTGTAACGAATTACAGATGTGAGTTCCACAGCCGGTGTCATACACCCATGAATCACTCTTAGAAAAGGAAAATAATTCAATTGTGAAGATACCTGAAGTACTAGTCCCACTAGTATTCTTTCTCTTCTTCATCAACTCAGCTAGATAGGTAGGACAGTTCCTCTTCCAGTGTCCAACTTCACCACTATGGTGACAGATCTGGTCTTTAGCCGGATGCTCTTTTGAGGCCGGAGGGGTTTGCTTGGTTTTAGGAACAAGCGCAACTGCCTTGCCTTTTCCTTTACCATCATTCTTGCCCTTCGCCTTTTGCGGTCTTTTAGCCTTTTGGATCCTTCCCCCCTTGATCATAAGAACTTGGGGTGTTTCAGTGGCCTTTTTAGGAATCGTTTTTTCATACTCGACAAGCATAGCATGAAGCTCAGGTATAGTCTTAGTCATACTATGCATGTTGTAGTTGCGCACAAAACCCTCAAAATCCTTCGTAAGCGATTTGAGGATCATGCCAACTGCAACAGCACGATTATACCCATAATTGAGCGATTCCAATTTGTCAAAGTAGCTCTTCATCTTGAGCACATGACTACTGACCGATTTACCAGTTTCAAGCTTCAAGTCGTGGAGTTCCACAACTAGGTCGAACAATTCAAATCCAACTTGTTTTTCATACATCTTTTTCAGCTCTTTGATCATATCACAAGGTGTATGAAATTCGTATTGCTTCTGAAGATCGGGAGTCATACTCGAGATCATCATACAAGCAACCTCATCGTATCTGCTGTACTCTGCGTTGTAGAACGCTTTCTCTTGCTCAGAAGCATCAGCAGCTGGCTCGGTCGGCCAATGATGTTCAAGGACATCGGTCCTCCGTTCAACTCTAAGGACAATCCTCAGTTGACGGTACCAGTCATTGAAGTTAGATCCATTCAGCTTTTCTCTTTCAAACATTTGACGAAAAGCATGACCAACATTGTTTTGAGGAGGGTTTGTTGCCATCTACAAAACAGATTAAGTTCAAAAATCAGTATTTTCGATAATCTTTTCCTTAATAAATTTAATTACCCAATGTTTAAACACCTTTAAACAATTAAGCTTTATTAAGGCTAGGATCCAATTTGACCTGCCATCATTTCATCAGTTGATCTGCTAGAAATGATGCACTCAAAAGGGTAAGTGACGATCACTAATTGTATTCCAAATACAATTCCTAGATTTTATGGGACCTACAACTTGCACCAAGTGATTTGTAGTCATGTTTCATCCCATCTTTTGCCACGGGCCAAGGGTCTCACCGCCTAGCTCGTTTTAAGTCGTCCAGCCAGGAACGCACAAATTGTCCACCGTTGTGTACCAATGAGTGGGAATTTGTCATGCAAATGCCATTTTACCATTGTGTACCAATGAGTAAGATGACATCCACAAGTGTCCTTTACAAGGTGGATGGCAAAGACTTAAGTTTGGTTTGGGTCAAAACAATTTTGATGCATGATCAAAAAAGTTATGTGTGAAGGTTCATGCATACCTTCACCACATAATATGTTTATAAAATTCTTAGTTTGTCTTCCAAATCAAAGGAGCTCGGTAGCTCCATTTGCAACACACAAAGAAGCGTAGGGGTGAGGTTTGCAACTTTTGCAATTAAAAACCTACCACTTTAGGGAAGCAGAGCGACCCGACTTATACCTCTCTTAGAGTGTGTTCAAATGGGTGAGCCGGTGTTTCTTTTGACTTTTAGGACACAAATTTTATTTTATAAACAAAATCATATTTCTATAGATTATTTGAGCAAATTTCGATTTTCATAAAACAAATTTGCAATAAACCTTTTATTATGTCACAATTATCAGATAATCACATAATCTTAGGGTTTCTAATTATCACATATAATTTTAATTTAATCCTCTTTCATTTAAGTAATAACCACGAACGATTTGCATGAAACATCATGGTTTTTACTTCTTTTTAACACTTTAAAATCTAAAGGTACAACATGTTGTTCATAACAATTATCTAATAATGACAAAACTTGGATTTATAATTTTAGATCACAAAAATCAAATTTTAGAGCTAAAAATTAGGGTTTCCGATTCGGCAAGAGGTTTTCGATCCATTATGAGAGTTTACGATCGGAAAGCAGGGGTTTCCGATCGAAACAGGGTTTTCGATCGGGTTGAAAAGCCTTTCCGATCGGATACTTTTCGATCGGGTCGAAAAGCCTTTCCGATCGGGTACTTTTCGACCGGCCCGTAAACACTTTACGATTTGGATCGAAAAGTGGGGTTTTCGATCGGGTACTTTTCGACCAGTTCGTAAACACTTTACGATTTGGATCGAAAAGTTGGGTTTCCGGTCGGAAATCAAGGGTCTCCGCACCGGAATAGGTTTTCCGATCGGAAATCAAGGGTTTCCGATCGGGTCGAGAAGCGTTTTTCGATCAGGGACTTTTCGATCGGGTCGAAAAGTCCTATTCCATCGAATTTTTTCCGTTTTTACCAATTGCGAAACCTTTTCCAATTGTAAAACACGATTTTTAAATGAATCGAAAAGCTAGAATCTTGTTTTGGTTACCCCCCTTCCAAGTTTTATTCCCGGTAATTAATTAAAATCATAGGTGGCTCGTGATACCACTGTTGGGTTATATAACAATTATCAAAAACACGAGTACGCAGCGGAAAGAAACCTATGAATTAATCTAACTAACCGGTTTTAGAACGTGTACCTTTTTAGCTCGGCAAGACTTGATCTCTTGGAGGATTTAACGCAAATCCCTCTACGATTGCACACACGACACACCAATGCTATGTGCTAGCAACCGATCACGAACACCTCTTGATGTAGGCTTGGTCGAACCACACAAGAACCGAAACCCCCCTTGGGTTTTCTTGTTGCCGAATTCGAGAGAGTAGAGAGAGAGAATTAGGGTTTGCACCTTTATCAGATAAATGCAACCAGCACCTAAACCTCAAACCAAGATGGTCTATTTATAGGTTTAGAGGAACTTGATAAGCAAGTTAGGGCTTGGGATAGGCCTAACCGAATTTCGGCCTTAAGGCTTATCCCAAAGCCTTTTCCCAATTGTAATCCAATTACAACTCTCTCTAATTACAACTAACACCCCTCTGTTAACAATTAACTGTTAGTTTTTAACGAAACCTCGTTAAATGTTCGTGATAAATATTAATTAACCATTAATTAATATTAATACATTTGGTGTCGAGACGTGTGACCCCGTAGGCTTAAATAATTTCCGGACATACGCTTACTATTACATGATCATATCCCTACAACTTCATGGGTGAGACCCACAAGCATAGATGATTGTGAATGTAGGGAGGACGCTGGAAGCAACCGTTCCCGAAGATGCACAGAGGATTGCTATGCAAGTAAGCATCCTCAAAATTTATTAAATAAATGTTGGGATGTAATATGAACAATTAGTTGTTCGTACGAACCATAACCACGTGTTAAAATGTTATGTGATCGATTAATGGTTGGTAAGAACCATGTCAATATGTTTAATTGTTTAGAAATGATCCTTAGGGATCATAATGCTTATTATTTGTTGATTGCTAGCTAATGGTTTAAAAGAACCATGGCAACACAAAAACATGTTAATATGCCAACGTGTCAAATGAACAATAAATGGTTCATCGGAACCACAACCATAGATTAATAGGCAATCGAATGATAAACAATCCATAGGAATTGTGCCAATAGAGATAAGGCAAGAAGGATAAGGTCTATATTGACATGAAATGGCTAAATGACTCTTAGGAGCCATGGCTTGATTAAAAACATGTATGTTATGTGTAAATGATTCAAACGAATCATAATAAATGTGATAAATGCTAAAGGCTAGTATATGAGCCAGGAATAGATCAATGTATGACACGTTGAATTGTAATAGATGGAATGGTGTAATCCTAAAAAGGGTTATGGGATGGTATAAATGGCTTTTAGAGTCGTAGAAATCATCCAATAAAAAGGTACTACATTATCAAATGTGAAATGTAAACTGAAAGTGACATGCTAAACACTTGCAAATATTGTTATACTGCTTAATATGTGTAGGTACAGTTAGACTGTGCAAGGACACAACTAGCAGGAAAGTCGCAGGACGAGATTCCGATTAGGATTATCGTCAAGGTAAACATGAGCAAGAAAGCTAGATACGCGGATTGTGATGACACTACTGTACGGATGTTATTACATTACGTCTGAACCTCTTACGAAGAGGGTGATTATTTGAAATTTTGAATTTCGATCAACATGGTTATGACACTGGTCATTCGAACCTTGACCCTATATAGCACGTGGAGTAAAAAACTGTGAACTCCTAAACGCGTAAAATGAGGAAAGGAATTGTAACTAGATGAAAAAAGGGTATGACACATCCCTAACAAACAAAATTGAAAATTTAAAATTTGGGCATATATGCTAAAATAGTTAATATTGCAAAACCCACAGGGTGGTAACTCATTTAAAGCCTATAGGGCATGAAGGCCTATATAATATATGTGGTAGGTTGGATGAAAATGTTTCGTAAGGACCGTAAGATCCAACAAAATACAATAAAGTGGTCTATGGGATCATATCGCCCTACGGGAAAATATAACATGGGATATCCAGTGAATGGGTAGGAATGATAAACTGAATTGTGTTCTCGTGCGTGAGCAATAGAACAAAAAGTGGAAATAAGGTTTCGGGGACGAAACCCTCTTTAAGGGGGGTAGAGTTGTAACATCCCAATTTCGGGATGTCCTAAATTAACCGAGGTGTCAAATAATTGATGATAATAGGAGGAAATTGGGGATTTACAATGCTAATGCCCAATTTAGAACCTAATAATATCCCGAAAACCATAAGATGTAATGTTTTGATAAATTGAGGAAAATGCGATATTTCGTCCCAAATCCTAAACACGATTAGGATGCTAATTATTTGTTAGTGTAAAATTAATAATTATTACACTTATATAAATGTTTTAAGACATTTTAGGTACAATATGTTATTGAAATGATAACATAAGGTTTTATGTGAAAAATCATGAGTTTTGGGATTAAAATTCAAAATGGCCAAACTAGAAGGACCAAAACTGTCATTTTTTAAAGTTACTTTAATGAAAGCTTGAAATCAGATTGGGGCTGGTATTATGAACGTGAAAACCTCCCCTTACATCCTAAAAATTGAAAATATGAGATTTGGAATGACCAAGATGTGATTTTGGTAAGATTAAACAAGGTTTTGAAGCATTCAAGCCTTGTGAAACCCATCTAGAGATTGTGGGTAAGTCATTCATCCTTGTTGCATGCTTAGATCCGAAATTTATAGGATTAAATAAGGTAAAATAAGCTGTGATTTTGATCTAATTGTGGTTGATAATGCTTCATATGCTTGCTTAGTACATTAATCATGAGTAGTTGGGGAGATTAAGCATGAAAACCCCAAAAGTTAGTTTACATGGAATTGGGGTTGAGAAAATTGAATACTAATCTTAAATTTGTAGAAATTATGTGATGAATATATGTTATATAATGTGTGTAAACATAAGTGATTGGCAAATCTTAGTGAGTTGCATAAATTGGGTAATTGCTCATATGCAATGGGTCTTAAATTAGGCATATGAATGTTAATGCACACCAAGTGTTTGATGAAATGCCTAACTTAGATGGAATGCTTGAATTCATGACTAAATGTAGGAATGTTACACTACTAAGGATCATGAATGAGGAATGAGCATAATATGTGAAATTCATGCTTGTTAAATGTGTTAAATGAAATAATGTAAAACCATAAAAATGATAAGAATCTTGTTGCAAGGCTGTTTTGTAAGGGTCGTATAAGATCACTCGTATGTCCGTTTGGGATGTATGGTATACGATCGAAAAGCTTGTTGTGAATACTATGTTTCGTGTTTGAACACTTGAAACTGAATCTGACTTATAAGGGGTCAAAACTACACGTTAATATGACCATTTAATTTTCCAGCAAGTTGTTTGGAAATAAATGTAACTGTTGTCCTGTTTTTAAAAATGATGTATAAAATTATAGAAAAATCGTTAGAAGGTGTACCATATACGCCTGGAAAGGTCTTTCGGTGAACTACCTTCCATCTTTGTACATGGAATGCTAGAAAAATTCGTAAAGTGGTCAAAAAGGACCATTACAGCAGCGCTGCTGAGAATGTGGTGCAAGAATTCACTTTTCTAAAATCGTAGTAAGAAGGGAAAAGTGGAACTACTCATGTATTTGATTGTTTATTGAAAATTTGTGATATAAACCTAATATGGGTGATAACCTTAGTAGGTACCCAAGTGGAAGAAGAAGAAGCAAACGGAAACCGGGTAGTAATGGTTAAAGCTCACGAGGTAACATTTATATATGTTACATGTTTTGTTAACGACTCATATTTGCTACAATGATATAAAATGCATGATGTTCAGAAATGTGATAGACTTGGCCTATGTGGCAAGTCATTTAATGATGTATAAGTACAAAGTAAAATAATTAGAGTTAAGCTCTAAGTAAGTAATGAGTCAAAGAACAATATACGATTAAATGGTTCATAAGAACCATGGCTATAAGAATGTATGACCTTAGCGGTAAATGAATCGTAGGATTCATGCTAATGGGTTAAACGGTCAAATGATTCCAAAGGAATCATGAATATATATATGACATTAGCGGTAAATGAATCGTAGGATTCATGCTAATGGGTTAAACGGGTCAAATGATTCTAAAGGAATCATGAATATATATGACATTGCAGGAAGCAAATGTACGTGTAACATCGTTTTTGTTACAAGTATTAGTTATGAAAAGTATAATTTCATACATATAGAATAAACCACGTGTTCTATGTATATGGGTGACGAATGGTTCTAGGAACCGTGAAGCCCAATGACAAAAGGTTACCCAATTACTAAAGCTGGACCATAGAAAAGATTCGGACGAATCATATAAAGAATGAAAGTTACAAGGGTCGGAAATGGGCTTAAAGAGCCTAGGCCAAGTAATAAGAGACAAGGAATCATAAATGGTGGAAGAGCCATAGATTCCATGACTTATATGTGGTCAAGCTAGACATTGGGGTAAACCGAAGGCAAGGACCCGTCTTAACGGGTCAAATAAGAAACACTAGTTATTTGGATATCCACTAAGGCGATTAGGTGAACCAATGTCGAATATAATGAAATTATTTGAATTGGGTCAAAAACTTCAGTGTAGTGAGTAGCGTGTAAAGCTAGACTCACAATGAATGCATATGGCTAATTGTGGGTATTCATATGAATATTATGAGACCGTATTGGTTTCATGATGTTCTTAGTTGTAATTCGTATGTTGTGGGTATTCATATGAATATTATGAGACCATATTGATTTCATGATGTTCTTAGTTGTAATTCGTATGTTGTGGGTATTCATATGAATATTATGAGACCCATTTCCTCTAGGCGATACACCTAGGATACAAATTCTGATTTTTGTGGTTTTTCTTCATTCTCAATAGTAGACTATACTTGTTATGCACTAGAAACTCACTATTGAAAGTGAGTATGTGCAAGTAAGGCGAAAGCTTAAGGGATGTTCATCAAGACTACAAGAACCGAATCACGTGAAGATCCACTAAACCATTCCACATTTTGAGTCTATAAAATATGTAAACAATGTTTAATCGTTATGGATGTCAAACTAGTTATAGTATTTTGTATAAGTTTAGTCACACTGGTGGCATTTCATGATTGATAAATCATAAGTTTTGTAAAGAAATTTTCTGGGACCAACTTTAAACGTCATGATCAGTTATGTTTGGCATCAAATTGTATACGGGTGTTACACCAATAAGTCCAGAAAACGGTAATTGTAAAGTTATTCTGTTTCATTAATTACAATTTGTTTTCATAAAATTGTTTCTTTTGTTTATTATTGATACACGTTTAACTTGGGATCCCTGTATTTGTGTACAGTAACAGTTACAGATCGATAAAATTTCGTTTCATACAGAATTAATTAGGAAGGGGTATATTTTGCAGAAATCCTCTCCATTCATTTCAACCCATTCGTTTTATGCTAAATTAGTTATTTTTATTCTAGGAATGTTGAGGTCAAGCATATGCACATGTTTGTAGATTCATGTTACTGGTGAACCTACCTTCTTCTTTATGTACACTGCTAGAAATGGTGAACTGTTTGTTTATATCCACTAAAGACATGATGTGTTCCGCTCTTCCCTTTAGATGTCTTTAATTTGTGTATAACATATCAAATAATTAGTCAATAGGGTCTTTATGTGAGATATTAATAACTAAGAACTAATATATGTTACTCTGGTCATTACTAGCTAGGAAATGATCCTAGACGACATATATAGGAATGTTTCCAACATTTTTTGTATGTTCATGTTGATGTCATGCATCTGCTACTTTGCTAGAAATGGTGAACTGTTTGTTTATATCCACTGAAGACATGATGTGTTCCACTCTTCCCTTTAGATGTCGTTAAATTTGTGTATAACATATCAAATAATTAATCAATAGGGTCTTTATGTGATATATTAATAATTAAGAACTAATTAAGAGATAATGAATCAATAGGGTCTGCATGCTTTCCTATTTATGTACTTTGTTAAAAAGCATCTAACTACATTCTGTTAATTGTACAAAATTCAAGGATCGATCCAACAACACTAATGGTGAATTGGAAAAACTTGAGTTCGAACTTAAACAGGAGAGACTTCTTCGGGATGCAACAAATGAACAAGTTAAGGCCCTCTTCTTGAAGTTTGAAGAGTCGGAGAAAAAACTTGATCTACTTATAGATCATCTATCTGCACTTGGAACACCGTTACCACACCAACTTAATGCTCCGGCATCTACAGAGGTGAATTCTTTACATCACAACTTAATCATACTATTCTCAAGTACCTTATAATAACATACACTCTTGTTCATGAAGAACACAATCCGGATGAACTCTTGTTCCTGAAGAACACAAATCGATGCAAGTTCTATAGGAGAACCGTAAAATTCCAACAAGTTCCTGGTACATAAGAATATATACTTCATGTAAGAACAAAGTTATGAGTTAAATGGGGCCCTGCTATGATTCATTGCAAATGTATGTTAATATGAAAAAATAGAGTATATACATAATCTGTATGAATAAAACTGGAATAACTTATGTTAGATTAAAAAAAACAGAATAAATACTTTCATGATAGGTCCGCGTCATTATTCTGCTCTAACTTTTTACCAATTCAAAAGCATTGTTCTAGGTAAATTCTAAGGAGATTTTTGTTGGATCTAGCCACAGCACTAATCATGCTGACATACACACAATGGTTAGTATTTGTCAAACTCATTATCGGTTTGATTGCTCATTTACATAAAGTAATTAATTGAACTGTAGGGCGTGAAATCGGTGGTCGATCAACCTCGTCGTTGAAAAGAAAAAGGTAAATATTTGCCAGTCAAGTTTCATTCCGTTCTATAGTTTCACAGTAATCTGTTTGGTAATGTCATGTAGTCCCATTTTAAATGTTATTTGGTACCTCAAACACTTGGGCCAGCTAGGGATTGTTGGAACAAATGGTGAGATGTGTACCAAACAAAGTTCAACTGACTTTGAAGTTGATCCGGAACTTAATGTGATGTTCATCCGGATGTTTTAAGTTCATCTAGATATCAATTGAATTGTAGGACCTGACGGCCCATACTACTTGCAATAAAATGACACTCCTCAGTCCATTTCTATCATGGTGGTAAGTATTTCAAAATTGCTATATATATTATGATCAATTTCCATAACCTAATTATCAATTATATATTTTGGTATAGGAAGGAATACAAGAAAAAATGGTCCTAATTAAGCTCAAATCTGGACAGTTGAAGATGAAGACCACGTGGTAGTGTTGTTGCCTCCCGGATTGAAAATTAGATTGAGAATAATGCTTGTATGCAGTGTAATTTTCTTTAATTTTTTATTTGTATTTCATTTGTATTTGACTTGTAATTGAATTTTATTTGATTGGTAATTAATAATTTGTAATAGCTTTTAAATTGGCCACGCGTATAGGAAGGACCCATCTGATTTCAACAACCTTTTGGTTACTTTTTCTTCTTCCCACATATATGTAGCTAAAACACAAATATACGTGACCATATAATACCAAAGGCCACACTTTTTATATTTTATCGTGGCCATTGCCACCCTTTGGCCACGCGTATTGGGACAAAATATCTGATTTCAACTACCCTTTGGCCACTTTTTTTTTTCCAAATAGGTGGCTAAAAGACAAATATACGTGACCATATAATACCGAAGGCCACACTTTTTATATTTTAACGCGGTGGTTGCCACCCTTTGGCCACGCGTATTGGGACAAAATATCTGACTTCAACTACCCTTTGGCCACTTTTTTTTCCAAATATATGTGGCTAAAACACAAATATACGTGACCATATAATACCAAAGGCCACGCTTTTTATATTTTAATGTGGCCATTGCCACCCTTTGGCCACGAGTATTGGGACAAAATGTATGATTTCAGCAACCCATTTGGCCACATTTTTTCATATCACATGTGGCTAAAAGACAAATATACGTGACCATGTAATACCAAAGGCCACGCTATTCATATTTTAACGTGGCGGTTGCCACCCTTTGGCCACGCGTATTGGGACAAAAATTATAATTTCAGCAACCCATTTGGCCACGTTTTTTTATAACATATGTGGCTAAAACACAAATATACGTGACCATATAATACCAAAGGCGACCATATAATACCAAAGGCCACGCTTTTGATATTTTAACGTGGCCGTTGCCACCCTTTGGCCACGCGTATTGTGACAAAATGTATGATTTTTAGCAACCCTTTGGCCACGTATTTTTATAATGTATGTGGCTAAAAAACAAATATATGTGACCATATAATACCAAAGGCCACGTTAAACAAACACATGTGGCCATTGGGACCCTTTGGCCACGTTTTCAGAAGAATTGTTTGATTACAACAATAAATATTGGTACCCTGTAGCCACGCTTATAGGTGGCTTCAGCCATTGATATTGTAACGTGGCCGTAGGGTACATGTCACACCCCCAAATAACCACTAACGGAGTTTATACCGTTAAGGGGTGCGAGCAAACCAGGTCCACAACCATTAGTTACAAATACTAAACGAATCAGAGTTAGTCCAAACATATGTCATAAATTAAAGTCTCAAAATACGCAGCGGAAAAATATTGTCTTAGCACTAACCACGTGCTTTACAAAATCATTGTTTTAAATTCCCAATTTGGTTTAAACAAAAGTAAAATATCTTCATGTGCCATGCCAACCCGCTCCGGATACTCCTCAGCGATCTGCAAAAGTTTAAACCACGCAAGTGTCAACCTAACGGTTGGTGAGTTCACAGTGGGCTTGTCACGCAGTGGCCCGGTCTCATAATCATAATTGTGTCAACATATACCTATGTAATATTTATTTGTGAAAAGCAATGCTCAGTGATAATACACCAGTCCATAATCATAGTAGCGTGATTTAGTAAAAGTAATTTCCGTAACATGCGTTATCGGGTATGTACTAGTTTTGTAAAATTAAAGTGCTCAACCGATATCGCGGGTAGCTAATCCGTTGTTCCATGCACTAAGGAAGTTTGTACCAAAGCTGACTAGTAAGTATTGTAGTGGCATCGCCATCATCTATTTTGTTTTGCGGACATACGTCATCGCGGCTTTGCCTCCCCCGTGTCCTCTCGGGATCACGGTCAGATAGGCTGATATTGTACCTCCGTGCACCTCCAGTGTCACGAGGCGGAGTTTGTCAAACTCCAGTAGATCTACCCAACATCCCCTCGCTTTACAATTAATGGCACAATTAAGTTGAGGACTTTTTCAGTTAAAAGGCAATCCTTAGAGATCATGTGATATCATGTGGTTTAGACTTTAACCAACACTAGCCATATTAAAACGGTTTACCGGATTCTCATGAATCTCAAAATGTTCTCAGTTTCGTTTCAGAAATAGTTTGTTTAAGTTCCACAAGTGTTTCCCATAAAACACTTCAAGTTTATCAAAGAGGTGCATGGCACTCATAAGGTTTCAAGTTCATAAAAGAGGTGCGTAGCACTCATAAGGTTGTCAGCATTGTTTTCCGTTAAGTTATCCAGTGTGTCCCAAACGGGCTCACAGTAAACGGGTTAGTGACACTCACCTTTGGTTGCACTACTACACTTGCTAAATAATCCAAGTATTGTTTGCTTAACGAGGACCTAAGAACACGTTTAGGTCTTAAGTATTAGTTTTGTGTCTAATCTTTAACTTACATCACTATGGCCCATAACATAGCACGTTGGAACTATGACACGACATACCGACACACGACACCGATGGTTGATCATAAACGAGGGTTCACATAACTCAGAAATCAAAGCATGTTTCATTATTGCATAATCATGTAAGTCGTGGCCTAACATTCAAATAAGTTGCACAAGTTTGGGTTTTGGGTCAGGTCACAGTTTTGCTACACAGTGTCGCTACACAGTTTCGCTATGTGCACGGGCAGCACTTTCGCTAGGGAATACCCGATGACACAGTTTCGCTAGCTAGTTTCGCTCGAAACTGTTGACACAGTTTCGCTAGCATAGATTCGCTCGAAACTGGTTTGAACTTTCGTTCAGGGAAAAGGTATTGTTTCGCTCGGTAGTTTCGTTCGAGCATAACACTTAGTTTTCACCGGCGACACTATAGTTTCGCTGTATAGTATCGCTGGATGAATTTCTAAACAGTTTCGCTACATAGTTTCGCCCAGAGAACACACAGTTTCGCTAGTCGCGAAAAAAACTCGTTTTTAAGACCAAAAATCAATCTAACAGCTTCCATACATCATGTAATTCAATATCTAGCATGCATAAACATTTACCAACATCACAGAGGCAATTTTAACACCTTAAACATGAGTTTTCATCATCAAATCACCAAAAACACCTCAAAGCTCATTTTTTAGCACAAAGTTAACCTAACTAGCATGAATCTTCATTATGGCTTGATTTCACACGTAAAGTTACAGACTTTATGATAGATCTAGCATTCCTAAGCATCATACTACAAGCATACACGATTTCATGAAGATCTAAGCATGATTTTTAAGAAAACACATAGAATATGCATGAAAAATGGTTTTGGAGACTCACGGTTCGATCTAGGATCCGAATGGTTGAGTCCACTAACTGAGATGATGGCGGCTCGTGGTGGTTCTCGGCTGACCAGATTTCACGAGAGAAAAGATGGAGAGTGTGTGTGTGTTTTGGAGAAATGGTGTAAGTAATGAGGGTTTAGGGTTTTATAAAATATATATAGGTCAGGAGCTAGTTTCGCTGGCAGTTTCGCTGGCCAAGCGAAACTGACTCTGAATTCGTGTAAATCGAAAGTTTGGCTACAGAGCGAATCTACAGTTTCGCTCGGTAGTTTCGCTGGCAACCAAAAAGGGCCAATTTATAAAATTAATTAATTAAACACGTTGCACATAATAACAATAAATAAACACATAACACATATGGACGGGTTCGGTGATCAACCAAAGGTCGTGGACGTATTCGGCCTAGTTAAGCATTAGTTACTAAGTTAACACTTATAACGTAACTAACGGAGATTGTCTAACGGAAGTTAACCTTGGAATTCTCGGATGTCACAGTACATAAGGTGACGGGACCTTTGGTGTCGATTGGAATGAAAAAAAAACGTGACCAAACACCTTTGGTCACAGTTTTTTTCCGTGGCCAAAGGTGAATTTTGACGTAGTGTTCTGACTGGTCTGACCCGTTCTGATAACCAATTTGTAGCATGTGGATCAAAGTTATTGTAACTGCAGAAAACAAAAAATATCAAATCAAATAAGTTCTCCATAAAAAATGCAAACTTGTAACTTATGCATGAAACCAATACTAACTGTATGTATGAAAAAATATCATGCTAGTGATTCCTCCCTCATACACACAGTAGTATTATTGGAGCTAAATCATGTAAAAATTAAATAGAAATAGAATAGAAACATGACGTATAATGGGAAATTCAATCACTTTAACCATCATATGCTTATATGGTTCAAGAAGGACCTTCTGAATTGCTAAAACTTTTGCAAATAGAAGTGAAAATTTCTTTTTCTGATGACAGCCTCTTAGCCTAATGGCATTCCCTACCAAATTTATGAGTGTTCAAGTACCATAAAATGAGAATTACATTCATTTTAAGGGTGTGTATTCATCTTCAAATTTATAAACATAACCTGATGTTAGTAACACTACTATATCATATTGACCATCACATGCACACACCTTGTTCTGCTCTAGCTTGGACATAATCACAAATCTTTTTTGTCAAGTAAAAAATGGTAAGATTTGAAGTGACAACTTCTTCACCTATACCAACCTACAAAGAAAAATATGCAAGGTTAATTTGGATCAAGAAAGTTTAAAATTAGTTTCTAATTATGAAAGTAAGACACACCATGTGTTGGGTGTTACCGGAGAGTGCATTCCTATGCCACATGAGATGCCTTCCTAACCATGAGTCGAACAAAATAGTAAAATGCTAAAAGTGAAGGGATGAAAATCATTTAAGCAAAGAAAAAATGATGAAACTGCACATAACAATATATGGATCGTTCTTATAATCAAGTGGATTATCTTCACTGCTGGAAGAGCATCTATACAGGAATTACTGATGAACTGAAGATGAATACAATATATCATGATATCAGTTATCATCAGAATTTTACTATTCTAACAACTTAATTTGTAGAACCAATGATTAACTGTGGCTTAAGAAATCAGAATTTGAATTGAGAGGGATAAATAGGCAATATCCATTTATAGCAAGTACAATTTTTTTTTAAATAATGGGATCTCATCAACAAACTTGTAACACGTATGCTACTTACATCGCTGGATGAACTTCGATCATAAGCCAGGTTCACTTGTAACTCTTGGTCTCTACTCGCCACCCTTGTCACTGATTATGGAATTTACAGCAGGTCAAAGATTCATGTCCATTTTTGAAGTATTGTACATATTTAATGTATTATATATTTTTTAAAAAGAAATCATTATGTATATAGTTACAATTATATATTTTAAAACCGATTTAAGAGCTTGCAAGCATTACTTCAGCTGACTTTCAAGCCACTTCATTAAGATAAATTTTTAACATTTACACATTGGACCTGTTGAAGATAAAATAGACTCCAATCCTGACCAAATTGCAATATCCAATTTTTGCACATGAACATGTATCCAGTATATATGGACTTTTTTCTTTCTAAAAACACATAATCAAGTTAACATGAGCCACCAGAAACACAAAGATCGGTGTTTTTTATATAAAAATGAATTCCAAAGACTTTTACTCTGCTTGTGGAACGTCATCAATTTCTTCAGACCCTTATGAAACTTTGTATGAAAATGAGATCGATGTCAAATTAAGAGGCCTCCCTCATATGCACAGTATTAAAATTAGCCATCTCCTTTCTAAAACTATAAACAATAACTTAACATGAACTAAAGAAGGCATATAATAGTCCTAATGAGCAGGTTGAATACACATCCAAACATGTGCCTAACCCTCTTCAAATGACAGAAAATTCAAGAGATTATAAACAGATACAAGTAATGTGTTCATTTCTACAAATTGCAAAAAATAGAAACATAATAACCAAGAGAAATCGCAAACATGGAAGCACAATGAGAGTCGGATACTAACCAAGAGAAATCGCGGAAAGCAGAAAATTGCATAAACCACTGCACACACACACACATGAAAAATCTGTTACATAAAATCTTAAATTTTCACCATAGCCATACCCAAAACTCGGGCGTGATGACAATGAACCTTACAAAGCAAATTAGAGCGGTGGGCATAAACAAACCTGCATACACAAATGAGTCTCTAAGATATTGGCCTCACACTGATTAAGCTGGTTTCTAAACTTGCTAGACCTGAAAACAATTACCAAATGGTTATATCAAAGGAAAAGGAGTCGCACTCCAATATAAAGCACAATTTAGTTACAATATATTAGATATCAAGAGTTGTATATAACAATTAGTAATACCTGACGAAGCAAAACATCGTTGTTCTGTAGCTTAGAAACATAGGTTTATGATGAAATGACTTCAAAAACTTGGTCTGGTATATATGTGATCTCCAGTAGTTCTTGTAGTGTATTGGTTCCTCAATTTCATGCGAACTAACGTGCTATTCGGAGATTTCTACAGATAACATAAATGTAATCCTGGTCAATTCAAAAGATGTTAATTTCTTAAATCAATCTATAATCAATCAAACTTCAAAAACAACAATCAGAAGCACATACAAACACTATGTTTAACAGTTTGATCTGATTTTGATTTTTATAAAGGTCGTATAATACAAGATTAGACAACCAATACGAAGTAAAAAAAGTGACAGCTCGAAATAGTAAATATATTGCAGAATATAATTTAAAAATTTTCATCTACTTCAATTTAATTCAATGTAAGTAGACAGATTAGACATAACATAGTTATATACTTATATAATGTAACAAAATCAGCAAGATAACTATAAAAAACACCAAAAAGGAACAACAAAATTACCTAAGAAGCAAATAAGTTCCAAAGTACTCAAACAACTTCAACACTTGTAATCTGCAACAAAAAGAAGATTACTTCACAGATGAAAATTGTATACTGTGATTCAAAATAATCTAAACATTCAGTATAGAATCACAAATAAGAAGGTTACTGTTTTTGAAGAGATTATTTTCAATGGGCTCCACCATGATTTGGCTTCTCAACACACCTATACAGCCAAAGCATATAGTTTAGGACTAAACATATGGAAATGATTGAACAACTGTGCTTAAAAATATACCTGAAATTCCTGCTGATAAGATCCAGGTACATTCTCCTTCAGCCCCTAAATACACAAACATTTTTCACAGCTTCTCGACATATTCTTAAGTGGGTCAAAATCTTATAACCAAATCCTTTTCACATTTTCTTTAATATTACAACTATTCTAATTTAAAATCAGAAAAAGAAAGTCAAAATGATGCCTAAATGGATGAGTGGTCTTGAAGTATGAGATTTAGGTATCCTCGGTAATCTCTTACAAAATGAAAACATGAGAAGCCTAGGTCCCTGCAAAACAAACTATGCGACCCATAGTCAATTGAGGTAAAAAAATGATATTTACATCAGTTGCAACCCCTTCCAATATAAAAATCTGATCCGAAAATCAAAGTTCATTAGCTTAGAAAATTATACACACTAAAACACAAACCTAAAAACATACCTCCGAGTCCAACCCTTGTAGCAGAATTCAGGGCCATGCTCCCACTTCTCAACCTCACTAATTCACCATTTGGCAAGCATACAACTACTACAATTAAATAATCAGATGATATAAATAAACAACTTGTGTTTGAGAAAAGAAAAAACTGCAACAATTGAGAACAAACCAAGAAATTCAGAAAACCCAAAAATCTTACAAAAAAATTCGTATTCAACATAAAGGAATGTACCAAAACCAAACAACCTGAAGAGAGATAACAAAACGACAACAGGAAAAACATTCACCCCGAAAAATCAAAAGAAAAAAAACGAATCCCGGATATCAGATCTGCAATAATTCTTTTTTTAGATCTGGGAAGCTATCAACTGAACCAAAAATATCCATATGCTGAAGCTTTCGATTGTCTCCGACACGAAACAGATAGTAAAGGAAATCCTACGAAGACCAAAATCTACACAATCAAGAACTACAAACAACAACAAAGAAACTATTATTGAAAAGAATTCGAAGAAGAATGCAAGCTTCACGAAGAAATAAATAACGCATACCTCAGAAATCGACGATGGTTCACTGAGATTGATATCATTTGCAATTTTAAAGATGGAGAGAGGCTATATCTGAATCAAAGATAGTGAAGGGATTCAAATTTCAAATTTTCTGCAGAGAGAAGAATGGCGATTCTTTCTTAGATTAGGTGTCTGGCTGTCTGAATTTTTGAATTGTGGTTTGAATTAGGGCAGGAATGAAGACAACTGAGAAAGAGAATTAAGGCAGTCTCGTGAATCGGGTACGAATCTTCGGATTATGGGACTGTGTAAAAGAAAAGGGAGAAAGACAAAGGGAAGCTTACCGGATTTGGGTGAGAGTGCTTTGACCTGCAGCCTTCTTCATGATGTACATTTCGCTTGTTTGTTTGTACATCTTCAATTTTCAACATTCATGCTTCACTAAGTTGTACATCATGCTTTCCCTCTTATACATGTCTTAAAAATTCAACTTTCAACATTCTCTCTCCAATCTCTATTATAAAGTATTATAGATATATATATTTATGTTTTATTATTTTCCATTACGTAAACTATCAGTTTGTGTTTATAACTATATTAAACACGTATAGCATGTATTTACTAAGCCTTTATCTTATCAAATATATAAGTCTCAATATACAAATCATAATGATTATCTAAACACGTATATAATTATTTAAATCACGTATACGAGATGTATTTATTCACGTATCATCATTTTTTAACCCGTTCATCATTTTTCTCATATAAACACGCGTTCATTCATATATTATCATTTTCTAACACGTATTTATAATAAAAGCATATATCTAAAAAACGGGATGTTACAACTCTCTCCCCCTTAAAAAGGTTCCGTCCTTGAAACTTGCTCGACTCGAGAATAACTTAGGATGTGACTCTTTCATTTCATCTCCCCTTTCCCATGTTGACTCAGAACCTTTCATGTGCATCCACTGCACTATAACTATAGGAATTACTTTATTTCGAAGCTTCCTTTCATCATGATCTAAAATTGCAACTAGACTTTCTATATATGGTAATGTCGTTGAAAACGCTGGAGCGTAGGATCGGCTTAGTTCGATATCAATTGTGTAATAGAAACGAGAACAAACGGTGTAAATAACAGTGCTCAATCTCTCATTAAAATCGTAACAGATTACAGAGAGAATCAGAACACAAAACACACAATTACTCGCTCAAAGCTCTACTAAAAAACTAGTGACAAAAGACACAACTACAACCTATATATAGACATTGGCTGGCCGAACTCCTAGGCTTGTCCGAACCTCTGGTTCAGCCAAGGTTCGGCCAGAGTTTGGCCAACAGCAAATAAGGTTGTAATCTTTAAGTCTTCAACTCTTTGTCTGATCCAGCTCGTTGCCACATAATGTATCAACAAACCCCCCCTTGGCAACAGCTGGACCGTTCTTTATCAGCCTTGTACTTCAGCAGCCTCATCTTCCTTCCAGACCATTTCATGATTATGCCCGACATAGATGTTAAACGCAAAACAAATCCTTATCACCCTCTGGAACTGCAATGCCTGCTCCATATAATCAGGATGATACAGGATTGGATTGTAATAAAGCTCACCTATATCAGCCTTGGACAGATTAATCAGCCACATCGGGTCATAGATCTTCACAACTCGGTTCCGTTCTTTCAGCACAATCACAGCCTCACCAGTTTTCTCGTTATAATACCACCACCTTAAATCCTTGATGAAATCAAGCTCCATTTTCATTAGTGGAATCTTCTTCATCACATCAGGTTTCTTCTTGAAAACCAGGATTATCAGCTTCTTTCCAGTTCTTGCATGAATCCTTGTTCGAGATCGACGCCTTTTGGGTTTCTGAGGATCCAAAAATTGAAATCCTTCATGGCATTCTTTCTTAATAGTCTTCTTGAAGTAAAAACCCTTCCAATCTGTGCCATAATTGCAGAAAGGCTTTCTGGTAAGTTCACGAATATCCCAACATCTCGTAAGGTGGCATACTATACTTGAATGATATCTGTTGTTGTAGGAGAACTCTGATAATGGTAGGTGATTGTCCCATCTTCCTCCAAATTCGATAATACAAGCACGTAGCATATCCTCCAAAGTTTGAATCATTCTTTCGCTTTGGCCGTCAGTCTGAGGATGATACACCGTGCTAATGTTTAATCTTGCTCCCATATTCTCATGAAATTTCTTCAAAAATCACGAAGTAAACCGAGTGTACCTATCAGAGATGATAGACACTGGTACTCCATGTCGTGCAACAATTTATTTGACAAAGAGATCGGCTAACTTTTTTGAAGAATGGGTCTCACAAATAGGTAAGAAGTGAGCACTCTTTGTCAACATATCTACTATCACCCAAATGATGTCATAACCTTTAGTTGTTTTTGGTAACTTGGTCATGACGTCCATGGTGATATGTTCTGATTTCGATCTGGAAGTTCCAAAGGCTGTAACTTCCCGTGAGGCTTTTCGTGTTCAGCTTTAACCTTCGCGTAATTTAGGCAACGATTTACGTACTACATGACGTTGAACTTCATACTTGGCCACCAGTAGTCTTCCTTTAAATCTTGGTACATCTTTGTCTATCCTAGGATGGATTGAGTAACGTGATTTGTGTGCTTCATCCATTACTTTGTCGCGAATTCCACTAGTAAGCGGTACCTACATTCTTTCGTACCGAATCTTTTCACCATACCTGTTTTCTTCTAAACTTCCAATCTATCCTACCATTCTTTCCTTCTTAATATTATTGTCTTTGAGGGCTTCATACTACTCCTTACAAAGTTGGATAAGAAATCAGGAGTACCTATCAATCTGTACGACCTCACCCGAAAAGGTGGATGCTCATCTATTTTGCTCAAAGCGTCTGCAACTACGTTTGCTTTTCCTGGGTGGTACATAATCTCGCAGTCGTAGTATTTGATTAATTCCAGCCACCAACGCCGCCTCATATTAAGATCCTTCTATTCAAATAAGTACTTCAGGCTCTTGTGATCAGTATAGATGGTGCATTTTACTCCATACAAGTAATGCCTCCATATTTTGAAAGCAAACACAACGGCTGTAAAATTTAGATCATGAATTGGAGAGCTTGTCTCATGAGGTTTTAACTGTCATGACACATAGGCAATTACCTTGCCTTGATGCATCAACACACAACGTAACCCTAGATAAGAAGCATCAGAGTAAACCACTAAATCGTTAGGCCCATCCGGCAAGGATAATACTTGTGCCTGAGTCAATTTGGTTCTTAATTTCTCGAAAGCATCTTGCTGGCTCGAACCCCAAAAGAACTTGACATCTTTCTTTGACAACTTGGTCAGTGGTGTTGTGATCTTTGAGAAGTCTTGAATGAACCTATGGTAGTAACCAGCTAGACTTAGAAGCTACGAATCTCTGAAGGTGTCTTTGGCGGCTTCCAGCACATAACCATTTCTATCTTGGAGGGATTTACAAGAATACCATTTGTGCTTATGTCATGACCAAGGAATTGGCCGTCCCTTAGCCAGAATGCACTTTTTGAAAATTTGGCATACAGCTTCTCCGTCCTCAAGGTTTCTAACACTTCCTTCAAATGCATGGCATGATCAGTCTCGCTCGTTGAATAGATTAAAATGTCATCTATGAATATGATCACGAATTGGTCTAACATCGGTTGGTATACTCTATTCATGAGGTCCATAAATGTTGCAGGTGCATTAGTCAACCCAAATAACATTAGCATGAACTCATAATGACCATAGTGCGTTAAAAATGCCGTCTTCTGAATATCTCCGTCTTTAACCTTCAGCAGATGATAACCTGACCGCTAATCAATTTCGGAAAACCAACTTGCTCCTTGTAGCTGATTGAATAAGTCGTCAATTCTTGGTAGAGGATAAATGTTCTTCACTGTAAGTTTATTCAGCTCCCTGTATTTGATGCACATCCTTAAGCTTCCGTTTTTATTCTTTACGAAAAGCACCGGAGCACCACAGGCGAGATGCTTGGCCTTATGAACCCTTTATCAAGTAACTCTTGCAGTTGTGATATTAGTTCTTTCATTTCAGATAGAGCTAATCGATAAGGTGTCTTTGCTATGGGTTTGGCTCCAAAAACCAAATTGATTCTGAACCTTATTTCTCATTCAGGAGGAATGCCTACCAGGTCTTCTAGAAATACCTCTGGAAATTGGCATACTACTGGCATATCCTTCAGCTCATTTGGCTTTGAATTTGAATGAATAGCGTAAGTTAAGTGTGAGGATCGGTCTAAAGCCCATCAAACCCAGATCGGGTTCAACCTCGTGCTTGAAGATCGGAAGAGATGGGATGAATCAAGAAACTAGGATAATCTATAACAAGAAAGATGATAATCAAGTCGAATGATTTCATTAGTCGAATGATTACAACAAGAAATCATGACAACAATCTCTCTCTAGAAATCCATGACTCTCTCTCTCTCTCTCTAGAAACTGATAGCTCACATCACTCAATATCATCAATCAACTAATGGAGCACATGCACCTCTATTTATAGGAGAGCCCATGTGCTCACTAGCCCACTAACTAGCAAACCCATTTACAATGAGCTAAATACAAATAAAATCAAATAACATAAATATTAATTAAATGCAAAGTTGATTTAATAATTATGAAGCTTGACTCGCTCGAACCGATCTTTCGTTGACTTTTACGTTGACCGTTGACCGGTGTTCATTGGGCTTTCATTGGGCTTTCAGTTCGTTTTTGTGGGCCCGTTAGGCCTGGTTCTAGTTCATTCCAGCTCATTAGACAGGTTGCTTGGGCTCGGTTCGTAGGGTTTATTACACACATGCATGCATGCATGCATGCATACATGTAGGTCTTACTCAATCCGTGACCCGACCCAGTTCATAAAATGTGGCCCGTTTATAATTTATTTATCAAAATGAAATTGTTACGTGTTTAGAAGTTAACGTTTTAATTGTTCTTTGTAAATAGGTTTTAGGGTTGATGGCCCGATCATAAAAGGGGTACTTAGACTCTCTTATGATATTATACCGTGCCGGTATCTCAGCATGAGTGACTAAGTGGGAGAGTCGGATGTGGCTTTCTGGTCCACTCCTCGCGAGGAAAACATAGTGTTGACTTTGAAATCTAAAAGCAGAGTAACATAAGATATAAAATTAAAGCAAAATTAAGAAAATTTAAAAGAAACTGGGTTGGGCACTACCTGTGTGGAGGTAGGCATGGCTCGTGTCGGGTCATGGACACCCCCCGTGTCAGGTCGTGCTCGGTCCTCTTCCTACAAACCGGGGCACGGTCCATTCCTGGGGAGGCACGACCCGTGTCAGGTTGGGCAGAAAGCTCTGAACGGGTCCGTTTTTCCACCTTTCACCAAAATCAAAAACTTTTACATGGTTAGGAGCGGTCTTTAACGAAAATATAAATCCCATTGTCAGTTTTTCCAAATCACAACTAAATATTTCAATATTCAAGATTAAAGTTTGAGTTAGGTATGAAAATTTTCTTCAAAAATCTTAAGTTTTTTAACGATTTTGCAACAAAAACTATCAAGGATGATTCAAGAACGCTTATTCTACTACGATTAACAACAAATTTCACCAAATTCGGGCTAAATCAAGAAATCTATATTTAGCCCTAAAAGTTGGGGAAGAATGTTGAACAAAATCTAAGTTTTGGAAGAGATAATGCTTACATGATGCTAGAAAGCGACGTTTGAGAGGAAGAAACGTGCAAAATTGATGAAATCGCCCAGAGAGAATCCTTGGAACATGACCCGTGCGAATGACGTTTGCAAGGGCTGTTTAGCCCCTTATTCTCGCAAACATATCGATCAGGCACGACCCGTGCCTAGTATGGGCACGCCCCGTGTCTGATTTTTCAAAAAAAAAATTGAAAATTAGGCATAGGCATGTATCGGTTTCCATTTTTTCTCATTGGTAATTTTTCTTATTAACTATAAGCAATTTTTCGTGTAGGCATTTTCCCAAACTTAAAATTTATTATTTATTATTAGAAAATAAAAGACAACTTCGTTTATTTTCAGGTCCTAAGTTCGACCTTGTTTATTTTATTAGTCAATATTCTTGCCTTTGATCCGATATGGCTTTTACTATCAGACAGGGAATTTTGACATGGATTGTTTTTCTAAAACACAGTGACTAGATTAAAGTGGAAATATTGATTGAATGCTTACCTGGGCCATAAGTTATTAATTTCATAAAAATGAAAATAATTCCTTTGGCCATGTGATCATCTTTCTCGTCTTTGTTGTTCGATCTTTTTCCGGAGAATCCTTCCTACCTTTGGTCTTTGAGCTGCTGGCCAGACAGATCTCGTCCGAAGACAGTGTATGTGAATATACAAAAATAGAGAAAGGTTTTTTTTAGGTGAATAAAAATATATATAATAATAGGACAGATTTTGCTAGGTTGCTAACTTAGACTTTTTATAAAAAAAAAATCCTCATTTTTGTCCCCGGAAACGACGCGAAAAAACTTGGTGTGTGTGTGGTGTATATAAAATATAACAATATTAATCTCACCTTTTGTACATAAGCTTTTACATTTATAAAACCTGATTAACTACAACCATTATTTCACCACATAACACGGGCAATTGCACCCACCCTGGAACAGTATAGTAGAGGTAAGTTGACCAAGGGTCGTTCAAGGACACAAGGAAAAGGAGGCTTTTGTCAATAAATCTTCCATCAACAACTTTAACCGAGGTTATCAAATATATAGGAATGGTTGAAGTTGTATAAGAATGTAAAGATAATGAAAATTGGTTTTAGCTTAATAATCTTTATAGAGGATAATATTACTTGAGAAGACTAACTGATGGTAAAATGAATATAATGATGGTTTACATGATTGCCTTAAGATTATTACCCTCCAGATAAGGAGGACCGCTTTTTATCCTGGAATCCTTTCTCCCGTTCCCCTCGTCTCCTCGTAAGGATTATGAGCGGCCCGCCCTAGAAATAGTAAATAGAGTAAGCATAAATGCCAAATAGTTGTAGGGTCTGATGAGTCGCCGGTGTAGTTACACTCGAAAACGTTGTCATGAACCAGCAAGGGAACAACCCACGCATCGGAGTAATTTATATAAAAAGCATCTTTAAAAGGGACTAAGGTCTGTTTCCTTCATGCACCGCTTTCGCGCAAACATGAGAGGTCGTAACCAGAGCCAAGTTCACAAACATGTATCTCACCGACTTCCATTAAGTGACAAAATATTACTAACCCCAATCCCAACCAGTATCTTCAAGTCATAGTTAGCATGAAAGCCGTGTTTGTTTACATAGACATAAATCTCACGAACGTATTACTTTGCATTGGGTGCGAGTCACCATTAGGATCATGCCTCGTCCCCCAGTCGGCTGTCACAAGTCCGACTAATGAGCTTTCAAATCCTCAAATGATCTATAATACGCAAGGCACGCTTGTTCAAAAAGGTTAATAATACACTTTCAATTTAAAAGAGTTTTCATAAAGTCATCCGTACGTACTTACCTTAAGGTAATTACGTAAGCTCAATTTACTATTTTACCCAACAACCTGTTTTTCTCAAGTAAGTGTAAGAGTTTAATCAAACATAAGTATGATTTGAAGGTTTGCTTAATAGAAGATGAGTGACTCATAGACAAACCTTAAACAACTTCATATTAAGTGGAAGTTCTTACAAACATAGAAAGATTAAAAGGCTAGAAAAACCGAAAATAAGAAGAAGAAAAACTACATTACTAAAGATAAAGTGGGAGCAGAGCTAAGCCAAGCCAAGCTAGTCAGAGCGGGTATAAACCATCTTTATTGTCAAAACTAGGCTCTCCCTCAAATGTGAAGTTGGCTGGCTATTTATAGGCAAAATCGGACTGGGCACGGGCCTTGCTTGGCAGATAATCTTTAGGAGATCGTAGGGAGGTAGAGACATGGGCCAATGTGATATAAAAACATGTATCTTTTGGTGTATATCGGTTATTCCCAACTACACCCACTTCTAGAACTTGTTCTAAAAGTTAAATTTGTCCTCGAACCAGAACTGCAGACCCGACCAATGTGATATGGAAATAACAGTTCTACCTCTAACCAAAACCGTAGGCCCAGATGTAGGGTCAGCTACATTAGTTCAAGTGTTCTTAGCTTAGGATGGTGGAGAAATATCGATTTAAGAATGGGTTGCTTATTTTAAATTAACCAATCTGGGTCATATTTAAAATACATGTACAACTTATTGCATGAGGTGTCGTCCATAAAGATTTGTAAATTCATTTTACTTTGGTTCGTGACAATTTGAAACTCCTTCAATCACTCGACCGATCTAATTTTATATATCCTAATCAAAACTAAGTTAGTCGTTTCGCGAACCAATTTTAATAACTTTTATTAATTATGGTTTTAAAAAAAAAACTTCTAATTTATTGTAGAAAACCAACTGAATAAACTATTTATTTCAATTTGAGGTTTTCAAAACTTTAATAAAATGCTTTCTATTAACTCATCGTTTTAAGATTGTGATCTAATGGCCTATGTCGTGACAAATGTAGAGACCATAATTGTTTGAGGCTTTTGCATTAGAAATCTTTCGGGCTAGTTCTAATTGTAATTGGGTTAATTAGTTTATGGGTTGTTGATGGGTCTTGAGTCCGGTCGCAATTAGGCCATGTGGGCCAAAATATTTTGGCTTGGTTAGCAAGTTAGGCTTTCCTATATAAGGTTAGCTAATCTAGGTGTTTAAGGTTGTTGATTCACTAGGGTTTTTGTGGGTGTTTTGCGGATTCAAGTGTGTACCGAATTCACTTTGTGAATTCTTAGTTCTCAAGTGTAGTAATCGGATATACTTCAAGCTTTGCAATTCGGTTTGCGTTTCTTTTACGTGTTTTATTGTATTTGCTATATTTCACCGATTTCTACTTGAATCACTTGTTAATCTCGGATTCCGCACGAGGTTAATAAGTATTGATATCGCGTGAGGAACTAATCGATCCTTACAATTGGTATCAGAGCTGAGAAACGCAAGTTTCGCGGCTCTCGCGATATCAGATTCGAGTTTTGGTAACTAACAGTTTGAGTGTTTTTGTGTTTCACAGCAGTTAGCACAAGTCAGAAGTCTTTTTGCAGGTTGTGAATAAAAAAACAGACGCTTTCAAGACCCTGTGCTTGCTCGTTCAAGACTTTTCGATCCACCTCAAGACTTTTCGATCAGACTTTCTGATCGAAGACCCTCTTCTGCTGCTCTTCGCTGATCGAGAAAGACCCTTAGTGTCTTTTCGATCAGTCTTGCCTCAGTCAAAAAGTACCATTTTTAGACTTTTCGATCGGCTGTTTACAATCGAGAAGTCCAATCCTGCGACTTTTCGATCAGAAGTCTCAATCGAAAAGGTACCCAGTGACTTTTCGATCACCGCCACATCGCAATCGGAAAGTCCCTTTCGAGACTTTTCGATCAAGTCCTCTTTTCGATCCACCCTTTGCGATCGGAAACACTTTTCGATCCATCCCTGCGTGATCGGAAACCACTTTTCGATCCAAACCTTGTGCAATCGGAAAGTATTTTTTGACCCAACCGAAAACCCTTTCAATGGCATTTGATATGGCTAATCTTTCTTCGGCTACTCTGGATATGGATGCCCAAATCGGTACAGCAACAAGACCACCAAGATTGACCTCAGGAAAGGACTTCATGAGCTGGAAGTACAGGTTCGTCAATTATGCTAACTACAATGCTCCCAAGATTATGAGATCTATTGAAGCCGGAGATTATGTTCCGAAGACTCAAACAACTGGACAACCTGATGTGATCAAAGAGAAGCATGAATGGTTAGACACTGATTGGGACAAGGTGGAAAAGGACAGGAAGGCTCTTGCTGCATTAACTATGGCACTCTCACCCGAGGTTGCCGAAGCCTTCAAGGAATACAAGTCTGCTAAAACTTTGTGGGATGCTCTAGTTGATGCATATGAAGGAAACTCAGATATGAGGGAGTCAAGGAAAGAGAATCTTAGAGAGAAATTCAATGACTTCAACTATGTACATGGTGAGAATATAGAAACTCAATTGCAAAGGTTCATCAAGATCGTCACAGCAATGAAAGAAGCTGATGTGACATACACTCAAAAGGAAGTCAACAAGAAGCTGATTAGTTCTTTACCCCCCAACTGGGATAGCACAGTGGAGGTAATGGAAGGAGTCCTGGACTTGAACACAGCAACCCTTAGCTCTCTCATGTCTACAATTCGAGCTTATGAAGAAAAGAAACTCAAGAGGGCAAGAAAACAGGGAATTGGAGCAGCTGCCAAACAAGTGAATCAAGCCTTTATATCGCAGCCCAGTGTTCCAGCAACTCAAACGGTTGATCTGACATCAAGCCCACTAGCTTTTATTTCTCAAACTGCTAGTGGATCCAGTTCCTTAAATGGCTCTAACTTGGTTACATTGGATGTTAACACCTTAGCTAAAGATTCTAGTTTTGCCTTGGGAGTAGGAATAATGAGTTGTTATCAAGCTTTGGTTGCAGGTACTTTACTTCCAAATGACCTGTCCCATGAGGATATGAATCAGGTGAACCCAGACGACCTTGAAAAGATGGACATATCTTATCAAATGGGAATGTCCGCTCTGAGAGCCAAGCAGTATATGGCAAGAACTGGGAGCAAAACTTGGAATGATGGCAAAGGGGTAAAGCTATCTTTCAACAAAGCCAACTTGAGATGCTTCAACTGTAATGAATATGGTCACTATGCCAGAGAGTGCACCAAGCCTAAAGTTGAAAGAGGTGTTAAAGGTGATGAAAAACAGATTTTCAAGAAAAGGGAGGTAGGAGCCGATGATAAAGCTCTTGTTGTTCAAAGCACCCCAGGAGGTTATGACTGGTCTACTCAGGTTGATGATCTCAGTCTAAGTCTTACACACATAGCTATGTTAGCTGAGGAAGAAGCAGAGAAAGAAGCACTGGAGATGAATCAACATGCATTCATGGTAAATACTGGTCCAGGGCCTGAAGCCAAATCCAGCAACACACAGGTATGCAACTGTTCTTGTTCCCATTGTGGGTATTTAATGCTTACAAAGAATATGAATCTAAATTTCATTATGAATCCCTAAACTGTGAACGCGCCACTAGAGAATCAAATAATTTCAAAGATATGGCTAAAGTAAATAGGGATAAGTATGAAGCAGCTAAGCTTGATGTGACGAACCTTGACAATCAATTAAGTGACACTAGAGTCCTGTTGAGAGTTGCTAACACAAAAGTTGAAAAACTAACTAAAGAGGTAGAAGAATTGAGAGATCAACTTGCTAAATCTCAAAGTAAGATAGACGCTAATAATAAGATTCAATCAAAAATGCTGGAAGCAAGATCTCTTTTCTATAACTCTGACGTTAGGATGAAATATGTTCAACAAAATTCAGGTCTAGGTTTTGGAGATGATATCAAAGAAGAAACATCAACTCACACTGTCCCCATGCCCCATATGCATGAAATGATTTCTGAACATACACCATCAAAGGGGACAATAGATTCTTTAGCCGACATAGATAAAAGACTGTCTGAATGCCCTATAAAAATCTCATCTCCTACTTCTAACTCCACTAACACTTCTACTTCTTGTGCAGATGTAGTTAGCAGTAATGGAAGTGAAAAGGCAGAAACTTCAAGTCTTTCAAGTCAAGAGTCTTTTGAAAAATTTGATTGGAATAAAACTGGTTTTCCTATTGATGGTTCCAAACTTAAATTTCCTGAGTCTGATGTCTTTGATAAAATTTCTCTGTGTGACGATTTTAAATTTGGTGCTTGTGATGATAAAGTTACTAAACCTCTAAGACATGTGAGAATTTTGAGAAAAGGTAAGGAACCACGGGTTGCTGGTTCCAAACCTATGAATTCGATTTGCATACATCTGATGTTGGTGTGAATTTGAATGCTTCTGTGTGTGATAATGTGAAGGTGAATGCTAATGTAAATGTTTGTGATACTAAGAATGTGCAGAATGTGCAGGTGAACAGGCCACGTGATCTTATCCCATATCCTGAGGTAAACTCAGTGTATGACCAGTTTGTGCCGGTACAGCGGGAGTATGTGTTAACAACTAGGCCCAGAGGCAAAGTTTGTTGGATAAATAAAAATGATAAACCTTCATGGATATCCACAGGAAAGATCTATTCACAAACTCCCGCTCACCCAAAGAAGCAGTCTTGCCATGTGTGTGGAAATCCCGGACATGTGGCAAGAAATTGCTTACATAGGCCATATGAACCCTACTTTCCCAAAACTCACGTTAAAAATAATCATGGGCAATCATATGGTGGCACAAACAACAAACCTGTCCCTGAAAAGGCAAACACCAAGCTGAAAGTACCAACAGGTCCAAAGGCACCCGCAGTGACCAAAAAGTCTGCACCTCACAAACAAAAGGTGCAGAATAGTGTGCCTTTTAGACCTAAGGCACAAGGTGAGAAGAAGAAGCATGCTTCTCAACCAAAGGGACAGAAAACCAAACTGACCCAAAAATCTCTTGGCAGCCACAAAACTGATTCTCAAAAACATAACAAACCTGTCAAAAAATCAGTAACTGTGTCTGAACATGTTTTGCATGATAAACATTTTTCTCATGACAACTGGAATGTTAAAAAGAAGGTGAACCAAGAGTATGTTCCCAAAGGAGTGTATAAAAAACACTCTAAACAATTTGATGAAGCTAAACCGACAAAAACTAATGTTTATCAAATTCCCTCAAAAAGAAAACAGGTTCACAACAAAGCAAAGGAGATGCATCCACCAAGTTGCACTACAAAACCATCATCCTTTGAGCCATACAATTGCAGCCCTACGTTACCCAGTCTTAAAAAGGTCTGGGTACCTAAATCTAACTAACTTCTCCTATGTATGCAGGAACAGCCAAGGAGGCCTGTCAGCAACCTATGGTACGTTGATAGTGGTTGTTCCAGGCATATGACGGGTGACCTATCCCTACTGCAAGACTTGGAAAAATTTGATGGAGGGTATGTGTCATTCGCCGGAGGAGTTGGAGGATATATCAGTCAGAAAGGCACAGTGCGCAATCGGTTGTCTCAGCTTCAATGATGTCAATTATGTTGAGCAGTTAAAACACAACTTGTTAAGTGTTTCACAGATATGTGATCGGGAGTATCCAGTCCTCTTCAACAATAAAGAATGTCTCATTCTTAAACCTGGATACTCCATCCCTGACGATTGGGTGCTGATGAGAACACCAAGATATGGTAACTCCTATGTGCTCAACATGCAGAAACCCCCCACATCTGAGGTGGCCTGTCTCCTTTCTAAAACTGCTGAGAACCACGCTCAGTTGTGGCACAGAAGATTGGGGCACATGAATCTGAAGAATCTGAATCGCCTTGCTAGGGGAGGACTTGTTAAAGACCTTCCAATCAAAGAATTTGTGCTCAAGGAGAAATGTGTGGCTTGTGCTAAGGGGAAGCAGCACAAACGACCACACAAACCAAAGGTGTTCAGCAGAATTTCATCCGCACTGGAGCTGCTTCACATGGACCTATTTGGTCCAGTCAGTATGTTAAGTCTTAACCGATGTGCATTTTGTTTAGTTATTACTGACGATTTTTCCCGTTTCACTTGGGTGTTCTTCTTGTCAAAGAAAAGTGATGTTGCAGGTATACTGATTGCTTTCATCAAGCTCATTGAAAACAAATTGAAGCAGAAAGTGAAGGCCATCAGGAGTGATAATGGGACTGAGTTTAAAAATCAAAGTATTGATAACTTCTGTGCTGATCAGGGAATTGAGCATCAATACAGTGCCCCCTACACCCCTCAGCAGAATGGCATTGCAGAACGACGCAACAGGACCCTGATTGAAGCAGCTCGTACTATGCTGTGTGACTCAAAGCTACCGACTATGTTTTGGGCAGAAGCAGTTAACACTGCGTGTTATGTCCAGAATCGGGTGCTCATCAATAAGCGGCAGCAGAAAACCCCATATGAGCTGATCTACCATGATAAGCCCAGAATTGGCCACCTTCGGGCTTTTGGGTGCCTCTGCACCGTTTTAGTAAACACTGATGTGCCTAAATTTGCGGCTAAATCTGATGAATGTTATTTTGTAGGTTACTCTGCCAGCTCTGCTTACAGGGTATTCAACAAAACTACCGGGATTGTGATGGAATCCACCAATGTGGATTGGCTAGAAGAAAATCCATCAGATGGTGGAGTGGGTCCTCCTCATGCTTTTGACTATAACCAATTCTTCCGTCCGTTTGGTTTGGAACCTGTCATCGCTGAAGAATTATTTGAAGATCCAGTTTCAGGACCGTCCTTACCATACTCCGTTGCCAAGGCTCCAGTTGTTGCCTCTGGAATTGAAACCACACCAGTACAGGAGTCTGCAGATCCTGTAGATGTTCATGAAGCAGATGTCAACCCCGGGTCCGACACTCCTGAAACACAGGGAGCCGATACAGAAGGTGAAGTTGAAACACATGATGAGCCCGATCAATCAAATTTACCTCCTGAAATCCCAGTTCAAGCCGTTGCAGAAACCAGAATCCATAAACACCACCCCTTGGAAAACATCATTGGTCCGTTAGCATCCGGGGTGGTAACAAGAAGCCAATCAGGGGACATCAATCATTGTATGTACTCCTGTTTTATTTCACAAATTGAGCCCCCCAACATCACTATGGCCTTGACAGACCCTAGTTGGGTAGAGGCTATGCATGAAGAACTAAACCAATTCTCACGGCTTCAAGTTTGGAGGTTAGTAGAACGGCCTGCTGACAAAAAGGTCATCACTACTCGGTGGCTTTACAAGAACAAAAAGGATGACAACGGCATCATTGTCAGAAACAAGGCCAGGTTGGTGGTTCAAGGCCACAGACAGATTCAAGGAGTGGACTATGATGAAGTATATGCACCAGTTGCCCGTTTAGAGGCGATAAGAGTTTTCTTAGCCTATGCATCCTACATGAATTTCACGGTCTATCAGTTGGACGTGAAAACAGCCTTTTTATATGCCGAAATGGATGAAGAGGTATATGTCACTCAACCTCCTGGTTTCATTGATGAGGAACACCCGTATCATGTGTTCAAGCTAGACAAGGCCTTGTATGGCTTACACCAGGCCCCTCGGTCTTGGTACAAGACTCTGACTGATCATCTTCTAGCACACGGGTACACAAGAGGCATAGTGGATCAGACACTTTTCAGGAAGGAGGTTGGGAATGACATAATCATGGTGCAAGTATATGTTGATGACATTATCTTCGGCTCAACCAATGAAGACTTGTGCAAAGAGTTTGAGAAGGTAATGCGCACAAAGTTTGAGATGAGTCAGATGGGCGAGATGGAGTTTTTCCTCGCCTTACAAGTAAAGCAAAGTGACAATGGGATACTTATCCATCAGGCCAAATATGTCACAGAAATTTTGGAGAAATACAAAATGATGGATGCAAAGCCTGTCTCCACACCTATGGCGGCCAGACCAGCAATTACCAGGGATCCAGACGGTCAACCGGTGAGCGAACACATGTACCGGTCTATGATTGGGTCTTTGATGTACTTAACCGCCAGCCGTCCAGACATCATGCTAGCTGTGTGCCAATGTGCACGCTATCAGGCTAATCCTAAACTCTCTCATCTCTCTGCTGTTAAACGTATTTTTAAATATTTGAAGGGTCGGCCTCGACTAGGCCTCTGGTACCCTAAAGACTCAGGATTTAATCTGTATGCTTTTTCTGACAGCGATTATGGCGGTAATGAGCTTGACAGGAAATCCACATCTGCTGGAGCTCAATTTTTAGGGGACAGGTTGGTATCCTGGCAGAGCAAGAAGCAGCACACGGTGTCCCAGTCGACAGCCGAAGCAGAATATGTGGCTGCATCTGCTTGTTGTTCACAGGTGGTATGGTTGCAGCATCAGCTGGGAGATTACGGTTTGAATTTTTTCGATACTCCCATTTTTTGTGATAACAATGCTGCATTGCAAATTGTGAAAAATCCTGTGCAGCACTCCAAGACCAAACACATAGATATAAAAACGCACTTCATTCGGGATTGCTATGACCGCAGGCTCATTCATTTAGAACGGGTGGCATCGGATGACAATGTGGCGGATATGTTCACAAAACCCCTTCCAAGTGCCAATTTTGAAATGTGTCTCAAAGGCCTCCGGATGATAGCCTTTGATGAGTAGTCTGGCAACTGTTTTTATGTTTCATTTATTATTTAACAAAAATTGAAAAATTAAAAACAACAAAAATAGTGTTTTTTTTTGTAATTAAAAAAAATCTAAAAGCAAGGGGAAGATATAAGATTTACATTTTCTCTAAAGTGTGTGCTTTTAAATTTTTTTCTGGTTTTGGTTGACCAGGCTGGGAAGTGATATAAATTTCCAGGTGTTTGCTGACTGACACGTGTAAGGTGGAAGTGAAAAGCAGTGATTCATGGTCGATATGCTTGGTAGGCTCTGCTGACAATCAATCAAAAGGTATGTTTTTATCACAACACTTGAAGATAACGTATGATGCTTGAAAGGGAGCACACACTTAGGTTAGTACAATTTCTATTTGACTGTGCATCAGGAATCCTGAGACACACGCCCGGTTCTGAGTTTTGATGTCATGCTCAAAAATCCCATTCCCTCTGCTTTGCGTAAGCAATGACCTGGGAATGTTGTACGTGAGTTAGGACTCCTCTGTTCTGCGAAAGCGGAGACCTGGAACCTCCCTGATCCACGTACGTCTTAGATCACATTGTATATATATGTTAAACCTAAAAGATGCCAATGTGCACAATCAAAAGAGACCCTCAAGCGTCCAAAACCCTCAGCCTTTGTCACTGATGAGAGCATTATTAAAAATGTTTCAAAAATTCAGTTGACTTTGTATATTATCCAACAAAACCTCCGTGATCTATTCTTTCTTTTCTCAATCCAGTCTGGAGCATGATATTGGGCTTAAGGAAAGGTGTCGTGAAAAATGTTGTATGGAAGCCAGATGTACTTGATAGAATGTACAAACTATACCTAGGACTTATGTGTGTGACCTGGACAGATTTTCATATTTAATAAACCTGAAAAAAATATAAATTAAAGTGATGAAACTGCCTGAGTAAGCGAAAGCGGCATGAGTTTAAAGATGGACCAATAATACCGGCAATCGCCTGAACACGTGAAGTAACTGAAGCTAAAAAGGGTTCCTCAGTCACAGACTATCTGGTATGATCCTTTATAATGCCTCTTCACTCGAAATCTCAGATCGGTTAAGATTTTTGGTTGTTTATGTTATCTTGTTATTTTATCTTAATTTGTATTTTTTTTGTTTTGTTTTATTTTTATCTATTTAAGGTTGCCAGATATTAAATCTCTCGGGCTTGAGTTCAGGGGAAGTTTTCTGTAGTTAACGGGGTTTGAGTTTAAGTGTTTGATGTTAGTAAGAGAGATTGTTTGTTTCTAAGTTTGTGGGTTAAAAGGGTAACATTCAAAAGTTAAAGGGGGTTAAGTGAATTTTTTTTTAATAAAAATTAGAACAAAAACAAGGAGAGCCGGCGGCTCCCCTCCCCATTACCATCTCATCTCTTTCTCTCTCTCCAAACCCTAACTCTCTCTCCACCCTCGCCGACCACCACCACCACCTGCTGCCACCACCGTCACTCACCACCACACCGTTCGCCACCACCCTTCGAGCTCACCACCATCATCCGCATCAAAACCGACCACCAAAACCCCTCCAATTGCGCACATCACCACCGCCACTGTCCTCTTCAATCCGCCACCCTCCGCCACCGTTGCCGTCATCCGACGCCTCTCCCTTAGTCGGAATCAACCTCCGATCACTCTCCCGTGATTGATTTTGAGCCATGGCCCCTCGCTTGAAGCGTGCGGCTCAACCTCGACAGGACCGTCTTGAGTAAGTGCTATTTTGGTTATGATTATTGGTTGGGAGGGTAAATGTGTCTAATTGCAGGTGCTTGGGATTGTGGTTAAGAGTTAATCTTTCAAAAAAATTGCATAATCTATGGTGTTGCAGGTCTAGAATGAAGATGATGAGACTTTTCGATCGACCAGGGGCTTCTCGATCAGGCTGTGAAGCTTTTCGATCGGCCCCTGGGTACTTCTCGATCACCGATTTCCGATGGCCGGGAGCCTCTTGATCGAAAACTACACTTTTCGATCAGGAGGATGGGCTTCTCGATCGTGAGTTTAGACTTCTCGATCAGGAGCTTAGGCTTCTCGATCAGGAGTCTGGGCTTTTCGATCAGGAGTTAGCGCTTTTCGATCGAGAGATTATGCTCTTTTCGATCAGGCTTCTCGGTAACAAGTGACTTTTCGACTCACTTTTCGATCGGATGGATGATTTTCGATCGGGGACCTAGTTCTCGATCGAAAAGGTACCTGATGATGTGTTTCGAATGTCTTTTGTCCATTTTAAGCCGTTATGCTGCCCGATTTGGTTTTAAATGCTTATAAACTAATGATTTGTTATGTGTTTTGGATTTCATCTGTGTTTGTGAGTGCAGGGACTTAGAATTTATCAAGGATCACAATACGGTGGCATATTTGCTTGATCCACCTGCAGAGTACCGGGAGAAGTATGAGTCAATGATTGAAGGACTGAAGAAGTGTTGTTTACACTTTGCACTTACAGCAAACCCTGTTATCTGCAAGCGTATGCAACAGGAGTTTTGGAAGACGGCATACGTATCTGATGATGGAAGGCAGATAATAGCCAAGATACAAGCAACAAAAGTGGTTTTGTCTGAGGAGAATTTCAGACAGGCCCTCAGACTGAAAGATGTTGCTGCTGATCCTATTGCTCTTGACAAAGAAATGGTGTCTCAATGCCTGAAAGAAATGGGTTATCACACAGTTTCTCCTCCTACTATGAAGGCTCTCCTTCCACCATACTGGAGAATGCTGGCCCATTACTTGCAGAAGTGTGTGATTGCAAAGAAGAGCTCAACAGATCAACTGAACCAAGTGCACACCCATGCTATGGTGTCACTTGTTAGAGGGGTTCGATTCAACTGGTCAAGGTTGATTTTTGATGATGTGAAGGCAGTAGTGATCAGAGATAAAAAGTTTGCAGCCGTTCCAAGGTTCATCCAGCTTAGCTCTGGATTCAAGATATCCAGCTTTGAGGAAGACCAATGACACTCATGATACTAAGCCTATGGGCGATTGAGGTTTTCCTGATGATTAATCCGAAGAAGAAACTGACTGATCAAGGTACCGTTTGGGAACAAGTTTGGTAAGTTTGCTGAGATAACAAGAGAGGAGGTTCCTGTAGCACAGAAATGCAGTTATTGATGAAGAACATAATGTACCTGCCTCTAAGAAGCCTGTTACTGAACTGACAGATAGTTCAGATTGGGAAGATTTTGATCTTGAAGACGTGCAGATTGGTGCATTGAACTTTGAAGGTGAAGAGTATATCAATTATGATACATACCTTGACGACATCAATATTGAAGATGTTGAGACTGAGATTGCTGAGACGCCATTGATAAGAAAGCGGAAAGCTACTGAGGAGCCTCCCCTTGGTACTTCTGCTACTACAGAGCAGACTGATGAAGTAGAGATTACTACACAACACACTGCAGAAACTCCACATGACCCTAGAAGAAAAAGATTAGATCCTCGTGCACCACCAGTAACCAGTACCGGTGCTGATCAATCATCTTCACAACCCACAGCCCAAGACAAAGGAAAAGCGGTGGAGACACCCGAGTTCAGATTGGAAAAGGAACTCAGAACTGAAATTGCACAGTTAAAAGCCCAAAACACTGCCCAAAGTGAGATGATTGGAGATCTTGTTGACATACAGAAGATTCATGCTACAGAACTGGAGAATCAGAAGAAGGTCAACAGACAGTTTTCAAGTCAGATTAAAGAATTGCATAGAATGATAAAACAGCTTACTTCGGCTGGTACAAGTGACTCAAAGAAAGATGACAAAGGAGATCCAGGAAACAAGGAAGGAAATCCAGGTGCCAGTAGTTCATCTCAATCACCTGTATTTGACTTTGAGTCAGACATTCCTGATACTTCTGGCCCAGTATTACCTGAAGCTACTGATAAAGACACAAGAGACAGAGAATACATGACTGTGCCTGCTTCAGAATTTGATAGTGGTTGGGAGGCTCAGACATATGCTTATCCTCCTGAAAGGTATTTGATTCAGCTGGGAGATCATTATCATGACAAAAGGGGGATTACTAAAGAAATCAAATCCTGGATGTTTGATGCTGAGAAGAACATGTTTGAGGTCACAAGAAAGGGTCAGTATCCTCTGGAGTATTACAAAAGCTGGACCCAGTTTTATTCTTGGACAAATGTGGATCTGATAATGTTGTTTAAGGCCCCGTAGTTACAAACCCATCACAGAATGATCAGGCTAAGTACTTCTACAGAAAATTGGAGAATGCAGTGCTTAGCAAATTCAAAAGGTTTGAAGACTTTCCCCACAAGAAGTCATATGTTAAAAAATACAGAGGTGTGTTCAAGTGGGATGGGAAGAAAGGTAGTGGGTCTAAGAAGCAGTTCACTAATGTGTTGTACCCTCCAACAGAGAAGACAAAGACAATACCTCTGCCAATGCATCATCCTGAGGGTTGTCTACATGACTTTCAAACTTGGGCATACAGTGACTACTCTGGTGAAGCAAAGATTCTCTGTGAATCAAAGACAATGAATGTTATGGAGGTTCATGATCTGATGAGATTTCATAAGAAGGATATATTAGTTCTGGCCAAGCATCAGATCGAAAGCAACACGGAGACTGAAGAATATGCTAAATGCTACACGCGAGCTGTTGCAGAGATTGTGGCTAAAGAGTTATGGTATGATCCAGCAACGGTGCAGCTATCAAAGAAGTTCAGAATGTGAGACAGCTGTCTAATGCTAAAGCCTAGGGGAAGATTGTAGAGACCATAATTTTTTGAGGCTTTTGCATTAGAAATCTTTTCGGGCTAGTTCTAATTGTAATTGGGTTAATTAGTTCTATGGGTTGTTGATGGGTCTTGAGTCCGGTCGCAATATAGGCCATGTGGGCCGAAATATTTTGGCTTGGTTAGCAAGTTAGGCTTTCCTATATAAGGTTAGCTAATCTAGGTGTTTAAGGTTGTTGATTCACTAGGGTTTTTGTGGGTGTTTTGCGGATTCAAGTGTGTACCGAATTCACTTTGTGAATTCGTAGTTCTCAAGTGTAGTAATCGGATATACTTCAAGCTTTGCAATTCGGTTTGTGTTTCTTTTACGTGTTTTATTGTATTTGCTATATGTCACACCCCGTATTTTATTGTGTCGGGTGCGAGCGAGATGGATCATAGTCAAGATTACATAGAACGACCTCTGGATGATTAAACAACTAGAGCCGTTTAACAAGTTAAATTAATTCAAAAGGTGGAGTTTCATTCAAAGTTGCAGCGGAAATAGTAGTGAAAACATGTTTGTCTTAATTGTTAATAAAACAATTACATTTCAAAAAGATTTGAGAACATGACACCGTTAGGTGTTATGCAATGAAATCTCCAAAAGTACAGCTCGGTTTGACCATGACTCCAGAAATAGAAAATGCAGGTCCTAAATGATATGATGTCCTGAATGCAGTAGAGTTCAATCACCTGAGAATTCATATACTAAAACGAGTCAACATAAAGTTGGTGAGTTCACAGGTTTAGATAGCATGCATGTAAAGTTTGATAAACAATTTGATTGAATCATTCCATCGTTTGACAATATGTTTAGATACTGTTTTATAAATTACCATGAACCTTGAATACCGAAACTAACTGATTACCCACTCATGATACTATGTCCAACAGTACCGCATGGTCAAATATAACTGTATGTACTCTTCTGACTATTAAAACGGAGCCAGGATTGGAGCTACCAATCAGAGTAGGGGCGTTAACCCAATAGATCTATCCACGAGTCATCGTTTCTGTTCGTAAATTAATCGGATTCAACTAATAGTGGGGTTTCATCATAACATGAACAAGCATGATATAATATGATTTGGACTAGAAAAGTTCATGTAATCAATATGGTAACAAGTAATCTATCTGTCAGGCAATGATTTATGTTTGTAATGAATTCTCCCCCAAGTATTAAAACTGTAAAAGAAAGGGGCCGTGAAAACTCACCTGAATACAAGTAATTCAGTAAGGTAGGCAAGTAAGCAGTCCTATACAATGTTACAAGACAACTTAGAATTGTAGAAATTGGGTTGACATCTAAGTCACTCCAATTTGGTTGGTCAAGTCTTGGCGTCATGGTAACCCGTTAATATATTACGACATCGTTGACCAAATTAAATATTTATTGAAAATAAATATTTATTGCGCGATAATAAATTATTATTTATTTTCATGATAAAAATTAGTTTAGAAATAGTTTATATTTTCCAAATAAATATCATGTGAGTTCAAAGGACATTTATAGGACGAAACGACGGTTTAAGGTCAAAACGGGCTTTTTGCCGGTTCTAGCCGCATTTCACGTTATTTGTAAATATGACTAAGGCAATGATCAAACAAATAAATACACATTTATTTTCATCATGGAATCATATCGATACAGAAAATTTAAGTTCAAAAGTCTAAGTTCATAGTTTTGTCGGTTTTGCCGGTATGTGTCCGTTTTAGCCGGTTTTGATCCCGTGACTCGTTCAAGGGTTTTGTAAACTACCAAAACACTTTGTAAACCTATTATAAGTCATCTAAAGTCCTTAAAGGTGTTCAAGATCAGTTGTAACCTCTGTTTACACATCTTTACAAAAATGGGTTTTCCGGGCCCGTAAAGTGTCCGTTTTTGGTCCCGTTTTCCCCCAAATTTAGCTATTTTCAAAAGGGATCTTGTACTAGGGTTTTTAAGGCTAAAGGCATCATTTAAAATCACTTTAGAAGGGGTCAAAGTTTCTGACCTAAATTAGCCCTAATTTAACTATAGTTTCCGGGACTTTTTAGTGGTTTATTTTTATAGATTTAGCCGTCCAAACATATCAATAAGTCATTTGGTGCTATCCACAACCTTCTAACATGCTAAAAATTTCGGACCTAGGGTTCCAAGAGTCACAAATTTCGGATCTAGAGGTTTGTTCATAAAACCAAGGCATAATGTACACATACTAGCATCATAACACTTGTTTTGCTATAGATCTACATAATGTAGCATATGAGGGGTTCAAAATATACGAAATCACTAGTAGAAACACAAGATGTGCTAGATCTAACATGAATATAAACAAACATGTAGGTTATTATCATCATAGAAGAAAATATAAGTTTAAAGTCACCATTTTTAACCAAGACTTGTGTATGGAGTTCTAGATGGAAAATGTAACTAGTTAACATGAATAACTAGTGAAAAATCAAGAAAATAATGTCTACTAACTTGTAGAAAACGTGGAGGAGGATGAAGGATGGTAGATCTTGCTTCCTTGTTGCTCCTAGTATCTTTAATCTTCAAGTAAACTTGTGTTTTGATGAAAGAAAACTAGAGAGAGAGTAGAGAGAGAGAGTGGCGACGGTTGGGAGAAAGAGGAGAGAAAGTGTGTGTTTTCTTTTGTGGAAGTAAAAGGGAGTGGCTAGGGTTTCTACTTTGAGATTCTATATATATGGCACACACATAAAGGGAAAGGAACCAAGTAAGTCAAGGGTTTGGTCCAAGAAAAGGTGGTGGTGGCGGTTTGTGGTTTGGCCGAAAAGGGAGAGACCAAGGGGGGGCGGTTCGTGAGGAGTAAGGAGGGAGGAGGAGGAGGTGGTCAACTAAGCATCTTGTAGTACATGTAGGTTGGTGTAAGAGTTCTAGGGTGGTGAGGTGATGGTTAAGGTTGTGTAGGTGATGATGATGAAGTACATGGTGAATAGTCTTTGCTTTATGGTTGGGTAATTAGTAGGTAATTAGGAGAAAGGTGGTAGATTACTACTAATGATAGATGCTAATTGTCGAGTGTCGGGTTTTGATCACGAAAGATAATATGACCAAAGGCGACAATTGAATTTAATCATGCATGGAAATGAACATGCATGGAGGATGATGAATCAAGGTTAAAGAAAAGAAATGATACAAGTCTTGTTTAAAGGTCAAACGGTGTTAAATGGTGAAAAACGTTGACGTTGCTTGTTTTATATAAAAACCTAATGGTTTTTCGCTATAAAAATACTAAACGTTAAAATGATTTATTATTTGACGTAGTCGATAAATAAATGGATAAACGTTATCGTTAAATGACTATTTTACGTCAAATAGTGACACGAACTTTGAACGCATGCAAAATACTACAAAGGTGACGAGATAATATAAAAACTCTTTTTATATTAGAATATATATATTGTTGTGAAATGTTTCTTATTATTAAAGTTCCACCGATCATATATATAATGTTCTTGTTTTTAAGGTCGATTGTCGAGATATTAAATTAGGGTTACACCAAGACTAACGGATAGATGCACATTACGTTATCTATGTTAACTAAAACACAGATTTATGCACACAGAAACAGGTAATTACACGTATTATTATATGCTTTGACTTAGGAAACTTACGGGTTGTCACACTATATTTCACTGATTTCTACTTGAATCACTTGTTAATCTCGGATTCCGCACGAGGTTAATAAGTATTGATATCGCGTGAGGAACTAATCGATCCTTACAACAAACAATTGCATTCATACCAAAACAATATATAGTATGTTGTTGAGCATTTACTGGTTAGTAATTGTCAAACTCATTATCGGTTTGATTGCTCATTTACATAAAGTAATTAATTGAACTGTAGGGCGTGAAATCGGTGGTCGATCAACCTCGTCTGAAGCGGTTGAAAATAAAAAGGTAAATATTTTCCAGTCAAGTTTCATTCCGTTCTATAGTTTCACAGTAATCTGTTTGGTAATGTCATGTAGTCCCATTTTAAATGTTATTTGGTACCTCAAACACTTGGGCCAACTAGAGATTGTTGGAACAAATGGTGAGATGTGTACCAAACAAAGTTCAACTGACTTTGAAGTTGCTCCGGAACTTAATGTGATGTTCATCCGGATGTTTTAAGTTCATTTGGATATCAATTGAATTGTAGGACCTGATGACCCATACTACTTGCAAAAAAATGGCACTCCTCAGTCCATATCTATCATGGTGGTAAGTATTTCAAAATTGGTATATATATTATGATCAATTTCCATAACCTAATTATCAATTATATATTTTGGTATAGGAAGGAATACAAGAAAAAATGGTCCTAATTAAGCTAAAATCTGGACAGTTGAAGATGAAGACCACGTGGTAGTGTTGTTGCCTCCCGGATTGAAAATTAGATTGAGAATAATGCTTGTATGTAGTGTAATTTTCTTTAATTGTTAATTTGTATTTCATTTGAATTTGACTTGTAATTGAATTTTATTTGATTTGTAATTAATAATTTGTAATAGCTTTTAAATTGGCCACGCGTATAGCAAGGACCCATCTGATTTCAACAACCTTTTGGTTACTTTTTCTTCTTCCCAAATATATGTGGGTAAAACACAAATATATGTGACCATATAATACCAAAGGCCACACTTTTTATATTTTATCGTGGCCATTGCCACCCTTTGGCCACGCGTATTGGGACAAAATATCTCATTTCAACTACCCTTTGGCCACTTTTTTTTCCAAATATATGTGGCTAAAAGACAAATATACGTGACCATATAATACCGAAGGCCACACTTTTTATATTTTAACGTGGCGGTTGCCACCCTTTGGCCACGCGTATTGGGACAAAATATCTGATTTCAACTACCCTTTGGCCACTTTTTTTTTTCTAAATATATGTGGCTAAAACACAAATATACGTGACCATATAATACCAAAGGCCACGCTTTTTATATTTTAATGTGACCATTGCCACCCTTTGGCCACGCGTATTGGGACAAAATGTATGATTTCAGCAACCCATTTGGCCACGTTTTTTCATATCATATGTGGCTAAAAGACAAATATACGTGACCATGTAATACCAAAGGCCACGCTATTCATATTTTAACGTGGCGGTTGCCACCCTTTGGCCACGCGTATTGGGACAAAAATTATAATTTCAGCAACCCATTTGGCCACGTTTTTTTATAATATATGTGGCTAAGACACAAATATACGTGACCATATAATACCAAAGGCCACGCTTTTGATATTTTAACGTGGCCGTTGCCACCCTTTGGCCACGCGTATTGTGACAAAATGTATGATTTCAGCAACCCTTTGGCCACGTATTTTTATAATGTATGTGGCTAAAAAACAAATATATGTGACCATATAATACCAAAGGCCACGTTAAACAAACACATGTGGCCGTTGGGACCCTTTGGCCACGTTTTCCAGAAGAATTGTTTGATTACAACGATAAATATTGGTACCCTATAGCCACGCTTATAGGTGGCTTCAGCCACTGATATTGTAACGTAGCCGTAGGGTACATAAGGTGACGGGACCTTTGGTGTCGATTGGAATGGAAAAAAAAACGTGACCAAACACCTTTGGTCACGGTTTTTTCCGTGGCCAAAGGTGAATTTTGACGTAGTGTTCTGACTGGTCTGACCCGTTCTGAAGTTGGTGGCTTCGGCCACTGATATTGTAACCAATTTGTAGCATTGTCAGATGTCTCAGAAAACATCTATGTTCCTCCCTCATACACACAGTAGTATTATTGGAGCTAATTCATGTAAAAATTAAATAGAAATAGAATAGAAACATGACGTATAATGGGAAATTCAATCACTTTGACCATCATATGCTTATATGGTTCAAGAAGGACCTTTTGAATTGCTAAAACTTTTGCAAATAGATGTGACAATTTCTTTCTTTTTCGACGACAGCCTCTTAGCCTAATGGCATTCCCTAACAAATTTATGAGTGTTCAAGTACCATAAAATGAGAATTACATGCATTTTAAGGGTGTGTATTCATCTTCAAATTTATAAACATAACCTGATGTTAGTAACACTACTATATCATATTGACCATCACATGCACACACCTTGTTCTGCTCTAGCTTGGACACAATCACAAATCTTTTTTGTCAAGTAAAAAATGGTAAGATTTGAAGTCACAACTTCTTCACCTATACCAACCTACAAAGAAAATATGCAAGGTTAATTTGGATCAAGAAAGTTTAAAATTAATTTCAATTTATGAAAGTAAGACACACCATGTGTTGGGTGTTACCGGAGAGTGCATTCCTATGCCACATGAGATGCCTTCCTAACCATGAGTCGAACAAAATAGTAAAATGCTAAAAATGAAGGGATGAAAATCATTTAAGCAAAGAAAAAATGATGAAACTGCACATAACAATATATGGATCATTCTTATAATCAAGTGGATTATCTTCACTGCTGGAAGAGCATCTATACAAGAATTACTAATGAACTGAAGATGGATACATATATCATGATATCAGTTATCATCAGAGTTTTACTATTCTAACAACTTAATTTGTAGAACCAATGATTAACTGTGGTTTAAGAAATCAGAATTTGAATTGAGAGGGATAAATAGGCAATATCCATTTATAGCAAGTACAATTTTTTTTTAAATAATGGGATCTCATCAACAAACTTGTAACACGTTTGCTACTTACATCGCTGGATGAACTTCGATCATAAGCCAGGTTCACTTGTAACTCTTGGTCTCTACTCGCCACCCTTGTCACTGATTATGGAATTTAAAGCAGGTCAAAGATTCATGTCCATTTTTGAAGTATTGTACATATTTAATGTATTATATATTTTTAAAAAATATCATTATGTATATAGTTACAATCATATATTTTAAAACCGATTTAAGAGCTTGCAAGCATTACTTCAGCCGACTTTCAAGCCACTTCATTAAGATAAATTTTTTAACATTTACACATTGGACCTGTTGAAGATAAAATAGACTCCAATCCTGACCAAAATTGCAATATCCAATTTTTGCACATGAACATGTATCCAGTATATATGGACTTTTTTCTTTCTAAAAACACATAATCAAGTTAACATGAGCCACCAGAAACACAAAGATCGGTATTTTTTATTATATAAAAATGAATTCCAAAGACTCTTACTCTGCTTGTGGAACGTCATCAATTTCTTCAGACCCTTATGAAACTTTGTATGAAAATGAAGTCGATGTCAAATTAAGAGGCCTCCCTCATACGCACAGTATTAAAATTAGCCATCTCCTTTCTAAAACTATAAACAATAACTTAACATGAACTAAAGAAGGCATATAATAGTCCTAATGAGCAGGTTGAATACACATCCAAACATGTGCCCAACCCTCTTCAAATGACAGAAAATTCAAGAGATTATAAATAGATACAAGTAATGTTTTCATTTCTACAAATTGCTAAAAACAGAAACATAATAACCAAGAGAAATCGCAAACATGGAAGCACAATGAGAGCCGGATACTAACCAAGAGAAGTCGCGGAAAGCAGAAAATTGCATAAACCACTGCACACACACACACATGAAAACTCTGTTACATAAAATCTTAAATTTTTACCATAGCCATACCCAAAACTCGGGCGTGATGACAATGAACCTTACAAAGCAAATTAGAGCGGTGGGTATAAACAAACCTGCATACACAAATGAGTCTCTAAGATATTGGCCTCACACTAATTAAGCTAGTTTCTAAACTTGCTAGACCTGAAAACAATTACCAAATGAATATATCAAAGGAAAAGGAGTCGCACTCCAATATAAAGCACATTTTAGTTACAATATATTAGATATCAAGAGTTGTATATAACAATTAGTAATACCTGACGAAGCAAAACATCGTTGTTCTGTAGCTTAGAAACATAGGTTTCTGATGAAATGACTTCAAAAACTTGGTCTGTTTATATGTGATCTCCAGTAGTTCTTGTAGTGTTTTGGTTCCCCAATTTCATGCGATCTAACGAGCTATTCGGAGATTTCTACAGATAACATAAATGTAATCCTGGTCAATTCAAAAGCTGTTAATATCTTAAATCAATCTATAATCAATCAAACTTCAAAAACAACAATCAGAAGCACATACAAACACTATGTTTAACAGTTTGATCTGATTTTGATTTTTATAAAGGTCATATAATACAAGATTAGACAACCATTACGAAGTAAAAAAAGTGACAGCTCGAAATAGTAAATGTATTGCAGAATATAATTTAGAAATTTTCATCTACTTCAATTCAATTCAATGTAAGTAGACAAATTAGACATAACAAAGTTATATACTTATATAATGTAACAAAATCAGCAAGATAACTATAAAAAACACCAAAAAGGAACAACAAAATTACCTAAGAAGCAAATTAGTTCCAAAGTACTCAAAGAACTTCAACACTTGTAATCTCCAACAAAAAGAAGATTACTTCACAGATGAAAATTGTATACTGTTATTCAAAATAATCTAAACATTCAGTATTGAATCACAAATAAAAAGGTTACTATTTTTGAAGAGATTATTTTCTATGGGCTCCACCATGATTTGGCATCTCGACACACCTCTACAGCCAAGGCATATAGTTTAGGACTAAACATATGGAAATGATTGAACAAATGTGCTTAAAAATATACCCGAAATTCCTGCTGATAAGATCCAGGTACATTCTCCTTCAGCCCCTAAATACACAAACATTTTTCACAACTTCTCGACATATTCTTAAGTGGGTCAAAATCTTATAACCAAAGCCTTTTCACATTTTCTTTAATATTACAACTATTCTAATTTAAAATCAGAAAAAGAAAGTCAAAATGATGCCTAAATGAATGAGTGGTCTTGAAGTATGAGATAGGTATCCTCGGTAATCTCTTACAAAATGAAAACATGAGAAGCCTAGGTCCCTGCAAAACAAACTATGCGACCCATAGTCAATTGAGGTAAAAAAATGATATTTACATCAGTTGCAACCCCTTCCAATAAAAAAATCTGATCCGAGAATCAAAGTTCATTAGCTTAGAAAATTATACACACTAAAACACAAACCTAAAAACATACCTCCGAGTCCAACCCTTGTAGCAGAATTCGGGGCCATGCTCCCACTTCTCAACCTCACTAATTCACCATTTGGCAAGCATACAACTACTACAATTAAATAATCAGATGATATAAATCAACAACTTGTGTTTGAGAAAAGAAAAAACTGCAACAATTGAGAACAAACCAAGAAAATCAGAAAACCCAAAAATCTTACAAAAAATCTCGTATTCAACATAAAGGAATGTACCAAAACCAAACAACCTGAACAGAGATAACAAAAAGACAACAGGAAAAACATTCAGCCCGAAAAATCAAAAGAAAAAAACGAATCCCGGATATCAGGTCTGTAATAATTCTTTTTTTAGATCTGGGAAGCTATCAACTGAACAAAAAATAACCATATGCTGAAGCTTTCAATTGTCTCCGACACGAAACAGATAGTAAAGGAAATCATACGAAGACCAAAATCTACACAATCAATAACTACAAACAAAAACAAAGAAACAATTAATGAAAATAATTCAAAGAAGAATGCAAGCTTCATTAAGAAATAAATAACGCATACCTCAGAAATCGACGATGGTTCACTGAGATTGATATCATTTGCAATTTTAAAGATGGAGAGAGGCTATATCTGAATCAAAGATAGTGAAGGGATTCAAATTTCAAATTTTCTGCAGAGAGAAGAAGGTCGATTCTTTCTTAGATTAGGTGTCTGGCTGTCTGAATTTTTGAATTGTGGTTTGAATTAGGGCAGGAATGAAGACAACTGAGAAAGAGAAGTAGGGCAATCTCACGAATCGGGTAAGAATCTTCGGATTATGGGACTGTGTAAAAGAAAAGGGAGAAAGACAAAGGGAAGCTTACCGGATTTGGGTGAGAGTGCTTTGACCTGCAGCCTCCTTCATGATGTACATTCTGCTTGTTTGTTTGTACATCTTCAATTTTCAACATTCATGCTTCACTAAGTTGTACATCATACTTTCCCTCTTATACATGTCTTAAAAATTCAACTTTCAACATTCTCTCTCCAATCTCTATTATAAAGTACTAGTCGCGTACCCGCGCGTTGCGGCGGCGACAGTTCATAAGACGTTATTTATTTGTAATGCAGATGTCAAACGTGCGGAGCCATATTGGACGGATGAACGGGGATGGGCGTCATGTTGTGAGAAGCCTAATAGTGCAGTATATGCGCGTTGAACAGTGGCAACAACCAACATGATATATTAGTTTTCTTTAGTTTGTTAATATTCTCATAGTATACTTTCACAGTAGTTTGGATTCCTACTACTGCAGCGTAGGAGGATGCCAACTTTATATTTAAACACCTAAGCTTCCCAATTCTTCCCAATTTTATGTATTTTTTTTTTTTTTGTGATACGACATTACTCAATTTATCTTGCAAACTTGATGAATTAATTTCTAAATTTCAAATTTTATTTATTACTAAATAAACAAGTCAGGGACCCAGTGGTTCGCGGTGTTAGTCCTCACGTTATCGTTACAGTATTCGTCGTGTTATCGTATCCACATTTGATCCCCTTAAAACGTTAGACTATTACCCCAACCCCTCAATGACACCCCTTAAAGACAGTAGTTTGTAAATCATTTCAAAAAATTAGGACAATAACCAACGATGGAGTGAAGATAAAAGATTCATGCATACGTTAAAATTTATAAACATACCCAATATCACCATTTAGAGTGATCGGACTAATACTCACAAAGCAAAGAGGTAGACAATTAAAGCTACAGGCAGAAAATCACACATCAGATAAGTGGGTAGGGCGCTGCTGATGCAAATAAACCTGCCATTTAATTAAGCAAAAAATATAAATAGAGACAAAAAGGAAGCTGAAAAAAGGAACCCATAAAAGAAGCTGACCACATACTGATTTGGTTAACTTTATTTTAAGTCATTTAAACTTCTATTCTCTAAATAGGTCATTCAAAAGGGGCAACTTTTTTTAGTCAAGAATCACTTACTGGTCAACTTGATCTATTGACATGATGTTCAAATCCTCAGCTCTCTTTATGTGTTTGAAGAAGGACATGAACATCACCAAATTGAGAATCAAGATAGGTCAGAGTTCTGAAAAAAGTAGGAAAAAACCCACAATCTGTTGGATTATGGATAATCTGATGTATTGCTTAAATCTCACTTTCTTCTTTCCTGGCCTCTTGGTTGGGGTGGTTTCAACATGTCCCTTTAACCTGTAATCCGAAATCGATTATCCTGCAAGACGAAAACGGTTGGTAACCTGCAACACGAAATCATAGTATTTCAAACGGTTGGTAAACTGCCGATCACCACCGTGAAACTCGACGCCGCCGCCGCCGCCGTTCGCCGTCGTCACCGCCGTCACCCACCGCCACCACCGCGGATTGCACGCCGTCACATGACCGTCGCCCGTCGACGTGAGTCTGACGCTTTTCGTCGTGCGCCATCTCCGGTTGCAATCAGATCTGAATCTGATTGATCTCGTAGTCTCGCGAGACGGGACGTCTGTCAAGACGTACTCTCGCGATGCGTAATGACCACGGGTCATAAACGCCGTCCCGTAGCGGTACGCGACACCGGACCACGAGAATAATCGCGATACGCGACAACCGTCTGAGACCGAAAGTGGTTCATTCCGTTTCAACCTAGCGCTTCGTTCGTTGAAACTCGGTCTCTCGAACGTTTGTTCAACACCGCCAAGGTATATCTAAACTCACTATTAGTTTAGATTATTTATTTATTTTTTTCTGTGTTTGCGTGTTCGGTAATCGGATCCTGTTGCGTACTGGTATTTGTGTTAATTGATTAATTAGTTTTAATATATATATAATTTATTATATATATATACTTTATTCCGCTGCGTTACAGAATTAATTATAAATTAATTCGGTAAACTCTTTTATAAACTCTTAATCTATCGGTCACGTAAATTTTAAATATGTCACCGGGCGACCCGAATACCACTGCCAAATCCCTACAAAGTCACCATTAGGATCATGTCTCGTCCCCCATTCGGCTGTCACAAGTCCGACTAATGAGCTTTCAAATCCTCAAATGGTCTATAATACGCAAGGCACGTTTGTTCAAAAAGGTTAATAATACACTTTCAATTTAAAAGAGTTTTCATAAAGTCATCCGTACGTACTTACCTTAAGGTAATTACGTAAGCTCAATTTACTATTTTACCCAACAACCTGTTTTTCTCAAGTAAGTGTAAGAGTTTAATCAAACATAAGTATGATTTGAAGGTTTGCTTAACAGAAGATGAGTGGCTCATAGAGAAACCTTAAACAACTTCATATTAAGTGGAAGTTCTTACAAACATAGAAAGATTAAAAGGCTAGAAAAACCGAAAATAAGAAGAAGAAAAACTACATTACTAAAGATAAAGTGGGAGCAGAGCTAAGCCAAGCCAAGCTGGTCAGAGCGGGTATAAACCATCTTTATTGTCAAAACTAGACTCTCCCTCAAATGAGAAGTTGGCTGGCTATTTATAGGCAAAATCGGACTGGGCACGGACCATGCTTGGGAGATAATCTTCAGGAGATCGTAGGGAGGCAGAGGCACGGGCCCAGTTGTAGGGTCAGCTACATTAGCTCAAGTGTTCTTAGCTTAGGATGGTGGAGAAATATCGATTTAAGAATGGGTTGCTTATTTTAAATTAACCAATCTGGGTCATATTTAAAATACATGTACAACTTATTGCATGAGGTGTCGTCCATAAAGCACTACGTCAAAACTAACCTTTGGCCACGGAAAAAAACCGTGACAAAAGGTGTTTTGTCACGTTTTTATTTTTCCATTCCAAACGACACCATAGGTGCCGTGACCATATGTACCCTACGGCCACGTTACAATATCAGTGGCTGAAGCCATCCTATAAGCGTGGCTAAAGGGTACCAATATTTGTTGTTGTAATCAAACAATTCTTCAGAAAAGCGTGGCGAAAGGGTTCCAACGGCCACATGTGTTTGGTTAACGTGGCCTTTGGTATTTTATGGTCACGTATATTCGTGTTTTAGCCACATACATTATAAAAATACGTGGCCAAAGGGTTGCTGAAATCATACATTTTGTCACAGTACGAGTGGCCAAAGGGTGGCAACGGCCACGTTAAAATATGAATGGCGTGGCCTTTGGTATTATATGGTCACGTATATTTGTGTTTTAGCCACATATGTTATAAAAAAACGTGGCCAAATGGGTTGCTGAAATTATAATTTTTGTCCCAATACGCGTGGCCAAAGGGTGGCAACCGCCACGTTAAAATATGAATAGCGTGGCCTTTGGTATTATATGGTCACGTATATTTGTGTTTTAGCCACATATGATATGAAAAAACGTGGCCAAATGGGTTGCTGAAATCATAAATTTTGTCCCAATAAGCGTGGCCAAAGGGTGGCAACTGCCACATTAAAATATAAAAAGCGTGGCCTTTGGTATTATATGGTCACGTATATTTGTGTTTTAGCCACATATATTTGGAAAAAAAAAGTGGCTAAAGGGTAGTTGAAATCAGATATTTTGTCCCAATACGCGTGGCCAAATGGTGGCAACGACCACGTTAAGATATAAAAAGCGTGACCTTTGGTATTATATGGTCACGTATATTTGTGTTTTAGCCACATATAATTGGAAAAAAAAAAGTGGCCAAAGGGTAGTTGAAATCAGATAATTTGTCCCAATAAGCGTGGCCAAATGGTGGCAACGGCCACGTTAAAATATAAAAAGTGTGGCCTTTGGTATTATATATATGGTCACATATATTTTCTTAATTAATTACAATTAATTATATATTAATTAATTAGTATAGAGAAACCTTAAAAATCATATATTATAATTAAAAATTAATGTACATACACTAATCATGACGCTGTTCAAAAAGATAACATACGACACTAGCTAATCAAAGTTTAATTTCTATAATAATTAATTATAATTTCTTGTCCGTGCTGATCAGCTGCTTCTGCTGGTGCCGTGTGATTTTTCTATTTATCACATTTTGATTCTTCAGCTGGTTTGGTGTTACGTAGCACTTTCGGCATCTTTTTCCGATCATTATTTACCTGGAAACATGACAAATAAAACCGATCAGATATATATATATAATATATATATATATATATATATAAAGTTAATTAATTAGCGGATACGATTAATTAATGTAGTAATTACCTGTGGTTGTTCCAATACTTTTTGCACCGTAGAATGATCAACCGGCTGTGATCTATCTGACTTGTTATTAGAATGAAGGATCATTCGGTTCATCGGCCATGCAATAATATATTTATTTTCAACCTCCGAAAGCGTTGTTTTACCATCTACTGGGAATGGTAAAAATGTTGCACCCTTTTTGACCTGATAAACTCTAATTCTACGGCAACCAGGAGCTAATGGACTTCCATGAATCTTCTCATCTTTTTGTTTTGGTAATAATTCAGCCATTCCCACGACGTTCAGTGGATCCCCCTCCATGTGCAACGTCGCAGTTTGGCTCCCCTGATCAGAAGTGACATAATAATAATAATAATAATAATATTAATTATAGCATATATATAAACAATTAATTAATTAAAGTAAAAAATAGAATACAAAAATTGTGGTATATACTAATCTATATACCTCTTGGATTACTGGCTGCAGATCGGTAGCAGCTGCAATGGCATCATAATTATTTGGTTTTTCCAACTGAAGATCACTCTTCTTAGGAGCTGCAGGTTTTGCATGTCTCTTATTCTTTTCCTAAATTGACACCATGTAATTAACTGATTAGTAACATATATATTAATTAACGATAACGTCAAAGCGATTTGTCAAATTTCTAAATTAATTATATATATATATATATACCACTTCCTGCTCTGATGCCCCAGCATCACTGGCTGCAGCAGCTGCTGCTTCTGTCATTTTTCTCTTTCTCACCTAAAGACAGCATCAGCATTTAATTAAATGATCATATAGCAATTAGTTATAAGGGAAGTACACAACTGTGTAAATTAAAATAGTTACCCTTTCCTTTTGCGACGCTGTTGTAGATGGAGGAGTGTGTTGTGATAGAGTCGCAGAAGAGACCTACAATTCAATTAATTAATAAAATCATATCGATCATAACCGGCTAAACATTAGTTAACTATCCTGATGAACTTTAACTATCCTGATGAACTTATCATAGCCGGCACAGTTAATTATTAATTATATTCCGGAACAACTCTAACTATCCTGATGAACTTTAACTATCCTGATGAACTTTACCTATACTGCTGAACTTTAACTATCCGGATGAACTATAACCAACACGGTTAACTATAACTAGGGACGCATGTTCATCCAGATGAACTAGCTAGAATCTTCCGGATCAACTCTAACTATCCCGATGAACTCTAACTATCCTGATGAACTTTTTACTATCCTGATGAACCTTACCTATCCTGAGGAACTTTAACTATCCGGATGAACTCTAACTATCCGGATGAACTATAAGTAGAGACGCATGTTCATCCAGATGAACTAGAATCTTCCAGATCAACTCAAATTCAGAACTGTTTCAAATCCGTACCTTATCGGCCGACCTTTGAGATGAGTTTGATTGAGTAGATTGTTTCCGCGATGTATTGCGCGCAGAATTGATCATGTCCTACGTACAATTAATTCAATTAGTTAATTAATTAATAAATATATATATATATATATATATATATGGATTAGGATCGTGTGAAAACCCATTTATTTTGTGAAAACGTGAAAACCACTTTAAAACTTTTATAACTTTTTCATACGTTAATGTTTTTTCATGAAATTTGCGCCAAAAGTCTTAGAATTACGTTATCTTTAATTCTATAAAAACCAAAAACAAAAAAAAAACGTTTTTTTATTTATTTTTATTTTTTTTTTCCGTTTTTGGTACACATGTGTACCACAATAAAAAAACTCAAAATTTAATATGAGTTACTAATAGTTTTAAAAGGAAATTGCACCCTAATTATTATAGTTTTATTATCTTTATATCTAAAGAAAAAAATAACATTTTATGATTTTTTTTAAGTATTGCTACACATGTGTACTATGTTTAATTATCATTCGTAACATAAATGTTATATTGTTTTTAGTATGTTTTTAATATATTTTTAACATAAGGAGTGTTTTAATACTTTATAATTCGTTTTTGTGTAGTAGTAGTGATGATGGTACACATGTGTACCAAAAACGGAAAAAAAAAAAACTTTTTTTTTACGTTTTTTTTTATAAATATTGTTTTCCAGAGTTATAGATAACGTAATTCTAAGACATTTGGCGCAAATTTCATGAATAAACATTAACGTATAAAGAAGCTATGTAGGTTTTAAAGTGGTTTTCACGTTTTCACAAAATAAAGGGTTTTCATAGGATCCTTCCCCTATATATATATATATATATATATATATATATATATATATAGTTTGTCCCTTACAGACGCTCTATGAACTTGTTTATCTTGAATCACAGACTCCATAGCCGCCATAAGCTTATCAATTCTCTCATCCTGTGATTTAACCATATCAGTGAGCCGCTCAACCTCTTGATCCTTTTTCTCACGCAGCTGTCTTTCATTTTTTTAGTTCCGCCTCAAGTTTTTCGATCCGTTCTTTCGATCGCCCTTTTGGAGCACCCTGCCAATATCCACGGGAAGTCACTCCATACCCAATACCTTTTAGGTATCCACCCCTTTCCTTGCCAAGGACCAGTGTCAGGGCATCCGTTCCCGATTCTACTGTCACAGACCCCGCATTTATCTTTGTTTCATTCTCGGCCTGCAGTAATATAATTTAGTTAATTTAATGAGGTGCTGTTAATTTTTAACATGTGAATAATTAGGTATATATATAGCAATTAAACTTACTATATCATCTGCTATGCCCTTCACCACAGGGGTTTTGTATTCCCCCTCTTTATTTACCCTTCCTTTCCTCCACATAAACGCTCGAGAGGGGCAATCATCAGCTGCAATTTCTTTGTTTTGTACCTTGTATTATAATAATAATATATATCAGACTTGAAACATAAACGTTCTTAACCATGACTGGGTGTAACACACTTAGCTTATTACCAGTTTTTCTCTCAGAAAGACGTATCCTCCCCGCCCCATTGAATGATCATAAGTATAATTTGCTCGAACCTCTTTTCCAATCTTTGACGCAGCCTTTCCAACAGAACAGTAGGATATATAATTATAATCTCATTAATTAACACTTATTAGCTTACTTAATTAATGAAATCTGCAGTTTGAATTGAATAAAAACCTCGAATTCTTCAGATCTTGTATATGCTACAAATCTGTCCCAGTCTTCTTTTTTCACAATAGTGTGATACATCTTTGGAACTTTCTCAAGCACGGTGGGTTTTGCTAGGTTGGGACGAATGTGTTTTTCCAACATATTTCTTCTAAAACTCCTTAGCAACCCACCAAGCCGTACCATTATAGCTCCCCTTCGACAGTCATCAATTTTGAAATATTTCTATAAAAATAACATATGACAGGATATTTTAGTCGCATGGAATTCAATAACAAACCTAATATGAGAAAATGTTTTATCTGTTTCATAACCTGAATCGCTGCCCACATTTTGTTCTTGTCCTATATTGGCACCTTCCTCCATTCTAGATACCTCAATCCAACCCCTGCCCTTACAATGTCTCCCATAAAACTCGAAAATTTTGCTCTATGGACCCCGCCAACCCTTCCCAGCGCATCAAATGTTAGTGGCCATTTTTCCTCACCATTTTTCTCAAATCTGGCACGCCACTGTACCAACCGCGTCATCCCCCTCTTGTTTGCTTGGGGAGCAGAGGCTTCCACATTCTCATTGTCGACTACTTGGGCATCATTTTCGACTTGGGCATCAATGTTTTCCATGTCCTCTTCACCTGAATCATCGTCAGTATTGTTATCCATTTCCTCTTCATTATCCGAATGATCGGCATTGTTATACATTCCATCATCTTCCGAATAATATTCATTGTCATATGCTTCACCTTCAATTTCCATTGTTAAATCAGATGAATCCTGTAGATGACAGTGAAATAAATAGAGAATTAATGAAATAAATGCGATGGAATAATTAAGATGAAATAATTGAGATGAAAATGATCTACTGAAGATGACAGTGAAATTAATATATACTGACGGGAATTAGGTAGTGATCTTCTGAAGATGATAGTGTGATGAATCCGGAACTGATCAATCAATTAGGTAGATGAACTTTTAGTGATATGGAAGAAGAGAGTAATGAATCGTTTTGGTGATAAAGTTTTGGTTAGAGGGAGTTGAATAGGAACTGATCAATGAATTTTGGGAAATTTGAAAAATGGTGGGAAGTAATTTGGGGATTAATAGGATCGATCCGGGTGAAAACATCTCAGCTAATAAGGACGTGACATCATTTATCGGATTTAATATAAACTCAATTAATACGATTTGCGTTAATATTTATCTTGAATTTTAAAGAGTTAACATGGACTCAAAAAGTTAAAACCACCAAACCACAGGAACGCAAATCGTATTTAACTTTATTTTAAACATACCTTTAAAATAATCTTTAAATGTAAAATGGAATACTAAGCAATAAATTTAATGATAATTGTATCCTAAAATGACCCTCATTGCCCCTAAACACACCTTATTGGGGCGTCATTGGTCCTAACCATGCTTATTGGTTACATACACACCTTACTGGGACTTATTGGTTCTAACCGACCTCATTGCCCTACTAAACACACCTTATTGGGCCATCATTGGTCCTAAACATAATTTATTGGTTATATACACACCTTATTGTGCCATCATTGGTCCTAAACATGCTTATTGGTTACATACACACCTTATTGGGACTAATTGGTCCCAACTGGCCCTCGTTTCCCCTAAACACACCTTATTGGGTCTCATTGGTCCTAAACACAACTTATTTGTTACATACACACCTTATTGGGCCATCATTGCTCCTAAACATGCTTATTGGTTACATACACACCTTACTGGGACTCATTGGTCCCAACAGGCCCTCGTTTCCCCTAAACACACCTTATTGGGTCTCATTGGTCCTAAACTCAACTTATTTGTTACATACACCTTATTGGGTCTCAATGTTCCTAAACACAACTTATTTGTTACATACACACCTTATTGGGCCATCATTGGTCCTAAACATGCCTATTGGTTACATACACACCTTACTGGGACTCATTGGTCCCAACTGGCCCTCGTTTCCCCTAAACTCACCTTATTGGGTCTCATTGGTCCTAAACACAACTTATTTGTTACATACACACCTTATTGGGCCATCATTGCTCCTAAACATGCTTATTGGTTACATACACACCTTACTGGGACTCATTGGTCCCAACAGGCCCTCGTTTCCCCTAAACACACCTTATTGGGTCTCATTGGTCCTAAACACAACTTATTTGTTACATACACCTTATTGGGACTCATTGGTCCTAAACACAACTTATTTGTTACATACACACCTTATTGGGCCATCATTGCTCCTAAACATGCTTATTGGTTACATACACACCTTACTGGGACTCATTGGTCCCAACAGGCCCTCGTTTCCCCTAAACACACCTTATTGGGTCTCATTGGTCCTAAACACAACTTATTTGTTACATACACCTTATTGGGTCTCACTGGTCCTAAACACAACTTATTTGTTATATACACACCTTATTGGGTCGTCATTGGTCCTAAACATGCCTATTGGTTACATACACACCTTACTGGGACTCATTGGTCCCAACTGGCCCTCGTTTCCCCTAAACTCACCTTATTGGGTCTCATTGGTCCTAAACACAACTTATTGGTTACATACACACCTTATTGGGCCATCATTGGTCCTAAACATGCTTATTGGTTACATACACACCTTACTGGGACTCATTGGTCTCAACTGACCCTCGTTTCCCCTAAACAAACCTTATTGGGTCTCATTGGTCCTCAACACAACTTATTGGTTACATACACACCTTATTGGCCCATCATTGGTTCTAAACACAACTTATTGGTTACATACACACCAATTGGGCCATCATTGGTTCTAAACACAACTTATTGGTTACTTACACACCTTATTGGGACTCATTGGTCCTAAACACATCAAATTGACCCATTTGACCCCAAATTGACCCATTATTTAATTTTTATCTTAAATCTTTTTATATAATTTATTTAGAATTATAATTCCCCAAAATTTAAGGGGGCGTTTAGTTGTGGAAAACAAGGGGTGTTTTCCATTTCTGTTTTCCAAAAAAACAAGGGAAACAGAAAATAGTGTTTTCTAAATTTTAACTAAAAATGGAAAACACCTTTTTTACTGTTTTCTAGGAAAACAGAAAATAGTGTTTTCTAAATTTTAACTAAAAATGGAAAACACCTTTTTTACTGTTTTCTGTTTTCTGTTTTCTATTTTCGTTTTCCAAATATATACAAAAGAAAATGGGCGTTCATTTTCTAGGGTTTATACGCACAACCGCTCGACCTCTCCTCCGTTACCTCCGTCGCCGTCTGCTCCAACGCATCGTCGACGGAAATCTAATGTAATGCAGAGATAGAAAACAGAAATGATTTCAATAGGAAATGGGCGTTCTGTTTTTTGTGTTTAGGGTTTTTGATCGTCTCTGCATCAGTCTTTGATCGGATTGCAATTGTTGATCGTCTCTGTTTTCGAGGATTAGGGTTTTTGTTTAACAAATTGATTTAATAAACAAAAATAGATAAACAAGTATATAACAAAAAGTGGATTTCATACTACTGATTCCAATTCCATACACAAAATTGTTTCCTAATTTACATGTTCATTCCTAAAAAAAAAAAACAGAGCAGTTGCATGTTGAGGTTCACGGGAACCTAGATTCCATCTCCTCCATCAACTCCAAATGCCTACTCATTGCTTCTTGCCTCTGTTGAACCAGCATTTGAAGCCTGGCATCGGAGACGCGTATCTCTTCTACCAGAAAAGTAGCCATCTGGTATCTTGATGGACTTGGTGGCTCTGTAAGTACCTGGTTGAGCAGGGCCAACCCGTCTAAGATACTCTGTCTCTCTACCCCGATAATCACCTCGTACCTGTCCAGGGTAGCAACAATCTTTATCTGCAAATAATGTTCAACTAATTCTTTCAAGCTTGCCATTTTTAGAAGGATTTGAGTGTTTTGAGAAAGGGTTTGTTAAGGATTTTGAGAAAAAGGTTTGATAAGGATTTTGAAAAGGTTTTGATGTTGGAGGTGAGAAGTTTCTCATTACTGATCAAGTGGTATGGTTATATGTGCAAATCACTTGAGTATGCGTCTTATCAGATGTGTAATCACTAGAGTATACCATAGGTCTTATTTAATTAATTTCAAAATTACCCACTGAGTTCATGAGGACTGCACATTATAATTGTTGGACTTTTGGTTATCCTATAAAAATTATTTTCACACGTTCTCCAACTGAAATTCCTACACGATATCAAAAAACCACTAATATTTTAATCACACGATCTGAAATTATCCGAAATTACTGTCACACGATCTCAAAAATCAAATTAACAAGTCAAAATTAAACGAAGAAAGTCAAAATTACCCACTGAGTTCATGAGGATTGAGGGAAGATGAACTAGAGTTCTTCAGGATTATAAAGAGTTATTCAGTAATAGAACCGGATGAACTAGAGTTTCTCAGGATCAAGAGTAATTTTCGTTTTAATTTATTTAAATATGATTCTAACTGGACCCCCGTTAAGTTTTCCTTAACTCCGTTAGTTTTTTGCTGACGTGGCAGCCACGTGGCTTTTATTAATCAGTGCCACGTCAGCAAAAAACTAACGGAATTAAGGAAAACTTAACGGGGGTCCAATGAAATCCAACACCTTAATAATTGGGATTAATGTAGGCCAATTTTGAAATTGGGATTAATATTGGCCAATTGGTAATAACTTGGATTATTAAAATCCAATTTTCCAATTTTAAAAGAGGCGGGGTAAATTAGAGCGAACTCAATTGAAAATTTCACATATCAATCGACAGAATTTTCCCTCCGTCCTATTACTTCTCCAATAAACAGGTTCACAGTAAAGATTATTGAAAAGGATTTTTAGTATTGATCGTTTTTAATCATCTTAATTTGTTGTTGTATCTGTTAGCAAAACAAACATGGATAAGTCTTGGATGAAAACCAGTAGAACCACGCAATCATATGCCGATGGAGTTAAATCATTCTTATTGTTTGCAGTTACCAATTTGGAGAGTAATGAAATTCCATGTCCCTGTGTTAATTGTCTAAACCATTACTCTTTTAAGGTTGATGATGTAGAATTTCATTTATTTTCAAAGGGATTCGATCAGACTTATAGAAGGTGGATTAAACATGGAGAGATAGACGAGCCCGCAGGAGAGGAGCTTCACACGGAATCATTTTTCGATTCCGGAGTTCCATTGGATGCAGCCGAAACAATAAAAATGGTCAGAGCTACTGAAGAAAATTTCGATGAGGACCATGAGAAGTTTCAAGAACGACTCATGGATGCTGAGAAGCCTCTGTATGAAGGATGCCATACCTTCACAAAGTTATCTGCCTTGGTTCAACTACTGAACTTGAAGACTAAGCATGGAGGATCAGATAAATTTTTTAATGAACTTTTAGTTTTGCTGAAACAGATGCTACCTGAAGGTAATGAGATTGTGAAGAATACATATGAGGCCAAGAAGATTTTGAAGTCAATGGGTGCAGGGTACACCAAGATACATGTGTGTATCAATGATTGTATTCTGTACAGGAAGGAGAACAAGGACCTAACTGTATGTCCAACTTGTGGTGAGTCCAGGTGGAAGGTGGATGAGAGGACTAAGAAACTATACGACAATACTCCTGCAAAGGTAATGTGGTATTTCCCCATCATTCCAAGATTGAAACGACTGTTTCAAGTGAAAACCACAGCGGAGGATCTAAGATGGCATGCCACCAGTTCCAAAACACCCGGTGTGTTACGACACCCATCCGATTCACCGGCATGGAAAGCCATCGATGACAAATATCCCGAAATCGCTGACGATCCTAGAAGTCTTCGTCTTGGCATTTCAACTGATGGGGTCGACGTAAATAGAGGTAACAGAAATCACAGTGTGTGGCCGGTTCTATCTGTCATTTACAACCTTCCACCATGGTTGTGTATGAAAAGAAAGTTCATCATGCTTTCGTTATTAATATCGGGAGCGCCTGGAAACGATATTGATGTGTTTTTGGAACCATTAATTGATGACTTGGAGCTGTTATTCGAGGCAGGTGTGGAAACATATGATGCGTATGCGCAAGAACAGTTTACTATGCGTGCAGTTGTTTTATGGACGATTAATGACTACCCTGCACTTGGTACACTTTGTGGTTGCCCGTACAGTGGATTCCGTGGTTGTGTGGTATGTCGAGAAGAAACTAAATGCATTAGGCTTCCTTTCTCAGCCAAGCAGTGTTATGCTGGTCACAGAAGATATCTACCATATACGCATGCCTTCCGAAAGCAAACCGAGGCCTTCAATGGTAAACAAGAGTTGGAAGTTGCTGCTGATCCTATGACCGGAGAACAGATATACGAAGAAGTTCAACTTATCAGGAACAAATGGGGAAAGGGATTAAGGTGTACTGATTCAGAAATCCCAGAGACCTCAACCGGAAGAGGGGGGAAGATTGATAAGAGAAAAAGAAAGAACAAAGAGAAGCCACCATATTGGAAGAAATTCAATATATGGTTTCGAAGACTTAGATACTGGAGGCATAATAGTGTCCAACATTGCATTGATTTCATGCATATTGAAAAGAATGTGGCTGAGAGTCTTGTTGGAACTCTGCTCAACCTTCCCGGAAAGACGAAGGATGGACTGAATACGAGAAAGGATCTGAACTTTTTGGGGTTAAGACCAGAGTTGCAGCCTAAACAGAACAAGAACAACATAGTACTTCCTGCAGCGTGTTACACGTTACAAAAAGATGAAAAGGAAAAGTTTTGTGACACGTTGTATAACTTGAAGGTTCCACAAGGCTATTGTTCTAACTTTTCTAGTTTGGTTAGTCTAAAGGACAAGAAACTTGTGGGGCTCAAGTCACATGACTATCATTTGCTGATGCAACAGTTTCTGCCAATTGCAATTCGGTCACTCATGCCTGAACCGACAAGATATGCTATTATAAGGCTCTGTTTTTTTTTTCAAATCAATATGCAGCAAAGAGATCAACGTCGAAGAGCTAGACAAATTGCAAGCAGATCTTTGTGTCACACTATGCCTGCTTGAGAAATATTTCCCGCCATCATTTTTTGATGTTATGCTTCATTTGACGGTGCACCTTACTAGGGAGGTAAAATTATGTGGCCCAATATGCTTTCGATGGATGTATCCATTTGAAAGGTGTATGAAGGTAATTAAGGGCCACGTGAGAAACAAAACTTATCCAGAAGGGTGCATTGCTGAGGAGAACATTGTAGAAGAAACGATTGAGTTTCTCAGCGAATACCAAAAAAACATCACAACTATTGGTGTTCCAACTAAAAAGCATAGCAGTGCGGATGGAAGTCCTGGGTCAGCTGGTAGATCAGTTGAAGTCTCTCCAGAGCTCCTATCGAAAGCGCATTTATTTGTGTTGCTAAATACGCCTGAAATTGAGCATTTATTTGTGTTTAATATGAGTGGCCATATCACAAGATAATCAAACATGATAAACATATATAACCATCATATATTCAATTATAACTACTAATATCATAACTAAAAATAAACATATAAAACATTGTTCTTAATTTGTTCATAATTAAACACAAACATCCATTAATTAATAATCCGGATCACTGCAATCTTCGGATATGTATGATCCTGATGAACTTGCATCGTCATCATCATGATCATCATCATCATCATCTTCTTCTTCTTCTTCTTCATCTTCTTCATCTGCTTCATCTGCTTCTTCATGATCTTCTTCATCATCTTCTTCATCTTCATCTTCTTCATCTTCTTCTTCATCTTCTTCTTCAGGTTCATTGAATTTTGTATCAAGGACACGAAATAATTTCGCTGTCTCAACATGGTAGGCAAAACAATCAGGAATCTTCTGCGCATATAGTTGCTTCAGGATGTTCTCATCGTTGTGTTTAATCACAGATTTGTGGGACTTGAAGGATCTTCTTCTCCTGTTACTGTAAACCAAAAAAATACGGTTATGCTTCACACACCAGTAATTAAGGGAGCGTTGATTATCGGCCATTTGATACAAGAATTGGTGTAGAGAATTTGAGAGAATTGGTGTAGAGAATTTGAGATCAAGAAAGGGATGGCGGTAAAAAGGAAAATAACAATGATGATGATATATAGGGTAGCAGATTTTAACCCGCTCGAATTAATGGTACAATTGAAAAAAGCGCGTTGTTTTAGAGGGAAACAAATCTTCTATTTTTCGCCACGCATTTAATATTTTACCGTGACCATAAAATACATTTTTGTCACTCACAACCTACCATTTAGTCACGGTTAATATATGTGGCCATAGGTAATAGATTTTTGTCACTCACAACCTACCGTGACCATTAGTCATCTAATATTTAGTCACACAACCTAATAAAAGTGGCCATATGTACTAGCTTTTAGCCACATAACTAAGTAAAAAGCGTGGCCATTGCTCACATTTAGCCACGCATAAATAGTTTTGTTTTCTTTTAATTTACTAAGTAATAAAATCTACTCTTCCGTCACACAACATTATTTAAGCGTGGCCATACATTCCTTTTTGGTCACACGAATAAAAAATCATAAAAATTCCGTGGCCGTTTGGTGCATTTCGCCACTCTTTTTTAAGTGTGACAAATAAGTGCCACATGTTTTTGTAAAACAGTGGCTAAAGCCACTGCACCTGATTGTTGTTGTCACATAAACAAAAAAATACGTGGCTAAAAGGGTCCAAAGGCTATATATTTGGCCACGGGTACACAATATGTGTGGCTAAAACGAGAATTTCTTACCTTTGGCCACGCTTTTTTCAAAACAGTGGCTATGCGTTATCAAAAAAACCGTGGCCAAAGCCACTTTTTGACGTAGTGAAGATTTGTAAATTCATTTTACTTTGGTTCGTGACAATTTGAAACTCCTTCTATCACTCGACCGATCTAATTTTATATATCCTAATCAAAACTAAGTTAGTCGTTTCGCGAACCAATTTAAATAACTTTTATTAATTATGGTTTTAAAAAAAACTTCTAATTTATTGTAGAAAACCAACTGAATAAACTATTTATTTCAATTTGAAGTTTTTAAAACTTTAATAAAATGCCTTGTATTAACTCATCGTTTTAAGATTGTGATCTAATGGCCTATGTCGTGACAAACAATCACATGCATTCATACCAAAACAATATATAGTGTGTTGTTGAGCATTTACTGGTTTCTGATTCCGTCCGAGCTAATGAACGGAACTGAAATTAACAAATAAAAGACATGACACAATTCTAGGAATTCATTCATGCTCCTACTTGCTTTCATCATGCTTGTCTAGTTATTTGGGATTTCTTTCTAGCAGTTTGGCCACGTTTCGCCATGGATCCATAAGCAGAATGTTGTGTGGCGCGAGTCCTCCAAGTGAAATGGGTCTCCTTAAAAACGCTACATGTAACGATAACTCCTTCGGTCTTCCGTTGCGCACTGCGATCATCTCCTGTCGGCATTATCCTCTTGTGGTCGCTTCTCTCCCGTCTTGATGCAGTCTAAGTTTTACAACTATTACAAACTAAGGAAAAACCTATCATTACATTATGTGCCCAAAATACCCGAAAACAGAATACATATTGTCCAGAAAAGCAAACAACCATAAAACAACCAACCGAAAATATAAACAACCACAAACAATGACAAATATTCTTGAGTCATAACGAGTTATTACTGATTAATGAGCCGTTATCCCGGATGTGCATCACGACCCATTACAGCTTAACGGATCGTTGTCCAGGAACTGCATAACGAGCAGTTACAAGGTAACAACCCGTTACGCAGTTTGAATCAGGAAATTAAGAAAGGATCTATTGCATACATAATCACAATCAAGAAACAACATTAATCGTCAATATGGAGTTATAAGTGGCTCTGATAGCACTATTGGGATTTTCATATACGGATTTTAAAATTTTGATTTCGACTTATCATACAAGTCATAGGCGGAAGCGTGTACACGAGGTCAATTCACAATCGATCCCACCAGAGATCCAGATAACCTATATAGACAGATTTTACTAGTCGTGGAAAAACCAATCGAGACACGATAGTTCAACAAACGGTTCCGCTAGAAAACCGAATGATCACGATTAGGGTTTCCGTATGTGACTCTTACAACCGAAACTAGATATAAAACTATAAGCGAATAACAATTATACCTTTCATGGAGAAACAGGAAACCAAGATGAACTCGCGGATCTAATCGGTAGTAGGTGGCAGCGACGGCGGTGACCGGTGGCATGCGGTGGTCAGATGCAGGGAGGGAGGGGCGACAACTCACTCTCCCTCTCTCTCTCTCTCTCTCTCTCTCTCTCTCCTTCCTTTGTGTGTTTTGAAAACGCATGGGCATCAGATTATCTACTCGATCTAGCTATTTCGAATACGAGAAAGTAATTAAAGATTGTTTTACTGATCTAGAAAGAACAATTACAATCTGGAAGCTCATAGAGAATTCACACCATAGAAGACAGACACTTAACACTCATACTCCCTCTCAATACCTTCCTAAGATTACAAAGCAAATGAATATTTATACTACTGTTCACGAACTGACCCGAACTCACAGTTCATGTAGTTCCGAACTGATCCGAAGTGTGACTTCGGATCTTACTTTGTGTCACTTCGGATGCCATTTCGTGTAACAGCAACTTTGACATCTTCGTCTTGTTCAGGTACTTCACACGATGAACCGATAATGCTCTAACAAACTCCCCCTCGACGTGTGCAGTATCTGGTCATCCATTTAAACTGTATCTTCAATCAACTCCCCCTCTACTTGATGGTAGCCTGATTTTGAATACTTGACGATGCACAGTGTGTTTTCATCCTTGTCAAAAGCTTCAGAAGACTTGAAGTTGTGACATCCTCTTTCACTTAGAACCTGTTCAATCATAAATAATCTTGGTGCAAAACGTCTCTTCGAGACTCCAAGATATGAATTTTGAATTTTAATTCGTATCACGTGTCGATCAGATCGAAAATAAAACAGAAACAAAATCTTTTTGGCTTTTAGAAAGTTTATATCAAAACAAACCTAAAATCTTGAAAGTTTGTGAGCATCGGATAGTGTACTCGATCTAGCTATTTCGAATACGAAACGTAATTAAGAGTTGTTTTATTGATCAACATATGAACAGTTATAACTCTAAGAACACTCAGAGTAAACACCTTGAAACACACACTTAGACTCAGATCTCTCACTCTCTATATTCTAAATTACAAAGATAAAACATCTATATATACCCGACTGGCCGAACCCCAGATGAACTAGAGGTTCGCATGATCCAAACTATCAGTTCGGATCTAGTTTGGACAGTAGCTATCTTGCTTTATCTTGTTCTTCACATCGTCTTGATTAGATACTTCACACGACGCACATATCATGCATCAAAAAACTCCCCCTCAACGTGTGCAGTATTTGTTCACCAATTAGAACATATTCTTTGAACAACCCCCCCCCCCCCCAACTTGATGGTAGCTTGATCTTGAATACTTTGACGATGCACAGTATCAGCAGCTTCAGAAGACTTGAAGTTGTGACATCCTTTCACTCAGTAACCTGTTCAATCATAAATAATCTTGGCGCAAAACGTCTCTTCGAGACTCAAAGATATGATTTTGAACACTTGATTTGTATCACGTGTTGATCAGATCGAAAATAAAACAGAAACAAAATCTTTTTGGCTTTTAGAAAATTTATATCAAAACAAACCTAAAATCTTTTTGATTTTTCAAACTTATGCTAAAACACACCGAAAATCTTTTTGTACTTTTCTGAAATGAAATGAAATTGCAATACAGAAACAAACTCTATTTTTTGTATGAGAAAGATCACTATACGGGATCATATTGATTATAACGCACTGAACTACACTTCAATTTCAACTAATTGAAGTACATAAGTCATGCTAATTGCCGGTATAATTTGTCCATCTTAAACTCAAACAGAATCATACTCATAACATCTAGATATGTTAAGATATTGATTACATTTGCTTTGACCAATGTATATCACTATCAGACATATTTATATATTTTTTTTATTTCTCGTGTGATTACACTTGTGATTATCACAATGTAATTGAATTCATGATATCGTCAATTGTGTTCCATGCAAAAAGAAATAAGAACGTTACATCGTCTACCTTAAGGTTGATCTTTCGATACGCAGATAAGGCCTTGGATTTAACAAAATAAGAAAGATAAAACAAGTTGAAATGGTATAATTCAACAACAATCAGGTCGGTCTTGTAGACACGCAGAGAAAGTCCGATGAATTATACAAAATACCAAATAAAATAAAGCAGAACCTCAAACGAACAATAATCAGGTCGGCCTTGTGAGCACGCAAGGAAAGTCCGATCGTTTGAGGAAATAAAGAAAATAAAACAAGTTTAAATCTTTGCAAAATGAATACATGTATACACAGTGACTTCTCATTTTTGTTTTTCACACTTATTTTAATTTTTGTTATGAAGTACGCTTCAAGATGTTATCCACATAATCAAGCATTAGTATTTAAAGTATATCACATCTGAATACTTTCTGATTTGCTGAGCCCACCAAGCACATCAAACAATGATCTTATGACTTTTTCATCTACTATATCCATGAGTCAGATACGTAAGCCAATGTACCATCATTTCCCAATGATCAATTTCTCAATATTTTATATATCTTGCATGTATTCACCTTCACTATATATTTTGCATGTATTCACCTTCACTATATATTTTGTATGTATTCACCTTCACTATATATTTTGACAATGAGAATTTATTCTCGTTAGATACTACATATAACAATGGATACTACTTCCACCATCCATATGGAATTCTAATTCCACACAGAAGATAGAAAGTTGTGTTCTGGCTTCTGAAATGGAAAGTTAAGTTCCCGAGTTATTTAACTGGAACTAGAAGTAAAGGACATTGATCTTGAAGTAGTTCAAGAGTCACAAATACATTGTTCGCATATTTCCTGACCAACAAAAGATTGTTGCATTAAGCAGGAAATACATATTTTAACACCTTAGAAACCACCTTAGGTTTCCATTGTTGTTGTTGTTTTGGTAAATCAGTTTTTGATGAATCAATCACAGGTGACTGTGATGAACAACCTACATTTTGAATCTTTGAAAATGTGGGAACAAATCGTTTTTGTTTTTGAAAGAATGCAGGCTGAAATTCATCAAAAACTCTGCCATGTTAATCAAGAAACACTGGTTTGGCAGGTTTAGCAACGACCGGAATCTTTTGTTTTTAATGAAAAACAGTTAGTAAAGGACAATCGCGTGCCATATGTCCTATTTGACGATAATTGTAGCATAAACGACTAGCTTTGCCCCACCATTTATGTACCTGCACAGCTTCACAAATATTTCTATCTCCAAAATGAAGATAAAATATATCATATACTTGATGTCGATGGTCATGAAGCCATTTGGAATTTTTTGAAGTATAACCATCAGAATAAAATTTAGCAGCTTGTTTCTTCTTGTTCTTTTGACCAACATCTTTCACAAAAACTTTAGAAATCTGTTGAGCATCAACGCAATGAAGTGGAAAGTCTTTGTTCGAAAATATCTGTTCCGAACCCTTGAGTTTGTAAAATCTTTCGGGTTGAACTTTCTCAGCCTTGAATACTTCCTTCTTTACTGGCTTTGGTTTCATTTTCTTCAAATTTTGAGGTTTTGGATCTTGACCCTCACAATTTTGAACCTTCTTTGAATTGAACCCCAATCCCACATGTTTACCAAAAATTTTCTCCAGAGATGAGTTATGCCCATTCTTCGCTAAACGAGAAAATTCAGCTTGAATCTGAGTCTGAGAATGGCTTATTGCCATAATTGGTGTGTTTACATAAAGGCTAGTGGGAGCACTATATCAATCCTCACCTGTATGACGATGATATACTGAAATATAGAATAAAATCCTTATGTGATTTTACACAATGTGGATTTTATGGTACAAAGAATTCAAAAGAAGTTTCTTAATGGATAGAGATCCACAGGTATACACAACTTCTGGGGCAATAAAATCACACATTGAATATGTGATTAAACAAAGATGTCACTATACAGAGTTACACTAGTGACATCAAAAGGGAGAGATCACTGTACAAAGTTACACTGAGGTTGTCACTGTACAGGGTTACATTATGGACACAAAAGGGGAAAAATCAATGTACGCAAGTTACATTGATATCGTGAATTATTGAACACAATACACTAAGTTGCATTGGTATTAACATTCACCGTGTAGAAATACACTACTACGAGTTTTCATGACTGACCAAGACATCTCTTGCTCATAATAAAGATTTTACATTGTGGCAGATTCCACAACTAAATCTAAATTAATTAGCCAAACTCAAGTGACATTAAACTGCTGCTTGTCTGAAAGGTTCAGAAGGATTCTTGACATGGTTAGAGTTTTAACCAAACAAGACATTGTGATCACACAGTAACTGTGGTGAATACCAAGGATCACTATGATCACAAAACCAGCACACTTTGAGGAAATTCCACTATTCAGAGAAATACTGGAACTATGAAATATTCGATAACCAAAATGATAGCACATTTCATAACCTGGTCGGTAAAACAATGAATTTTAGGACTCATTAACCTCATACTAATGATGTTCGACCAATATACACTAGGTGTATGTTTTGAACTAGTATTTGGATGTACGAACTCTAACAGTTATACATTATCATCTGGCTTCCTCTAAAGGATTAGACGTAAAAGCTAAATTCTATAACTATGTTCGATTTTAATACGTTTAAATCCATGAATAAGTGCATATTATTCCTCACAGTCGATCAGAATTGTGGACACGAATCTGATGTGAGACTACTTGTGACTTTGGACTCAAAACATTGACAATCCAAATTCACATGTATCATTTCACAATGAATCTAAGGAATAGATATATTATTCTAGACTGTCCGTAGTCGTTCAGACTCGTGGGAACGAATCTGAAGTAAGAGTATTCTGACTCTGGACTCAATGGTTGACAATCCAGACTCACAGACCTCATTGGGGAATGACGTTGGACGTAACTCGCATCAAACCATCTTCATGGATTCAATCATTAGATGGATTTGATTATTGGTATACTCATTAGTATCCTTAGACCTGAGATACATGAGCGACCTCCCCTTTACCAAAGACTGTTCTTTGATTGTAGCTTAACGCTGTCGCGTAACTGCCAGTCATAACGGCTACTTTTGGGAATGGATCTGAAGTTCAGTGGGAGCTGCATGTAGTCGAGATGGGATTCTGTACTCTTGCACTAATCATGCAACAGCTAGACATCATGGCTCCCTCGTTGATTCCAAGTGTGTAAAGTGTAAGGCCTTACCCAAACCTACTGTGTGTTTGTTTTGGACCACTTCGAATCTATATCGAGAAACATAATGATTGAACATTAGATGGGAATGAATTGAATCCATGCCCATCGTTCAATTGATGTCATATACGGAAGGGATACAATGACTTCGAATTACCACAAGTCTAATATCAGTTGCTCTCAACAGATATGCCTTGGTTGTTGACTTGAAGTGTCATAACTGGTTGGGACAATCATGTGTAGCTAGAGCACCTCTGTCTGTTTCTTAGATCTTGTCGCAATCAGTCCAAGTGGGAGACTGTTAGATATTATGTGTCCTGACCCGACAAATCTTGAACCCGACCCGGTTACGACCCGTAAGAGTTACACCGAGTGCAACGAACTCTAAACCCGCTTACTCGTTAACCGGTAAAAGAAATGGAAACATTTGATTATATATATTATTTATAATAGTTATAAATAATTAATAATCAATAATATTATTATTAACCGGTTTAATAATAAAGGGTGAACGATATTTAAATAAAAGTGTTTTATTTAAATTCACGGTCGAGTTATACGTTAGTGAAATATTTACTAACGTTAACTCATGGGCTCGCGTACGAGATGGGCCTTATATTCGAGAGGGGCGCGTCGCAAATTAATGGTCATCTAATAAATATTAGATGATTAGGGGATTAACCCTAACCACCTCATACTGTTCGACGGCAGCAGAAAAGAAAAAAAAGGAGATTCGAAATCTCCTTTTGCTTCCTTCTCTCGGACGTAAAGCACAAAACGGCAAATGCCGTTCCGCGTCGATCGCCGCCACTACTCGTCTGGTGGTCATCTTCGCACCACCATAACTTGGTGGTGGTTGCTAGTTAAGGTGTTTCGTCAGTCAACGCCCGTATACCGCTTTACGGTCTAGAGATCGCCGCCTCGTACGCCTTGATCCGTCGCTCGGTTCGCCGTCAATCGCCGCCGCAAAACTGCCGATCACCACCGTGAAACTCGACGCCGCCGCCGCCGCCGTTCGCCGTCGTCACCGCCGTCACCCACCGCCACCACCGCGGATTGCACGCCGTCACATGACCGTCGCCCGTCGACGTGAGTCTGACGCTTTTCGTCGTGCGCCGTCTCCGGTTGCAATCAGATCTGAATCTGATTGATCTCGTAGTCTCGCGAGACGGGACGTCTGTCAAGACGTACTCTCGCGATGCGTAATGACCACGGGTCATAAACGCCGTCCCGTAGCGGTACGCGACACCGGACCACGAGAATAATCGCGATACGCGACAACCGTCTGAGACCGAAAGTGGTTCATTCCGTTTCAACCTAGCGCTTCGTTCGTTGAAACTCGGTCTCTCGAACGTTTGTTCAACACCGCCAAGGTATATCTAAACTCACTATTAGTTTAGATTATTTATTTATTTTTTTCTGTGTTTGCGTGTTCGGTAATCGGATCCTGTTGCGTACTGGTATTTGTGTTAATTGATTAATTAGTTTTAATATATATATAATTTATTATATATATATATACTTTATTCCGCTGCGTTACAGAATTAATTATAAATTAATTCGGTAAACTCTTTTATAAACTCTTAATCTATCGGTCACGTAAATTTTAAATATGTCACCGGGCGACCCGAATACCACTGCCAAATCCCTACAAAGTCACCATTAGGATCATGTCTCGTCCCCCATTCGGCTGTCACAAGTCCGACTAATGAGCTTTCAAATCCTCAAATGGTCTATAATACGCAAGGCACGTTTGTTCAAAAAGGTTAATAATACACTTTCAATTTAAAAGAGTTTTCATAAAGTCATCCGTACGTACTTACCTTAAGGTAATTACGTAAGCTCAATTTACTATTTTACCCAACAACCTGTTTTTCTCAAGTAAGTGTAAGAGTTTAATCAAACATAAGTATGATTTGAAGGTTTGCTTAACAGAAGATGAGTGGCTCATAGAGAAACCTTAAACAACTTCATATTAAGTGGAAGTTCTTACAAACATAGAAAGATTAAAAGGCTAGAAAAACCGAAAATAAGAAGAAGAAAAACTACATTACTAAAGATAAAGTGGGAGCAGAGCTAAGCCAAGCCAAGCTGGTCAGAGCGGGTATAAACCATCTTTATTGTCAAAACTAGACTCTCCCTCAAATGAGAAGTTGGCTGGCTATTTATAGGCAAAATCGGACTGGGCACGGACCATGCTTGGGAGATAATCTTCAGGAGATCGTAGGGAGGCAGAGGCACGGGCCCAGTTGTAGGGTCAGCTACATTAGTTCAAGTGTTCTTAGCTTAGGATGGTGGAGAAATATCGATTTAAGAATGGGTTGCTTATTTTAAATTAACCAATCTGGGTCATATTTAAAATACATGTACAACTTATTGCATGAGGTGTCGTCCATAAAGATTTGTAAATTCATTTTACTTTGGTTCGTGACAATTTGAAACTCCTTCTATCACTCGACCGATCTAATTTTATATATCCTAATCAAAACTAAGTTAGTCGTTTCGCGAACCAATTTAAATAACTTTTATTAATTATGGTTTTAAAAAAAACTTCTAATTTATTGTAGAAAACCAACTGAATAAACTATTTATTTCAATTTGAAGTTTTTAAAACTTTAATAAAATGCCTTGTATTAACTCATCGTTTTAAGATTGTGATCTAATGGCCTATGTCGTGACAAACAATCACATGCATTCATACCAAAACAATATATAGTGTGTTGTTGAGCATTTACTGGTTTCTGATTCCGTCCGAGCTAATGAACGGAACTGAAATTAACAAATAAAAGACATGACACAATTCTAGGAATTCATTCATGCTCCTACTTGCTTTCATCATGCTTGTCTAGTTATTTGGGATTTCTTTCTAGCAGTTTGGCCACGTTTCGCCATGGATCCATAAGCAGAATGTTGTGTGGCGCGAGTCCTCCAAGTGAAATGGGTCTCCTTAAAAACGCTACATGTAACGATAACTCCTTCGGTCTTCCGTCGCGCACTGCGATCATCTCCCGTCGGCATTATCCTCTTGTGGTCGCTTCTCTCCCGTCTTGATGCAGTCTAAGTTTTACAACTATTACAAACTAAGGAAAAACCTATCATTACATTATGGGCCCAAAATACCCGAAAACAGAATACATACTGTCCAGAAAAGCAAACAACCATAAAACAACCAACCGAAAATATAAACAACCACAAACAATGACAAATATTCTTGAGTCATAACGAGTTATTACTGATTAATGAGCCGTTATCCCGGATGTGCATCACGACCCATTACAGCTTAACGGATCGTTGTCCAGGAACTGCATAACGAGCAGTTACAAGGTAACAACCCGTTACGCAGTTTGAATCAGGAAATTAAGAAAGGATCTATTGCATACATAATCACAATCAAGAAACAACATTAATCGTCAATATGGAGTTATAAGTGGCTCTGATAGCACTATTGGGATTTTCATATACGGATTTTAAAATTTTGATTTCGACTTATCATACAAGTCATAGGCGGAAGCGTGTACACGAGGTCAATTCACAATCGATCCCACCAGAGATCCAGATAACCTATATAGACAGATTTTACTAGTCGTGGAAAAACCAATCGAGACACGATAGTTCAACAAACGGTTCCGCTAGAAAACCGAATGATCACGATTAGGGTTTCCGTATGTGACTCTTACAACCGAAACTAGATATAAAACTATAAGCGAATAACAATTATACCTTTCATGGAGAAACAGGAAACCAAGATGAACTCGCGGATCCAATCGGTAGTAGGTGGCAGCGACGGCGGTGACCGGTGGCATGCGGTGGTCAGATGCAGGGAGGGAGGGGCGACAACTCACTCTCCCTCTCTCTCTCTCTCTCTCTCTCTCTCTCCTTCCTTTGTGTGTTTTGAAAACGCATGGGCATCAGATTATCTACTCGATCTAGCTATTTCGAATACGAGAAAGTAATTAAAGATTGTTTTACTGATCTAGAAAGAACAATTACAATCTGGAAGCTCATAGAGAATTCACACCATAGAAGACAGACACTTAACACTCATACTCCCTCTCAATACCTTCCTAAGATTACAAAGCAAATGAATATTTATACTACTGTTCACGAACTGACCCGAACTCACAGTTCATGTAGTTCCGAACTGATCCGAAGTGTGACTTCGGATCTTACTTTGTGTCACTTCGGATGCCATTTCGTGTAACAGCAACTTTGACATCTTCGTCTTGTTCAGGTACTTCACACGATGAACCGATAATGCTCTAACAAACTCCCCCTCGACGTGTGCAGTATCTGGTCATCCATTTAAACTGTATCTTCAATCAACTCCCCCTCTACTTGATGGTAGCCTGATTTTGAATACTTGACGATGCACAGTGTGTTTTCATCCTTGTCAAAAGCTTCAGAAGACTTGAAGTTGTGACATCCTCTTTCACTTAGAACCTGTTCAATCATAAATAATCTTGGTGCAAAACGTCTCTTCGAGACTCCAAGATATGAATTTTGAATTTTAATTCGTATCACGTGTCGATCAGATCGAAAATAAAACAGAAACAAAATCTTTTTGGCTTTTAGAAAGTTTATATCAAAACAAACCTAAAATCTTGAAAGTTTGTGAGCATCGGATAGTGTACTCGATCTAGCTATTTCGAATACGAAACGTAATTAAGAGTTGTTTTATTGATCAACATATGAACAGTTATAACTCTAAGAACACTCAGAGTAAACACCTTGAAACACACACTTAGACTCAGATCTCTCACTCTCTATATTCTAAATTACAAAGATAAAACATCTATATATACCCGACTGGCCGAACCCCAGACGAACTAGAGGTTCGCATGATCCGAACTATCAGTTCGGATCCAGTTTGGACAGTAGCTATCTTGCTTTATCTTGTTCTTCACATCGTCTTGATTAGATACTTCACACGACGCACATATCATGCATCAAAAAACTCCCCCTCAACGTGTGCAGTATTTGTTCACCAATTAGAACATATTCTTTGAACAACCCCCCCCCCCCCAACTTGATGGTAGCTTGATCTTGAATACTTTGACGATGCACAGTATCAGCAGCTTCAGAAGACTTGAAGTTGTGACATCCTTTCACTCAGTAACCTGTTCAATCATAAATAATCTTGGCGCAAAACGTCTCTTCGAGACTCAAAGATATGATTTTGAACACTTGATTTGTATCACGTGTTGATCAGATCGAAAATAAAACAGAAACAAAATCTTTTTGGCTTTTAGAAAATTTATATCAAAACAAACCTAAAATCTTTTTGATTTTTCAAACTTATGCTAAAACACACCGAAAATCTTTTTGTACTTTTCTGAAATGAAATGAAATTGCAATACAGAAACAAACTCTATTTTTTGTATGAGAAAGATCACTATACGGGATCATATTGATTATAACGCACTGAACTACACTTCAATTTCAACTAATTGAAGTACATAAGTCATGCTAATTGCCGGTATAATTTGTCCATCTTAAACTCAAACAGAATCATACTCATAACATCTAGATATGTTAAGATATTGATTACATTTGCTTTGACCAATGTATATCACTATCAGACATATTTATATATTTTTTTTATTTCTCGTGTGATTACACTTGTGATTATCACAATGTAATTGAATTCATGATATCGTCAATTGTGTTCCATGCAAAAAGAAATAAGAACGTTACATCGTCTACCTTAAGGTTGATCTTTCGATACGCAGATAAGGCCTTGGATTTAACAAAATAAGAAAGATAAAACAAGTTGAAATGGTATAATTCAACAACAATCAGGTCGGTCTTGTAGACACGCAGAGAAAGTCCGATGAATTATACAAAATACCAAATAAAATAAAGCAGAACCTCAAACGAACAATAATCAGGTCGGCCTTGTGAGCACGCAAGGAAAGTCCGATCGTTTGAGGAAATAAAGAAAATAAAACAAGTTTAAATCTTTGCAAAATGAATACATGTATACACAGTGACTTCTCATTTTTGTTTTTCACACTTATTTTAATTTTTGTTATGAAGTACGCTTCAAGATGTTATCCACATAATCAAGCATTAGTATTTAAAGTATATCACATCTGAATACTTTCTGATTTGCTGAGCCCACCAAGCACATCAAACAATGATCTTATGACTTTTTCATCTACTATATCCATGAGTCAGATACGTAAGCCAATGTACCATCATTTCCCAATGATCAATTTCTCAATATTTTATATATCTTGCATGTATTCACCTTCACTATATATTTTGCATGTATTCACCTTCACTATATATTTTGTATGTATTCACCTTCACTATATATTTTGACAATGTATGAATTTATTCTGCGTTATGATACTACATATAACAATGGATACTACTTCCACCATCCATATGGAAATTCTAGTATTCTCACACAGAAGATAGAAACGTTGTGGTTCTGGCTTCTGAAACTGCGAAAGTTAAGTTCCCGAGTTATTTAACTGGAACTAGAAGTAAAGGACATTGATCTTGAAGTAGTTCAAGAGTCACAAATACATTGTATCGTCGATATTTCCTGAGTACCAACAAAAAATCTGTTGCATTAAGCAGGAAACTACGATATGTTTAACACCTTAGAAACCACCTTAGGTTTCCATTGTTGTTGTTGTTTTGGTAAATCAGTTTTTGATGAATCAATCACAGGTGACTGTGATGAACAACCTACATTTTGAATCTTTGAAAATGTGGGAACAAATCGTTTTTGTTTTTGAAAGAATGCAGGCTGAAATTCATCAAAAACTCTGCCATGTTAATCAAGAAACACTGGTTTGGCAGGTTTAGCAACGACCGGAATCTTTTGTTTTTAATGAAAAACAGTTAGTAAAGGACAATCGCGTGCCATATGTCCTATTTGACGATAATTGTAGCATAAACGACTAGCTTTGCCCCACCATTTATGTACCTGCACAGCTTCACAAATATTTCTATCTCCAAAATGAAGATAAAATATATCATATACTTGATGTCGATGGTCATGAAGCCATTTGGAATTTTTTGAAGTATAACCATCAGAATAAAATTTAGCAGCTTGTTTCTTCTTGTTCTTTTGACCAACATCTTTCACAAAAACTTTAGAAATCTGTTGAGCATCAACGCAATGAAGTGGAAAGTCTTTGTTCGAAAATATCTGTTCCGAACCCTTGAGTTTGTAAAATCTTTCGGGTTGAACTTTCTCAGCCTTGAATACTTCCTTCTTTACTGGCTTTGGTTTCATTTTCTTCAAATTTTGAGGTTTTGGATCTTGACCCTCACAATTTTGAACCTTCTTTGAATTGAACCCCAATCCCACATGTTTACCAAAAATTTTCTCCAGAGATGAGTTATGCCCATTCTTCGCTAAACGAGAAAATTCAGCTTTGACTTCTTGCACATTCTTCTATTCATAGAAAATTGTCTCATCAAAATCAGGTTAAGAACAGACTATCTCACTAGAAGTCGTTGAGTGTTCAGTTTCTGTCGACGTCAAACCAGACACAAACTGTGCATTAGAGTTCTCAGCATTCTGTGCCACATTCTTGTTTTTCTTTTCCTTCACAACATTGTCTTTTTCTGAATTTTATGATGAAGAAAACTTCGAGTAATCACATTCTTCAACCTTTTCTTTCACATCATTAACAGCTTCTTTGATACTAGCTGGAGGTGACGCTGTTTTGTCAAACATCTTTTCAAAATTTTCATCGTTTGTAAACTCGTATTGTCCTGATCTAGTGATTTGTACACTGAATCTTAACCGAAAGTTCACCCGAACTCAAGAACACAAAAACGTAAATTAAACTCAGTTTATAGCTCTAATTGATCAATGTTTATATGATTTGACTCATTTACTGCATCTAAACATGATTCTAGACTCAGTTCTCTCAGAAAAATGAAATCAAAAACTCCTCCCTTTATGAAATTGATATTAGAAAACGGTTACGGGGAGTCTTATTTTATCCAAACCAAAGCAGATATATATATATATATATATATATATATATATATATCTCAGTTCGGCCCACTTTGGATCCAGTTCGGATCCTACTTCTCTTCAGTTCAGTTGTAGTTCGGAGCACTCTCACATCTTTAGTTCATTGATTTTCTATCTCCCATATCTCATATATATGAGATATTATAAACCACAAGCAAGACCTTCAACTATAATTGAAACACACTTTCTACCCTCACACTTGATTTAACCATTCTAACTAAAACAACTAACAATACTAACGAGACTAACTGATACACACACGACACACATATTTTGCACCAACAAGCTCTCCCTTGGGTGTGCTACATCAAATCTTCAAGCTCTTTGAATCTATTGTTAGTTGATGTAGGGTAGGCATGGCAGGAACAGGACTAAGTCAATTAAACCATTTCTGAAAGTAATAAACTCTTTGACAGCTTTGCAACATGCATTAATCCATTCTTAAATCTGCATCCGGGATACTTTGATCTTTTCAACCTACACGCTTCAGAAGACAGAAGTGCGATTTTCCATTTTCAAGCCAACATAAGTTAATCTTGGGCAAAAATCTCCTTTGGAGAACCAGGATATTTTATTTTTGAATTGTTTTGCATCACATGTCGATCGATTGAAAAGAAATAGGAAACAAAATCTTTTTGACTTTTCGAAATTTAGAATTAAAAAACAACTAAAATCTTTTTGTATTTTTTGCAACTTTATGCTAAAACACACCGAAAATCTTTTTGATATTTTCTAAAATGAAATGTAAATTCAATACAGACTCAGACACTATTTTTGTCTTTTGCGAGAAAGATCACAACATGAGATCAGATCAATATCATGCATCTAGCACACTTCACTTTCAACCATAATCAGCATGCAAGCTATATTGATAGCAGATACAACATTTTCATGTATATTTCAACTCAGACAAATCAATTTCTATGGTTTTCTGATATGATATAGATATTAATTTTTCAAGCATAGATAACATGGCACCCACACTATCAGGAATACTGTCAACATCATTATTGATATTTTTGTATTTTCTTTTATTCAATCCAAGTCACATATAGCAGATTTCTCATGCAAATATAATGAACTTGCTTAGCCTCAGAATTTCACCATAGAGATATATTGTCCAAAGTGTTTCTTGCAAAAAGAAAGCAGGACGCTAGATCTTCAACTCTAAGGTTGATCTTTCGATACGCAGATAGAGTTTCGGATTTAGCGAAATAAATTAAAGAAAATAAAACAAGTTGAAGTTGTGTAATACAACAACAATCAGGTCGATACTTCCGTATACATAGAGAAAGTCCGATGGATTATACCAAACACCAATAAAAATAAAGCAGAACTTCTAACGAACAACAATCATGTCGATCTTTCGATACGCAAAGAAAGTCCGATCGTTTGAGAAAATAAAGAAAATTAAACAAGTTTAAATCTTTCAAAATGAAAGCAAGCATACACCCATACATCTTTTATTATGTTTTTGTATTTTTACACCAGTATCACACAACATCCGTCAATGTTTACCATAGTTATCAAGCAAGCATTATCTTTATATCATACTAACACATATCAGATTTGTCAAGTGCATCAACCATTTTAAGCATGAACCTATAGCCCTTAGATCTAGTCTATCCATGGCAGATAACATATGGTGATGTACTATCATTTCTCATCTTGCGTTGGATCAATTTCTCAATTTTTCTTTCTTTTATATTTTCATAATTTCTCCCCCTAAAATTCAACAAACTCTATTTTTGAATTTTCCAAATTTTTCTCCCCCTAAAAACATGAAAGAAATAGAAAGAAATAGAAAGAAAATGAAAACAACAATGAAAATGATTGATCAACACATACACACTTTTGAAAATGATGTTTTTAAAAATCAATTTTTCATTTTTTTCAAAGATTAGAACGGTGCATTTTAACTTAAAACACCCACAAGTATCTCACTGTCAGCATTCTTTCAATTAGTAACAGGTCTTCTTGAAATACCTGCAAACACTGGAAAATAATAAGTTTCTAAAACCTCAACCCTCGTCCACAATTGTGGTAGGTCGTCCAGTGTCTTCAACAAAATCAGTGTTGGCAGTAGAGACAATCTTTGGTCTCCGTTCCATTTTTGGTTTTGTATTTTCTAATAAACCATTGTCTACAAATGACTGACAATCAGAACCACTACACAAATATTCAGAAACAGACTTCTTTTTCCAGAAAAATTTACCATTGGGCATTGGTTCATTAAAAATTATGCCTTCTGAATTAACAAATTTTGTATTTTTGGCATAAGATGATGAATTGTTAGCAGTCGTAGGAAATTGTTAGTGAAATGTCCTCGTTTACAACAAACATAACAAAATCTATTTTTCTTTGGTTTTGAAATTTTTTAAAACGTATTTCAAATGGAAGATCATTAAAATATGAATGATCTCCATAACCAAAGAATGTATCATGATGATAAAGTCTGTTTGACTTAGCGGAATTAAATGTACCTGACTTGTTAGCGCTATTTGAAAAATCATTTGAGTAAGGCTTCTTGGTAGTTGAATTTCGTTGATGGATCTGATGTCGTTTGACTGGTACCTCATTGAGAATCAGCGAATCCGATGATGGTGATTAATATGAACGACGTGAAAACCTTTTTTGAGTAGTACAATCACGAATCACATGTCCTTTCTTGTTGCAGTAAGAACAAGCTCTCCCATCAGCTGACTTAGGAGATGACATGGATTCTGTTGACATTATAGAATATTGAGAAGAGCCACTCTCTTGACGCTCTAACTTAGACTTCTTCTTTGATAGAAACTCGACATTTATTTTCTTTTGAAAATCTTGTTCAGTACCATAATCTCCATTACCAGCATTAACTTTCTCGTCTTGAACATCATTGAAAATTTCATCCATTTTTCTGACGAACTCTTGTTGTTTCAAAGTAATTCTCTCAAAAAGTTTAAGCAATGTATCCGAAGATGGATTTTTTGTTGGAACCACCATTAATTGTTCAGACACTGCATCATTCACTTTGTCATTCTCCTTCTCAACCTTGATTTCTTCAACAATTTCTTATATTTTAATCCTACCTTTGAAATCATTTCCAAAATTCACATTCTCGTCTTTTCTTTCATATTCTAGACCACCATTCTTTTAGATTTATCCAGTGCAGATTTAGGTTTCTCATAACCTTGTGAAGCAAGTCGAGAAAACTCATCCTTGATGGCATTCAAATTATCTTTATTGGAAAGCAAAGATTCATCAATCACAATCTCTGAAAATTTGGGAACTACCACTTTTCCTGGATTTTCTTCAACACCTTTTCTTTTTTCAAGAAATATAGACTTTGAATCAAATTTAGTTCTCTTGTTAGCATCAAAATTTTCTTCATTTTTCTTCTACAACTCTGACTTTTTCTTCTTCTCCGAAGAACTATCAGCAAACTTTGAATAATCTAGAACTTCTTCCGTTGCTTTCAAAGTATTGATAGAATTTTCAATAACCACAGGAGGTGGAACACTTTTCAGAATAACATCACCGAAAATCTGTTGAAAATTCTCCTTTTTGCACAAAAAAAAAATTGTGAAAGATGATGAATTATTGATATTATGCAACTGTCTTTTGAAATCACGAACCTCAATCTTCATGTCTGCAATTTTCTTATGCGCTTCAACCAACTCTTTTTGTGTTGCAATAAGTTCTTCTGTTGTTCTATTTAAAGTAAAACTTTTCTCTCCTCAATTGATCATGAGCATCATATGTTTCTTGAACAACCTTTTCCCAACTTTGTTTATAAATCTCAACATTCTGCTTCAAAAGCTTGTTTACACAAAGCAATTCAGCTTTAGCATCTAACAGCTTCGTGTTGTCCTCTTGAAAGTGCGTGAGCGGTAGATCGTCTACTCGGTCGTGATGAAATCAATGTAAAACGTGAATGAGACAAGATGTAAATACAAATGGCTTTGTTTTAGACCACATAGAACCACATAGTTGACATATAGAAATATCACCAAGATCTCCAAGAGTTGTACAAGACAAACTATATATACTAGACAAGAACCCGATTAGCCGAACCTTAGGTTCGAACCAAGTTCGGCTGGGTCCGAAGTCTAAGTTCTCCTAGGGTTCGGCCCATGGTAAAATTGCATCATATTGTCTTGTATTTGATACTTCACATGACGATCAGGAACCATGTATCTACAAACTCCCCCTCGGCATGTGTAGTATTAATTTCCACTTTAAAACTTGTATCTTGTATCATCAATCAAATTCTTCCTCGATTTGATGATGAGTCCATTCTTGAATACTTGATAGTGCATCGTGTATAATCTCTTTATCAACAGCTTTAGAAGACTTGAAGTTGCCAACATAAATAATCTTGGTGCAAAACGTCTCTTCGAGACTCTAAGATATTTTGATTTTGAAATTGATTTCGTATTCCATTTTGATTAATCGAAAAATAATAAGAAATAAAATCTTTTTTTATTTTTAGAAACTTTACATCAAAACACACCTAAAATCTTTTTGGTATTTTCTGATATGAAAAGTAAATGCAATACAGAATCGGACAGTATTTTTGTCTTTTGTGAGAAAGATCACAACTTGGGATCGTACTGGACATAACATGTTGAACAACACTTCAATTTTGATTATTGTAGCACATAAGCCATGTCGATTGCAGATATAATTTGTCCAACTTTAAACTCAGGCATGATCATACTCTTAACATCTTGATATGTTAAAGTATTGATTAGATTTGCTTTGACTAGTGTACCCCACACTATCAGACATACTCACATACGCTTCGCTTATCACATTTTGTGATTTTACTTGTGCTTTAACACATAGTAAATGTATTCATGATATAGTCAACTGTGTTCCATGTAAAAAGAAATAAGAACGTTAAATCGTCTACCTTAAGGTCGATCTTTCGATACGCAGATAAGGCCTCGGATTTAACAAATTATGAAAATAAAAATAAGTTGAAATTGTATAACCCAACAACAATCAGGTCGGTGCTCCCGCACACACAGAGAAAGTCCGATGAGTTATACGAAACACCAAAGAAAATAAAGCAGAACGTCAAACGAACAACAATCAGGTCGATCTTTCGATACGCATAGAAAGTCCGATCGTTTGACAAAATAAAGAAAATCAAACAAATTTAAATCTTTGCAAAATGAACACATGTATACATAGTGACTTCTCCTTTTATTTTCACATATTTTTTTCTCTTGATATATCGTGAAATACGCATCAAGATGTTGTCCACTAGGTCAAGCATCAGATTTAGTGTATATCACATTTGAATACTTTCTGATTTGCTGAGCCTATCTTACACATCGAACAATGGTCTTATTGCTTTTTCACTTACTTTATCCATGAGTCAGACGATGTAAGCCAATGTACCATCATTTCCCAAACATGTTGGATACAATTTCTCATTTATCAATGTTTTTGGATTTTTGCATTTTTCAATATTTTTGTCTTTTCAATTTTCTCCCCCTAAAGATGACAACTCTATTCATAGATTTTCATTTTTACTATTTGAAAAACAACACACTATTTTTGTATTTTTGCAAAAACAAACTCCCCCTCAAAATGAGACGGAATGAAAAACAAAATAGAAATTGATCAACCAACACGAATACTTGCACTTTAGCATGTTGAAAACAAAACTGAATTTGAAATTCAATTTAAGTTATCACAGATATTTCACCACCAACAATTCTTACAATTACCGATAGGTCTTCCTGAAATACCTGCTGACACCAAATAAAACATTAGTCGCTTTGGGATCGACCCGATTCAACAGCGTCGGGTCGCCCGATGTCTTCCACATAGTCATTGTTGGCCTTGGAAACAACCTTTGGTTTCCATATTTTGAAAGATTTTGATTTTTTATTAGAACCAGAATCAGTATCAACTGGCATACTTGATTTAGACCAAGCCGACTTACGAGTTGATTTAACCTTTGGAGACCATGGTTCATAAAAAATTTGACCTTTGTTATCCACATATTTAGCAGTGTTGTGGATATATGCAGTCGTCGGACACTCAGCAGCAAGATGTCCAGGTTGACGACATGCATAACAAAGTCGGTCTCGAAATTTAATCACATTTGAAAAATTCTTTGAATTTTGAAAATCAGAAGAATGTTCTGAATCAAAGTTATCAAAGAAATCACCAGAAGAATCATATCTAGGAGATGGACTCCTTGAAGATGATGACCTTCCAGAATAATTGGATTTTTCCTTCAGAGGAGGTGATCTCTTTGGAATCTTAACTTTGGGATTCTTTGCAGCTTTTTCTTGCTTCTTATTTTGAACCAGTGCTTCCTTGACTTCATAACCCAAAACTTTGTTCTTATAACTTGGATTCTTTTATGAACTTGAAGAAGAACTAGAAGCTTCTCTCCCCTTAGCTTCTCTAGTGAATTTTGCTTTGATATCTTTTAGTTTGTTCTTTTCAACCAAAACTTTTTCTTCTTTAGTTCCAGACAAAGTACTCGAAACAACCTTATCAAAAACCTATTCATTTTCCAAGAAAATAGACTTTGAATTAAACTTTGGAGCTTCTCCTAAAGATTTTCGCTTTTTCTTAGATTTGGTCTTCTTCTTTGCTGGAGTGGCAAACTTTGAATAATCATGCAATTCATTTTTTGGATCAAGAGGAGCAGATGTAAATTCAGACAAATCCACTAGTTGAGGAACCATGTGAATATTATTCTTCTTAGAACTATCCTCACTCCTATCCTGTTTATACAAGAAATTCAACAATGTCGGCGATAAATTGCAATTCTTCACTTGCCTTTTTAACTCCAAAATTTCCAACTTCAATTCAGAATTTTGAGCATAAAATACTTTTTTTTAGACTTGATGAACTTTGCATTGAGATCATCATACTCATACGTTTGCAACTTCCGGATCTCACATTCAGCAAACAATTCCTCAAGTACACTTTCTCTTTTCTTCTTGAAAATCTCAATGTCTTTTGTCAAGACTTCATTCTTATCACGAAACAAAATATTTTCATCTTGAAGTGTAGAGATCTTAGATTGAAGTTTTTCAATTGTAGCAGCCGATTCAACCACAAGAACATTAGCTTTTTCATACTTTTGTTGAACCGGATAACTCTTCTCAAATAGATTTTTAAAATCTTGTGCTGCATGTAACGCTTCAGCTTTGGCTTTCTCACACTCTTCAGCCAATATACTCTTTTCTTTCAAAACATACTCATGACCATGAACCAATTCATAATGTTTCTTTTGAAATTAATTCTTCCAATTCTTTCTTTAGAATCACAATTTCTTCAGACAATAATTCAGAATCCTTTTCAAGAGTTGCATTCTTCTTACCCAATCTTACACACTCAAGACATTGTGAATTCTCAACCTTTTGACTTTCAACCATCTAAACTTGGATTTCATCAATCACAAATGTTTGAGAACTGGAGTCAGAATCAATTAAGACATTATCATAAACATGATGAGCTGTTAAAGCAACAGTAAATGGAGCATGTTTCATTTTTGCTTCAGAATCTGCATTCCAGGCAAATTCATCTGGATGCCAAAACATTTTAGTCAGTATTTCATCAAAAGAAACAGATTTTCTCTCAACCTTGGGAGCTTCATTTGGTTAATGAATAACCAAATGAGCATGTTGGCCCGACTTCAATTTATTTTCAGTTGAACTTGGGCATTCTCGTGCAAAATGTCCATATACAGAACACTTATAACTTTTAACGTTTGATTTGTCCAGTCCAATTTTTCCATCCTGATTAAATCTCTTTTTGCCAGTTCTATTGAAAAACTTCTTCGTTCTTCAAACCAACATAGCATATTGCCAATTGAGATCCATTTCTTCCATATGATCATAATCTATCTGATCGTAATCATCATTTGTCAATACGGCATTACTAACCGAACTAGTAATGACCCCGAAATATGAAGATACCAGTGCAGACATTAAAGCATTATAATCATCAATAGTTTGAGCAGATAAAGCATTCTGAGTTGAAGAACTAGGAACAGAAACAGTACAACCAGCTGAATAACTAGGAGTTTCAGATTTACCTGCAATGAATGATGTAGGAGGTGCAGAACTAACAATATTAGACTTCACAACAGTGATTGTTGAATCATTTTCTCCATGATATACATCAGGATTTTGAATTTGTGCAGGAAGTGACTTATTCACCATCAACTCCATATCCCTTGCTTGAATTCTTTAAAATCAGATCATTAAATGACAATCCCGAATATTCTTTATCATGAGCGATCATCATCACATTATTCTGCCATTTCTCAGGTAAAGCCTCCAAAATATTTTCTTTCATATCGGCTTCTTCTTTTGTAAGACTCACCAGACGCATTTCACTCATTAAATGTGCAAATCTTGCAATCAGATTTGGGATTGATTCATTTTGATAATGTTTAAAACTATCAAATTCTTTATTCAAAACCTTTTTTGACTTTTCTTATATTGGTCATTCCCTTCACATCTCTTTTCCAATGCATCTCACAAACTATTCGATTTATAATTACCTGAAAATTTATGTAGCAATTCTTTAGGTAATGCCATTGTCAAAGTACCATACGCTTTTTTCTCAGCTTGATATGCTTTCTTTTGTTCAGAAGTAAGTTTTCTTTGAATAATTGGCTCCCCAGTTTCATCTTTAGTATAGACATATTGATAAGAAAATGCCAACCACATATCAATATTATTTGTATCCATATATGCTTCAAACCGTTTAACCCAACTATGATAATCTTCCAATTTTAGCAATTTGGGAACTTTCTGACTTGTTCCAATTTCATTATCATAGTTCATCATTGTTTGCATCGTTGCTTGCATCAAATTCTGAATTGCCGCAAATGCTTGAAATTCACTCATTTTCGAACAATTTATGAAAAATCAACTCAATGCGCTTGAATCACTATTTACCAAAACCGGAAACTAACACTCCAAAAACTTCAAACCCAAAAATGAAAGTCTTAGAAGTGAATTTTGGGTACCAAAATGGAGGGTACTAGATGTTAGGTAGTAAAAGTATAGATCTTTCCGAGATGGTCGTTTTGGTTGGCATTAGCTCTCGTAAATCTTTATGGTCCTCAAGTTACGTCGGTTTTCATGACACCTTCTAAAAATCATGATTACTGTTTACCCGAACCTCAACCGAACTTGATATGTTTTTGCCAAACATCGTCCGAACCTAATCCGAATCGAAATTGTGATCGAACCTCAGCCGAACTTGATCTGAACCCCTTCCGAACCTTCACCGAACTTGACTTTGAAAGATCTTGACCGAACTTCAACCGAACCTTATCCGCACTATCTCCGATCACTATCTAAACCTCAACTTCATTAGAATTTTAGCCGAACCTAGAGTTCGGAGCGGTTACTTTTCAGTTAGATCCGGACCTCAGACGAACTCAAACACTCTCGATTCCATTTTCGCGATTTTCAGTGTTTTTGGATGAAATTTTTTACAGGAATTCAAGTAAACTCAATAGAAACAATCTAGGAGAAGATTTTTTCATGAAAAGCACACTAGATTTGCACATTTAATAGTTTGAGTAACACTTTCGCAAAACTTGGGGTTTTTGACTCAAACCGATCAAAACAGAGATTTCTGACCAGTAGATTTAAACCGAATGCTCTGATACCACTTGAAAGTGCGTGAGCGGTAGATCGTCTACTCGGTCATGATAAAATCAATGTAAAACGTGAATGCGACAAGATGTGAATACAAACGGCTTTGTATTAGACCACAAAGAACCACAGAGTACACAGATAGAAATATCACCAAGAGCTCCAAGAGTTGTACAAGACAAACTATTTATACTAGACAAGAACCCGATCAGCCGAACCTTAGGTTCAGACCAAGTTCATTTGGGGTCCGAACTCTAAGTTTGCCTAGGGCTTGGCCCATAGTAAACATGCATCGTCTTGTCTTGTATTTGATACATCACATGACGATCGGGGAACCATGTATCTACACCTCTTGATGACTTAATTCTTTAGCAGTAAGATCAGCAACTTCCTTTTCTAGACCTTCAAGTTTGATCTTTGATTTTGCAAACAAATCATCAAAATCTGTCGCCATGTCATCCGCTTCTTTCTTCCATTTTACAACATCCTTCATCAAGTCATCATTTGTTTCAGTCAGTTTTGAAACTTTTGCAATTAACTCTGCATTCTCATGTTGAAGCTTCAATTATTCTCAACAGCTTCACATTTGGAAGACCCATCTTTTTGAACTTCTACTATAACTGCGCAACCACCTTTATTAGATAATTCAGAAGTAAAACTATTTGTTTCTAGCTCGGTAACAGGAACACAACCATCAAATTGTTCTTTCTTTGAAACAAAAGCAGTTTGATCCATAAACACATTTCCCCAATCATAACCTTCATCTTCACATCTTAATTTAAAGTATCCCAAAAAATTTTTGAGCTAAAACACGTCTTGAATTAATTGAATACTTCTTGTGGTAGGACCATGGAAAGAATCTCATAAGCTTGTCGTTCTCTTTCAAGACTTTTCTTTTCCTCATAGGAAAGATCCCATTGCATCTTAGGTACTCCACTAGACCATAGATAAGTATACTCATTTTTAATCGGAATCCACAAATCTTTATCAGTAGAATCAATATAGGCTTCAAACTTCTTTTTCCAGTTCTGATAATCTTCAGATTTTAATAATTTGGGAACCACAGAACTTGATTGAACTTTACTCATTGTGATTCCACCAGAAAAATGACAATTTGGAACTTGTAACTTGAACTTTGAATTTTGTGAAATCACCGAATTAAAATCCCAAGGCCAAGTCCTCAAAACTATTTTTGTATATTTCTTGTTTAATATTATTTATTTATTTTTTCTTAAGAAAACAAACGTTGAAAGAAAAAAAATGTTTAGAGTTTTTGTTTTTATAAAAAAAATTATGAAAAAAATAAGCAACGAAAAATAACACGGTAAAAACAAAAACAAACACAAACGAGTTTATGTTTGTTAACCGATTCGACAAACGCAAAAAGAATTTGCGTTCACGAAAAAAATCAATGAACACAAAAAATTATGTAATTTTTTTTTAAAAAAAATTAAAAAAGAAACTTGTGATTTTTTTAGAAAAAAAATCTTTGTATTAGAAAACAAGTTGTTATTTTTTAAGAACAAAACCTATGTAACAATTTTTATAAGTCACAAAAACTAGAGGGACTGAAAGATAAAAAAATTATAATAAAACAAAATAGTCGCTAATGTATCAAATTTTCATCGACCAAAAGAAATTTTTCAGCGACCTGGAGTTTTTCTGGCAAACTTAACATTTAAGTCTCCACAAACTTCAAATGATTGTAACTTGATCATTTCTTGATGAAATTGAATCTGTAAGTTGCGTTGCATTCGTGTCGAAGAAACGAATCAAACTAGCACCACTGTTGATAGGTTTTGACTTGGTTTAAGCCCCGAACAAAAAGATATGTCGAATGATAAACGTGGTGATTTTGTGATCTTCTCAAAACTCAACCAAATTGAAAAGCGATTGTTGCAATAGATTCGTATGATCGAAAGGAACTTGTAGCTACCAAAATTACGAGCAATGATCAAGTATTTTGAAAGTTTCCATGAATGAAGATGAAGAACACATTAAGCTCCCTGTGATTTTCGAATTTGACTAAAACTTGACCAAAATTGATTTTGAAACTTGCAATAGATGTGTGATAATGTGTTAAATCTTCTCTAATCAATCAAACTTGTAAACAAACACGAATTCACGTCCAATTTCTGAATCAAACTTCACAGTTTGACTTCAAAAAAGTCAAACATTACGAAATTGAGCAAATTAGCCACTGAAATCGATAAAAACGGTGTAGAATCATGCCCAAATTGCTGTGATACCAATTGTAAACTCGTATTGTCCCAATCTAGTGATTTGTACACCGAATCTTAACTGAAAGTTCATCCGAACTCAATAACACAAAACGTAAATTATACTCAGTTTATAGCTCCAATTGATTAGTGTTTACATGATTTGAACTCGTTGCTGCATCTAAACATGATTCTAGACTCAATTCCCTCAGAAAACCGAAATCGAAAACTCCTCCCTTTATGAAATTGATTTGAGAAAGCGGTTATGGAGAGTCTTATTTTATCCGAACCAAGACAGATATATATATATATATATATATATATATATATATATATATAGATCTCAGTTCGGCCCATTTTGGATCCAGTTTGGATCCTACATCGCTTCAGTTCAGTTGCAGTACGAAGCATTCTCACATCTTCAGTTCGTTGATTTGCTATCTCCCATATCTCATATATATGAGATATTATAAACCACAAGCAAGACCCCCAACTATAATTGAAACACACTTTCAACCCTCACACTTGATTTAACCATTCTAACTAAAACAACTAACAATACTAACGAGACTAACTGATACACACACGACACACATATTTTGCACCAACATAGTTTGCTAAGAAACTTGTAAAAGATTGTGAATTAGTGACATTGTTCAAAAGTCCATTTGCATTAATCACTTGGATCTTCAAATCAAAGATCTTTTGTTGTGCTTCAGCCAATTCCTTCTCGGTAGCTATCAGTCTCTTAGCAACTTTGTGAGTTTCAAATTTCTGCAGTCGAAGATTATCTAACTCAGCAAACAATTCTTTCTTCTATACGTTTCTTTTCTGAATTTTAAGATTTTCCGCTTGCACTTTATTCACGCTTACTAATTCTCTCTTTTCATCGAATAACTTTTTAATGTCAATCTGATAAGCCTCAATTTTAGCAGCATACTCACCAGAAGTCTTGGTAACCATATCAAGCTTACTTTTTTACTTATCAAACCAATTCTAAAATCATTTGCAACATCTTTTGCTTCAGTTTTCCAGTTTTCAATTTCTTAAAGCAAATCATTCTTTTCTTCAATCAACTTTTCATTCTTTGCTTCACGATCCTTAACATCTTTCTTAGATATTTCCAAGTCTTCCTTTACCAACTGAAGAACTTTGGTAAGCATCTTAACTTCCTTTACCAATGAATCATTTTCTTTCAATAATCCCGAATTTTCCTTCAACAGACTTTCTATCTTAGATGCAGAATTTTCATTTTTTGGCAGATTCATAAGAACTTGAATCAGAATAATACTCATCTTGCTCATGTGTAGAAATCAATGCAGACTTATCAAGAAACACTTTACCCCAATCATAGTTTTATCATTCTGAGCTGCCAATGTTGTTGTATATGAATTACTTGATGAAGGTTGAGAACCATTAGTAGCTTTTGAATCAGATTTGTGAGAATGAGATTGTTGACATTCTCTTGCAAAATGTCCAAGATTTGAACATTTGTAACATTTTATCTTGGATTTATCAAAACCCAGCTTTCCATTTGAACCAAAATGTTCTCTTCCAGTTTTCTTGAAATATCGTTTTGACTTTTGACTCAACATAGCCAATTGCTAGTCTATATCCATATCATTTAACTGATCATCGTCAATTTCATCAAGATCTTTTTCAATTAGTCGAGCATTGCTGAGATCATTGATAATCATTCCAAAATAAGATGAAATGAGGGCAGAAATCAATTTAGCACAATCATCCACTGACTTGTCAGAAAATGCACTTTGATTTGATGATTCTGGAATTGTAACGCTACAACCTCTTGAAGTAGTATTACCAGATGCTTCAGACATATTTCCAATAAATCATTAGTTGGTGCAGAACTAAGACCACTTGGTTTAGCCTTAGCATTTATGCTTGCAGCATTCTCTCCATGACATAATTCTAGATTTTTTTCAATTTAGCAGTTATATTCTGAATTCAGCATTTCCATTTCCCAAGCATGAAGTTTACCAGTGAGCTCATGAAATGATAATGTAGAAAATTCTTTGTCATGTGTAAGTAGCAAAACATAATTTTCCCATTTTTCTGGTAAAGCCTCCATTATCTTATCTTTCAATTCTTCATTGGTTTTCTCAATCCCAACAATTTTCAATTCACTGATAAGATATGAAAATCTTGATACAAGAGCCGTATTATTCTCATTTTCATAATGTTCAAAGTTGTCAAACTCTTTGTTCAACACATTTCGTCGACTATTTTGTATTCATCATTTCCTTCACATCTAGCCAATAATGCATCCCACAATTGTTTCGATTTCTTGCAAGTGCTGAGTTAATGTAATAACTCGGTAGGTAAAGTCATGGTAAGATAACCAAAAAGCTTTGGTTCAAGATCATAGCGTTTCCTTTCAGCAACATCAAAAGTATGAATTTCTTTAAAATCTCCTTAATCAGTTGGATGCATGTAAAGCTTTCGAATCGGAATCCAGAAATCGATATCATTCGTACTATGTAAGCAGAAAATCGTTGTTTCCAATTCTGATAATCCTCCAACTTCAACAGATTAGGAACTTTCTGGCTTGTTCCAATTTCGTTGTCAAAATTAATCAAGGTTTTCATCGCGTATTGCATAAAGGCAAAAGCTTGGTAATCCAACATTTTTGAAAAGAATTTCAAATTCTAATTAGCCGAACCAAATCCGAACTCAAAATCCTTATCCGAACTGAAACCTTAGCCGAACTCAACCCGAACAGAAAAGGTTATCCGAACCATAGCCGAACTGAGATTTAACCGAACCTATTCCGAACTGAAAATGAACCAAACGAACTGAGAATATCTGAACTAGTACTTTGGGTAACCGAACTGAAGAAGAACTTGTCTAAACCGAGGCTTCGGATGAAACGAACTAGAGCCGAACCGGGAGTTCGGATGACGGTTACTCCAAACTTATAGTTCCTCAGCCGAACTGAAACATTTTCTCTCACAACTTTCGAATTTGGACAGATTCGAATGAGATTTTCAACCAAAAGTCAGAACAAATGATGAGGAATGATTTAGGAGCAAATTTTTCATAAAAATCTCAGAAGAAATGATCAAACACTCGTAAAAACACTCCAATTTTTCGAAAAACAACACTTTTTAACTCCAAAAATCCGAAAATAGCAACCACATATCAGTAGAATGAACCAGATAGCTCTGATACCACTAGAAAGTTCGTGAGCATCAGATCGTCTACTCGATCTCGCTATTTCGAATACGAAAATATAACTAAGAATTGTTTATTGATCAAAAGAAGAACAATTACAACTCTAAGAACACTCAGAGGAAACACCTTAAAACACACACTTAAATTCAGATCTCTCACTCTCTATATTCTGAATTACAAAGACAAAACATCTATATATACCAGACTGGCCGAACCCCAGACGAACTGGAGGTTCGCCTGATCCGAACTGTAAGTTTGGATCCAGTTCGGACAGCAGCTATCTCGCTTTATCTTTTCTTCACATCGTCTTGATTAGATACTTCACACGACGCACATATCATGCATCAACAAATCTTTTTGATATTTCAAACTTATACTAAAACACACCGAAAATCTTTTTGGATTGTGTTGAAATGAAATGAAATTGCAATACAAAATCAAACTCTATTTTTTGGTTTGAGAAAGATCACTCTCTGAGATCATATTAAACATAATGCACTGAACTCCACTTCAATTTCAATTAATTGGAGCAAACAAGCCATGTTGATTGCTGGTATAATTTGTCCATCTTATATTCAAGCAGAATCATACTCATAACATTTGGATATGTTAAGGTATTATTTATTTGCGTTGACCAGTGTACCCCACACTATCAGACATATTTAGACATTTTTCTTTTTCTCGTGTGATTATCACATAGTGCTTTGTATTCATGATATCGTCAACAATGTTCCATGCAAAAATAAATAAGAACGTTAAATCGTCTACCTTAAGGTCGATCTTTCGATACAGAGATAAGGCCTCGGATTTAACAAAATAATAAAAGTAAAACAAGTTGAAATTGTATAATTCAACAACAATCAGGTCGGTCTTGTGGACACGCAGAGAACGTCCGATGAATTATACGAAACACCAAAGAAAATAAAGCAGAATCTCAAACGAACAACAATCAGGTCGATCTTTCGATACGCATCCAATCGTTTGAGAAAATAAAGAAAATCAAAAAAGTTTAAATCTTTGCAAAATGAATACAAGTATACACAGTGACTTCTCATTTTTCTTTTTCACACATTTTTCTTTTTATCATGAAATACGCTTCAAGATGTTATCCACTTGGTCAAGCATAGTATTTAGTGTATATCACATCAGTATAATTTCTGATTTGCCGAGCCTACCAAGCACATCAAACAATGATCTTATGACTTTTTCATCTACTCTATCCATGAGTCAGATACGTAAGCCAATTTACCATCATTTTCCAATGATCGATTTCTCAAAATTTATATATTTTGCATGTATTCACCTTCACTATATATTTCTCCCCATAACATGCATTTTCTCCCCCTAAAATGAAAAACTCTATTTTTGGATTTTTCATTTTATAAAAACAAGACACTATTTTTGGCTTTTCCAATTTTCTTACGAAAATGTAAAGAAAGAAAATTGATCAACCAACACGGATACCTGTCTGTTTTAGCTTTCAGAAAAAATTCAGGTTAGAAAGATGAATCATGAAATTTAAAATAAAATAAGCAGAATACTCCTCCATCAGCAACTTTTCAATCTCCGATAGGTCTTCTAGAAGTACCTGCACACTAATCAAACACATTAGTTTTTAAATGACCCGAACCGGATTGCTTCTGGTCGATCATTGTCCTGAATTTGCTTTGAAACCACCTTAGGTTTCCATTGTTGTTGTGGTTTTGGTAAATCAGTATTTGATGAATCAGTCACAGTTGGTTGTGACGAGCAACGTACAATTGGTACGTTTGAAACTTTAGGAGCAAAGCGTCCTTGTTTTTTTATAAAAAATGCAGGTTGATATTCATCAAACACTCTGCCATGTTCATCAATAAACTTTGGTTTGGCAGCTTTACCAACATATGAAACCTTTTGTCTTCTTTGAGTAAAAAATGTAGGAACTGGACAATCTTGTGCCATATGCCCCTTTTGGCGACAATTGTAACACAACCGATTGTTCTTATCCCACCTTTTAGAATACTTGCATAGTTCCAGAAAACATTTTATCTTCAAAATGATCATAGAAAGTATCATTTACCTGACGCTTGTGATCATGAACTCATTTTGATG
>JBCNJP010000025.1:17757753-17789407 GCA_039602395.1 Deinandra increscens subsp. villosa
AATGCCCGCATTTAACGAAATAATGCTAAAAATATAATTAGAGGAGTTAAATCCATCCAAGAAGCACAATCCATGTCTAATAAATTCAGCCAATCAGAGTTGAGTATAGAAATGATCCAACGGTGGAAACTAGGTGGAGATCTATGGCTGAGGTGCAAGATCCGTGTGAAAGGGAGGTGGCCAATGGGAAGCCGACAACACAAAGGCCATCAACGGTAGTCTTGAACACGGTGGTCCCACGCGTATTCACAACCACCAATTAAATCTCAGCAGCCATTATACAATCAACGGATCCTTTTGATAGCTGGGCCCACTTTTATTCCTCCATAACCAATCAAAATTAGACAACGATTAAGAATGTTGCAATTCTCTTGACTGATGGGGCCCACGCACAAACTACAACCAATAAGAAATCAAGCCAATGCTCATCAACGGTTCTTTATTCAGCCGGCGGGCCCCACACGTTTGCCTTTCACCAATACGAGATTAACAACGAATTTTAGGGTAGCAATTCTTCTCAAGACAGTGGGTCCCAAGAGAATTTTCAGCCCAATCAGGAATCGACAACAATGAGGCGTTGAAAGAAGCTATGCGACAAAGGAGAGAGAATACAGCATCATCATTTCCTTTTGTCCAATCCCTGCATCACACGTCATCGTTACCTTCCCAAACCAGCGAAACCCTAATTATTGCCGGACACCGGAAAAATGAAACCCTCGCCGGAAAACCGTGATTTGCCCATAACTTCCTTATTTCTTGTCCGTTTTTGACGAAATTTATATCGTTGGATTCGTTATTCAACCCTCTACACATCTAGACGACCAAAAAACCACAAAATGACCTCGAGCAAAAACCCAGACGTCAACTTTGGTCGAGGTCGCCAAGCTATGCGAGGTCGCCAAAGTTCATACGATGTCGCCAAGCATTGGTTCGAAATCGCCAAGCCCATGGCGAGATCGCCAAGTTATGAACTCGCCAAGAACAACTCAGATCGCCATGAACAATGTCGAAGTTGCCAAGTGCATCTTCAACAACGTGAAGTCGCTAAGAACAACTTCAAACAAACCCAGAAAATTGAAGAACACACTTGATGAACACAGCACCTTGATCCTTGAATCTGTCACGAAAATAAACGGAAACAAGCAATTCTTGACACAAATCTGTTACAGAACATGTTATGGCCACTCACACATCCCAAACAGCAGCAAGAATCGATTGAATCTGTCCCAAATTCTGGAAATCCTCAAGAACACGAAGAACACCGTGAAACACACACTAGTGTGTGTTTTTCCAGATCTATCAAATCTGTTGCGAATCAGGCGAAACCGATGCTTCCAATGGATCCGGAACGCATTTTCCATCAAGATTCATACTTTATTTCATCCAAAAACACTGATTTTAGCACCAAGAACTCAGAATCAAAGCTCAAAAAATCTTCAAAACCCCAAAAACGGGAAAACTCTAACAGCTTCGTTTTTCAGCCTCAGATCTCGGATTTCTTCACTGATTTGAACATCTGGAGCATGAAATCATATCTAAATGAACCCAATAACAAGAATCTATCATCAGATTCATCCAGAAATCATCAATCAGCTCCAAAAATAAGAAAAAGATAGAAAAAGTCTCCAAAGTGGGTTTTTCAATCAGCACCTCATTCAAGCTCAAGATCACAGATTCGAGTGACCAGATTCACGGTGAGATGAATCTGATCGGTACCCGCTCTGATACCATTTGTCAGGACCAAATTTGAGCCTTTACTCATCCAATACACAGATTCAAGTGCGGAAATCATGAATCCATGATCAAATCATAGTGTTTGTTTGTTGAAATCCTTAGATTTCGCCTCTGAAACTCAAGAACTTGAGGGTTTTCACACACAAGTGCTCTCTATCTTCAAACAGCCGTCCAAGAGTATATTAGGGTTATTCTAGAGTGGCTATTTATACTAGAGAGAGCACAGGTCGTGAATGTGCTGAAATCAAGAGAATGTTATTGAAGTTAGTGAAATTTATGACATCAGACAGACGAGATCGCCAAGAACAACACTGAAGTCGCCAAGACCAAAGTGAAGTCGCCAAGGCTGGTTGGTGACCTCGCCAAGGCATGGTGAGGTCGCCAACCTTGGTGAGGTCGCCAAGAGGTTGGCGAGGTCGCCAAGAGTGCTAGCCCAAGTCGCCAAGTGCATTTCCAGATCGCCAACATTCTTGGTGAGGTCGCCAAGAATGTTGGTGAGGTCGCCAATAAGGTCCAGAAATCACTAAGTACGCTCCGGAAACGTCAATTATCATTATTGAACCATCAAGGTTTGTTATTACAAAGACACAATCAATTATTAGCATTTACCAAGTAACTTATCATGAAATGACCTAGATCTTGGATACAGACAATCACACTGCAATTGAAATGTACTAAGGCAATATCTCCAATATCCATAATCAACACAAGCTAAGACATTTAGTCATGATATACAAAACATCAAACACTTGAATGATTAAAATAAACATTAGGATAATTGTTCAAGTACAAGATACAAGCATAAGTGAAAGACATACACATGAGCACAAAACCAAAGGATGCTATGTTTGAGTTGCCACCAACCCTATAAAGTTCTTACAGTTACATAACATATAAATGGATTATATGATATTAGACATGTTACATGTCATGCAAAGTGTTACATGACACCTTATAAGGATAAGGAATAAACATGTAATAAAAAGGGGTATTAATATAAGTAAGAAAGGAGGTTTAAAATGGTTTAAATCTCCCTCCTAAATGATTAAAAAACGGACATAAAGCTTTGGTGTGATTGGAGAAGCTTTGTCTTCTCCCAAGACATGCATAAAAGTGTCTAGGTTCATCCCCCCTTCTTCAACACACTTGGTCATTAAAGTGCAACTCTCTCTCTCTCAAAAAAACACACTTTTGGGAAAAGAAATCAGATTTCTAAGTGTTCTCTCAAGCTTGAATACGGATTCAAGGTGAAAGAAAGAGTGTGAAAGATCTTTAAGAAATCCTAGCAACAAGGTGTGGTTGTTGCTTGAGCTCGTGGGTATACAAGCTTGAGGCTCCGGTGTTCGGATCTAGGCCATTCAAGTTCATCATCTTCTTTTCTCTCCATCTTAAGGAAGAAGGTATACTTTATAAACAACCTATGGATGTGTTCAAGTTTTGATAGCATGCAACTCCATATAAGGATCCTCGGTTTGGGTTTTAATCTTGCATGTCAAAATCGGTTTTGATATCAACTTGAACAACTAAAGTTTTGTTCTTCCGCTGCGTTTATCATTTTAAAATGGTAAAATGACTTTGATAAACTCCCTAAAACCCATCAGCTGAGAAGAACATGTTTGAGGTCACAAGAAAGGGTCAGTATCCTATGGAGTATTACAAAAGCTGGACCCAGTTTTATTCTTGGACAAATGTGGATCTGATAATGTTGTTTAAGGCCCCGTAGTTACAAACCCATCACAGAATGATCAGGCTAAGTACTTCTACAGAAAATTGGAGAATGCAGTGCTTAGCAAATTCAAAAGGTTTGAAGACTTTCCCCACAAGAAGTCATATGTTATAAAATACAGAGGTGTGTTCAAGTGGGATGGGAAGAAAGGTAGTGGGTCTAAGAAGCAGTTCACTAATGTGTTGTACCCTCTAACAGAGAAGACAAAGACAATACCTCTGCCAATGCATCATCCTGAGGGTTGTCTACATGACTTTCAAACTTGGGCATACAGTGACTACTCTGGTGAAGCAAAGATTCTCTGTGAATCAAAGACAATGAATGTTATGGAGGTTCATGATCTGATGAGATTTCATAAGAAGGATATATTAGTTCTGGCCAAGCATCAGATCGAAAGCAACACGGAGACTGAAGAATATGCTAAATGCTACACGCGTGCTGTTGCAGAGATTGTGGCTAAAGAGTATGGTATGATCCAGCAACGGTGCAGCTATCAAAGAAGTTCAGAATGTGAGACAGCTGTCTAATGCTAAAGCCTAGGGGAAGATTGTAGAGACCATAATTTTTTGAGGCTTTTGCATTAGAAATCTTTCGGGCTAGTTCTAATTGTAATTGGGTTAATTAGTTTATGGGTTGTTGATGGGTCTTGAGTCCGGTCGCAATTAGGCCATGTGGGCCGAAATATTTTGGCTTGGTTAGCAAGTTAGGCTTTCCTATATAAGGTTAGCTAATCTAGGTGTTTAAGGTTGTTGATTCACTAGGGTTTTTGTGGGTGTTTTGCGGATTCAAGTGTGTACCGAATTCACTTTGTGAATTCGTAGTTCTCAAGTGTAGTAATCGGATATACTTCAAGCTTTGCAATTCGGTTTGTGTTTCTTTTACGTGTTTTATTGTATTTGCTATATGTCACACCCCGTATTTTATTGTGTCGGGTGCGAGCGAGATGGATCATAGTCAAGATTACATAGAACGACCTCTGGATGATTAAACAACTAGAGCCGTTTAACAAGTTAAATTAATTCAAAAGGTGGAGTTTCATTCAAAGTTGCAGCGGAAATAGTAGTGAAAACATGTTTGTCTTAATTGTTAATAAAACAATTACATTTCAAAAAGATTTGAGAACATGACACCGTTAGGTGTTATGCAATGAAATCTCCAAAAGTACAGCTCGGTTTGACCATGACTCCAGAAATAGAAAATGCAGGTCCTAAATGATATGATGTCCTGAATGCAGTAGAGTTCAATCACCTGAGAATTCATATACTAAAACGAGTCAACATAAAGTTGGTGAGTTCACAGGTTTAGATAGCATGCATGTAAAGTTTGATAAACAATTTGATTGAATCATTCCATCGTTTGACAATATGTTTAGATACTGTTTTATAAATTACCATGAACCTTGAATACCGAAACTAACTGATTACCCACTCATGATACTATGTCCAACAGTACCGCATGGTCAAATATAACTGTATGTACTCTTCTGACTATTAAAACGGAGCCAGGATTGGAGCTACCAATCAGAGTAGGGGCGTTAACCCAATAGATCTATCCACGAGTCATCGTTTCTGTTCGTAAATTAATCGGATTCAACTAATAGTGGGGTTTCATCATAACATGAACAAGCATGATATAATATGATTTGGACTAGAAAAGTTCATGTAATCAATATGGTAACAAGTAATCTATCTGTCAGGCAATGATTTATGTTTGTAATGAATTCTCCCCCAAGTATTAAAACTGTAAAAGAAAGGGGCCGTGAAAACTCACCTGAATACAAGTAATTCAGTAAGGTAGGCAAGTAAGCAGTCCTATACAATGTTACAAGACAACTTAGAATTGTAGAAATTGGGTTGACATCTAAGTCACTCCAATTTGGTTGGTCAAGTCTTGGCGTCATGGTAACCCGTTAATATATTACGACATCGTTGACCAAATTAAATATTTATTGAAAATAAATATTTATTGCGCGATAATAAATTATTATTTATTTTCATGATAAAAATTAGTTTAGAAATAGTTTATATTTTCCAAATAAATATCATGTGAGTTCAAAGGACATTTATAGGACGAAACGACGGTTTAAGGTCAAAACGGGCTTTTTGCCGGTTCTAGCCGCATTTCACGTTATTTGTAAATATGACTAAGGTAATGATCAAACAAATAAATACACATTTATTTTCATCATGGAATCATATCGATACAGAAAATTTAAGTTCAAAAGTCTAAGTTCATAGTTTTGTCGGTTTTGCCGGTATGTGTCCGTTTTAGCCGGTTTAGATCCCGTGACTCGTTCAAGGGTTTTGTAAACTACCAAAACACTTTGTAAACCTATTATAAGTCATCTAAAGTACTTAAAGGTGTTCAAGATCAGTTGTAACCTCTGTTTACACATTTTACATAAATGGGTTTTCCGGGCCCGTAAAGTGTCCGTTTTTGGTCCCGTTTTCCCCCAAATTTAGCTATTTTCAAAAGGGATCTTGTACTAGGGTTTTTAAGGCTAAAGGCATCATTTAAAATCACTTTAGAAGGGGTCAAAGTTTCTGACCTAAATTAGCCCAAATTTAACTATAGTTTCCGGGACTTTTTAGTGGTTTATTTTTATAGATTTAGCCGTCCAAACATATCAATAAGTCATTTGGTGCTATCCACAACCTTCTAACATGCTAAAAATTTCGGACCTAGGGTTCCAAGAGTCACAAATTTCGGATCTAGAGGTTTGTTCATAAAACCAAGGCATAATGTACACATACTAGCATCATAACACTTGTTTTGCTATAGATCTACATAATGTAGCATATGAGGGGTTCAAAATATACGAAATCACTAGTAGAAACACAAGATGTGCTAGATCTAACATGAATATAAACAAACATGTAGGTTATTATCATCATAGAAGAAAATATAAGTTTAAAGTCACCATTTTTAACCAAGACTTGTGTATGGAGTTCTAGATGGAAAATGTAACTAGTTAACATGAATAACTAGTGAAAAATCAAGAAAATAATGTCTACTAACTTGTAGAAAACGTGGAGGAGGATGAAGGATGGTAGATCTTGCTTCCTTGTTGCTCCTAGTATCTTTAATCTTCAAGTAAACTTGTGTTTTGATGAAAGAAAACTAGAGAGAGAGTAGAGAGAGAGAGTGGCGACGGTTGGGAGAAAGAGGAGAGAAAGTGTGTGTTTTCTTTTGTGGAAGTAAAAGGGAGTGGCTAGGGTTTCTACTTTGAGATTCTATATATATGGCACACACATAAAGGGAAAGGAACCAAGTAAGTCAAGGGTTTGGTCCAAGAAAAGGTGGTGGTGGCGGTTTGTGGTTTGGCCGAAAAGGGAGAGACCAAGGGGGGGGGGTTCGTGAGGAGTAAGGAGGGAGGAGGAGGTGGTCAACTAAGCATCTTGTAGTACATGTAGGTTGGTGTAAGAGTTCTAGGGTGGTGAGGTGATGGTTAAGGTTGTGTAGGTGATGATGATGAAGTACATGGTGAATAGTCTTTGCTTTATGGTTGGGTAATTAGTAGGTAATTAGGAGAAAGGTGGTAGATTACTACTAATGATAGATGCTAATTGTCGAGTGTCGGGTTTTGATCACGAAAGATAATATGACCAAAGGCGACAATTGAATTTAATCATGCATGGAAATGAACATGCATGGAGGATGATGAATCAAGGTTAAAGAAAAGAAATGATACAAGTCTTGTTTAAAGGTCAAACGGTGTTAAATGGTGAAAAACGTTGACGTTGCTTGTTTTATATAAAAACCTAATGGTTTTTCGCTATAAAAATACTAAACGTTAAAATGATTTATTATTTGACGTAGTCGATAAATAAATGGATAAACGTTATCGTTAAATGACTATTTTACGTCAAATAGTGACACGAACTTTGAACGCATGCAAAATACTACAAAGGTGACGAGATAATATAAAAACTCTTTTTATATTAGAATATATATATTGTTGTGAAATGTTTCTTATTATTAAAGTTCCACCGATCATATATATAATGTTCTTGTTTTTAAGGTCGATTGTCGAGATATTAAATTAGGGTTACACCAAGACTAACGGATAGATGCACATTACGTTATCTATGTTAATTAAAACACAGATTTATGCACACAGAAACAGGTAATTACACGTATTATTATATGCTTTGACTTAGGAAACTTACGGGTTGTCACACTATATTTCACTGATTTCTACTTGAATCACTTGTTAATCTCGGATTCCGCACGAGGTTAATAAGTATTGATATCGCGTGAGGAACTAATCGATCCTTACAACAAACAATTGCATTCATACAAAAACAATATATAGTATGTTGTTGAGCATTTATTGGTTAGTAATTGTCAAACTCATTATCGGTTTGATTGCTCATTTACATAAAGTAATTAATTGAACTGTAGGGCGTGAAATCGGTGGTCGATCAACCTCGTCTGAAGCGGTTGATAATAAAAAGGTAAATATTTTCCAGTCAAGTTTCATTCCGTTCTATAGTTTCACAGTAATCTGTTTGGTAATGTCATGTGGTCCCATTTTAAATGTTATTTGGTACCTCAAACACTTGGGCCAACTAGAGATTGTTGGAACAAATGGTGAGATGTGTACCAAACAAAGTTCAACTGACTTTGAAGTTGCTCCGGAACTTAATGTGATGTTCATCCGGATGTTTCAAGTTCATTTGGATATCAATTGAATTGTAGGACCTGATGACCCATACTACTTGCAAAAAAATGGCACTCCTCAGTCCATATCTATCATGGTGGTAAGTATTTCAAAATTGGTATATATATTATGATCAATTTCCATAACCTAATTATCAATTATATATTTTGGTATAGGAAGGAATACAAGAAAAAATGGTCCTAATTAAGCTAAAATCTGGACAGTTGAAGATGAAGACCACGTGGTAGTGTTGTTGCCTCCCGGATTGAAAATAGATTGAGAATAATGCTTGTATGTAGTGTAATTTTCTTTAATTGTTAATTTGTATTTCATTTGAATTTGACTTGTAATTGAATTTTATTTGATTTGTAATTAATAATTTGTAATAGCTTTTAAATTGGCCACGCGTATAGCAAGGACCCATCTGATTTCAACAACCTTTTGGTTACTTTTTCTTCTTCCCAAATATATGTGGGTAAAACACAAATATATGTGACCATATAATACCAAAGGCCACACTTTTTATATTTTATCGTGGCCATTGTCACCCTTTGGCCACGCGTATTGGGACAAAATATCTCATTTCAACTACCCTTTGGCCACTTTTTTTTCCAAATATATGTGGCTAAAAGACAAATATACGTGACCATATAATACCGAAGGCCACACTTTTTATATTTTAACGTGGCGGTTGCCACCCTTTGGCCACGCGTATTGGGACAAAATATCTGATTTCAACTACCCTTTGGCCACTTTTTTTTTTCTAAATATATGTGGCTAAAACACAAATATACGTGACCATATAATACCAAAGGCCACACTTTTTATATTTTAATGTGACCATTGCCACCCTTTGGCCACGCGTATTGGGACAAAATGTATGATTTCAGCAACCCATTTGGCCACGTTTTTTCATATCATATGTGGCTAAAAGACAAATATACGTGACCATGTAATACCAAAGGCCACGCTATTCATATTTTAACGTGGCGGTTGCCACCCTTTGGCCACGCGTATTGGGACAAAAATTATAATTTCAGCAACCCATTTGGCCACGTTTTTTAATAATATATGTGGCTAAGACACAAATATACGTGACCATATAATACCAAAGGCCACGCTTTTGATATTTTAACGTGGCCGTTGCCACCCTTTGGCCACGCGTATTGTGACAAAATGTATGATTTCAGCAACCCTTTGGTCACGTATTTTTATAATGTATGTGGCTAAAAAACAAATATATGTGACCATATAATACCAAAGACCACGTTAAACAAACACATGTGGCCGTTGGGACCCTTTGGCCACGTTTTCCAGAAGAATTGTTTGATTACAACGATAAATATTGGTACCCTATAGCCACGCTTATAGGTGGCTTCAGCCACTGATATTGTAACGTAGCCGTAGGGTACATAAGGTGACGGGACCTTTGGTGTCGATTGGAATGGGAAAAAAACGTGACCAAACACCTTTGGTCACGGTTTTTTCCGTGGCCAAAGGTGAATTTTGACGTAGTGTTCTGACTGGTCTGACCCGTTCTGAAGTTGGTGGCTTCGGCCACTGATATTGTAACCAATTTGTAGCATGTGGATCGAAGTTATTGTAACTGCAGAAAACAAAAAAATATCAAATCAAATAAGTTCTCCATAAAAAATGCAAACTTGTAACTTATGCATGAAACCAATACTAACTGTATGTATGAAAAAATATCATGCTAGTGATTCCTCCCTCATACACACAGTAGTATTATTGGAGCTAATTCATGTAAAAATTAAATAGAAATAGAATAGAAACATGACGTATAATGGGAAATTCAATCACTTTGACCATCATATGCTTATATGGTTCAAGAAGGACCTTTTGAATTGCTAAAACTTTTGCAAATAGATGTGACAATTTCTTTCTTTTTCGACGACAGCCTCTTAGCCTAATGGCATTCCCTAACAAATTTATGAGTGTTCAAGTACCATAAAATGAGAATTACATGCATTTTAAGGGTGTGTATTCATCTTCAAATTTATAAACATAACCTGATGTTAGTAACACTACTATATCATATTGACCATCACATGCACACACCTTGTTCTGCTCTAGCTTGGACACAATCACAAATCTTTTTTGTCAAGTAAAAACTGGTAAGATTTGAAGTCACAACTTCTTCACCTATACCAACCTACAAAGAAAATATGCAAGGTTAATTTGGATCAAGAAAGTTTAAAATTAATTTCAATTTATGAAAGTAAGACACACCATGTGTTAGGTGTTACCGGAGAGTGCATTCCTATGCCACATGAGATGCCTTCCTAACCATGAGTCGAACAAAATAGTAAAATGCTAAAAATGAAGGGATGAAAATCATTTAAGCAAAGAAAAAATGATGAAACTGCACATAACAATATATGGATCATTCTTATAATCAAGTGGATTATCTTCACTGCTGGAAGAGCATCTATACAAGAATTACTAATGAACTGAAGATGGATACATATATCATGATATCAGTTATCATCAGAATTTTACTATTCTAACAACTTAATTTGTAGAACCAATGATTAACTGTGGTTTAAGAAATCAGAATTTGAATTGAGAGGGATAAATAGGCAATATCCATTTATAGCAAGTACAATTTTTTTTTAAATAATGGGATCTCATCAACAAACTTGTAACATGTTTGCTACTTACATCGCTGGATGAACTTCGATCATAAGCCAGGTTCACTTGTAACTCTTGGTCTCTACTCGCCACCCTTGTCACTGATTATGGAATTTAAAGCAGGTCAAAGATTCATGTCCATTTTTGAAGTATTGTACATATTTAATGTATTATATATTTTTAAAAAATATCATTATGTATATAGTTACAATCATATATTTTAAAACCGATTTAAGAGCTTGCAAGCATTACTTCAGCCGACTTTCAAGCCACTTCATTAAGATATATTTTTAACATTTACACATTGGACCTGTTGAAGATAAAATAGACTCCAATCCTGACCAAAATTGCAATATCCAATTTTTGCACATGAACATGTATCCAGTATATATGGACTTTTTTCTTTCTAAAAACACATAATCAAGTTAACATGAGCCACCAGAAACACAAAGATCGGTATTTTTTATTATATAAAAATGAATTCCAAAGACTCTTACTCTGCTTGTGGAACGTCATCAATTTCTTCAGACCCTTGTGAAACTTTGTATGAAAATGAAGTCGATGTCAAATTAAGAGGCCTCCCTCATACGCACAGTATTAAAATTAGCCATCTCCTTTCTAAAACTATAAACAATAACTTAACATGAACTAAAGAAGGCATATAATAGTCCTAATGAGCAGGTTGAATACACATCCAAACATGTGCCCAACCCTCTTCAAATGACAGAAAATTCAAGAGATTATAAATAGATACAAGTAATGTTTTCATTTCTACAAATTGCTAAAAACAGAAACATAATAACCAAGAGAAATCGCAAACATGGAAGCACAATGAGAGCCGGATACTAACCAAGAGAAGTCACGGAAAGCAGAAAATTGCATAAACCACTGCACACACACACACATGAAAACTCTGTTACATAAAATCTTAAATTTTTACCATAGCCATACCCAAAACTCGGGCGTGATGACAATGAACCTTACAAAGCAAATTAGAGCGGTGGGTATAAACAAACCTGCATACACAAATGAGTCTCTAAGATATTGGCCTCACACTAATTAAGCTAGTTTCTAAACTTGCTAGACCTGAAAACAATTACCAAATGAATATATCAAAGGAAAAGGAGTCGCACTCCAATATAAAGCACATTTTAGTTACAATATATTAGATATCAAGAGTTGTATATAACAATTAGTAATACCTGACGAAGCAAAACATCGTTGTTCTGTAGCTTAGAAACATAGGTTTCTGATGAAATGACTTCAAAAACTTGGTCTGTTTATATGTGATCTCCAGTAGTTCTTGTAGTGTTTTGGTTCCCCAATTTCATGCGATCTAACGAGCTATTCGGAGATTTCTACAGATAACATAAATGTAATCCTGGTCAATTCAAAAGCTGTTAATATCTTAAATCAATCTATAATCAATCAAACTTCAAAAACAACAATCAGAAGCACATACAAACACTATGTTTAACAGTTTGATCTGATTTTGATTTTTATAAAGGTCATATAATACAAGATTAGACAACCATTACGAAGTAAAAAAAGTGACAGCTCGAAATAGTAAATGTATTGCAGAATATAATTTAGAAATTTTCATCTACTTCAATTCAATTCAATGTAAGTAGACAAATTAGACATAACAAAGTTATATACTTATATAATGTAACAAAATCAGCAAGATAACTATAAAAAACACCAAAAAGGAACAACAAAATTACCTAAGAAGCAAATTAGTTCCAAAGTACTCAAAGAACTTCAACACTTGTAATCTCCAACAAATAGAAGATTACTTCACAGATGAAAATTGTATACTGTTATTCAAAATAATCTAAACATTCAGTATTGAATCACAAATAAAAAGGTTACTATTTTTGAAGAGATTATTTTCTATGGGCTCCACCATGATTTGGCATCTCGACACACCTCTACAGCCAAGGCATATAGTTTAGGACTAAACATATGGAAATGATTGAACAAATGTGCTTAAAAATATACCCGAAATTCCTGCTGATAAGATCCAGGTACATTCTCCTTCATCCCCTAAATACACAAACATTTTTCACAACTTCTCGACATATTCTTAAGTGGGTCAAAATCTTATAACCAAAGCCTTTTCACATTTTCTTTAATATTACAACTATTCTAATTTAAAATCAGAAAAAGAAAGTCAAAATGATGCCTAAATGAATGAGTGGTCTTGAAGTATGAGATAGGTATCCTCGGTAATCTCTTACAAAATGAAAACATGAGAAGCCTAGGTCCCTGCAAAACAAACTATGCGACCCATAGTCAATTGAGGTAAAAAAATGATATTTACATCAGTTGCAACCCCTTCCAATAAAAAAATCTGATCCGAGAATCAAAGTTCATTAGCTTAGAAAATTATACACACTAAAACACAAACCTAAAAACATACCTCCGAGTCCAACCCTTGTAGCAGAATTCGGGGCCATGCTCCCACTTCTCAACCTCACTAATTCACCATTTGGCAAGCATACAACTACTACAATTAAATAATCAGATGATATAAATCAACAACTTGTGTTTGAGAAAAGAAAAAACTGCAACAATTGAGAACAAACCAAGAAAATCAGAAAACCCAAAAATCTTACAAAAAATCTTGTATTCAACATAAAGGAATGTACCAAAACCAAACAACCTGAACAGAGATAACAAAAAGACAACAGGAAAAACATTCAGCCCGAAAAATCAAAAGAAAAAATACGAATCCCGGATATCAGGTCTGTAATAATTCTTTTTTTAGATCTGGGAAGCTATCAACTGAACAAAAAATAACCATATACTGAAGCTTTCAATTGTCTCCGACACGAAACAGATAGTAAAGGAAATCCTACGAAGACCAAAATCTACACAATCAATAACTACAAACAAAAACAAAGAAACTATTAATGAAAATAATTCAAAGAAGAATGCAAGCTTCATTAAGAAATAAATAACGCATACCTCAGAAATCGACGATGGTTCACTGAGATTGATATCATTTGCAATTTTAAAGATGGAGAGAGGCTATATCTGAATCAAAGATAGTGAAGGGATTCAAATTTCAAATTTTCTATAGAGAGAAGAAGGGCGATTCTTTCTTAGATTAGGTGTCTGGCTGTCTGAATTTTTGAATTGTGGTTTGAATTAGGGCAGGAATGAAGACAACTGAGAAAGAGAAGTAGGGCAATCTCACGAATCGGGTAAGAATCTTCGGATTATGGGACTGTGTAAAAGAAAGGGAGAAAGACAAAGGGAAGCTTACCGGATTTGGGTGAGAGTGCTTTGACCTGCAGCCTCCTTCATGATGTACATTCTGCTTGTTTGTTTGTACATCTTCAATTTTCAACATTCATGCTTCACTAAGTTGTACATCATGCTTTCCCTCTTATACATGTCTTAAAAATTCAACTTTCAACATTCTCTCTCCAATCTCTATTATAAAGTACTAGTCGCGTACCCGCGCGTTGCGGCGGCGACAGTTCATAAGACGTTATTTATTTGTAATGCAGATGTCAAACGTGCGGAGCCATATTGGACGGATGAACGGGGATGGGCGTCATGTTGTGAGAAGCCTAATAGTGCAGTATATGCGCGTTGAACAGTGGCAACAACCGACATGATATATTAGTTTTCTTTAGTTTGTTAATATTCTCATAGTATACTTTCACAGTAGTTTGGATTCCTACTGCTGCATCGTAGGAGGATGCCAACTCTTGGATCAGTTTCATATTTAAGTCTTGTTTTCAATATTTTATATTGCATGTCAATGATGACAACATCTACATAAGAATGATATACAAATTTTGATGTTAGAAGTTGAGTATGTCATAATTGGAGGCGCATACTGTTATCCATGGACCTTTGGATATACCTTAAGTTTTGTAAAATTTCAAACTTAACTTAATAATTAATGTATAAATTTTCGCATACTATGATTATACATGATCACATCTTATCACAAATGTTATTTCCGAATGCTTCTAAAGTAAAATATGATCATTGACTTTTTGAAGTCAAACTTTATATTTAAACACCTAAGCTTCCCAATTCTTCCCAATTTTATGTTTTTTTTTTTTTTTTTGTGATACGACATTACTCAATTTATCTTGCAAACTTGATGAATTAATTTCTAAATTTCAAATTTTATTTATTACTAAATAAACAAGTCAGGGACCCAGTGGTTCGCGGTGTTAGTCCTCACGTTATCGTTACAGTATTCGTCGTGTTATCGTATCCACATTTGATCCCCTTAAAACGTTAGACTATTACCCCAACCCCTCAATGACACCCCTTAAAGACAGTAGTTTGTAAATCATTCCAAAAAATTAGGACAATAACCAACGATGGAGTGAAGATAAAAGATTCATGCATACGTTAAAGTTATAAACATACCCAATATCACCATTTAGAGTGGTCGGACTAATATTCACAAAGCAAAGAGGTAGACAATTAAAGCTACAGGCAGAAAATCACACATCAGATAAGTGGGTAGGGCGCTGCTGATGCAAATAAACCTGCCATTTAATTAAACAAAAAATATAAATAGAGACAAAAAGGAAGCTGAAAAAAGGAACCCATAAAAGAAGCTGACCACATACTGATTTGGTTAACACATAGAAATAAGTCATTTAAACTTCTATTCTCTAAATAGGTCATTCAAAAGGGGCAACTTTTTTTAGTCAAGAATCACTTACTGGTCAACTTGATATATTGACATGATGTTCAAATCCTCAGCTCTCTTTATGTGTTTGAAGAAGGACATGAACATCACCAAATTGAGAATCAAGATAGGTCAGAGTTCTGAAAAAAGTAGGAAAAAACCCACAATCTGTTGGATTATGGATAATCTGATGTATTGCTTAAATCTCACTTTCTTCTTTCTTGGCCTCTTGGTTGGGGTGGTTTCAACATGTCCCTTTAACCTGTAATCCGAAATCGATTATCCTGCAAGACGAAAACGGTTAGTAACCTGCAACACGAAATCATAGTATTTCAAACCAAAGAATAACAATTTTAAAATAATAGAAGATAAACTACATATTATTAATCAAGAACTAAGTGTCCAACAAGTAAACACAAAATAACAACCTTTAAAAATTAAACATAATACATGTGTGGACAGAAACCATGTGCAATAGTTGAGAACTTGAGATAAAAGCTACACCTAAATAGTATAGGCATGAAATATCTTGGTTTCAAAAACAAAATTTTGATGCAGTTTAAAAATTTCTCATGGATTTGACAGAGGTGAGTCATTATGATCTTACTGAAAAACCGTATACGGATCGTTTCTATGGATGAGACGGAAGTTTTGTCATTGAATCATGTTGAATGATTACATAACGAAGGAGTATACAACAATTAAGCTCTGGGGGGGTCGGACAGAACCTCCCCTCTCAACACACAGAAACAAGACAGAAAACTTTTCAATGAAATACAAAGACTTCACTATTTATACTATTTCGTTCTGGGCCGAACCTGGGACCTCCGAACCTGGTCCGAACTCCCTCCGAACCTGGAGTTCGGCCAAGGTTTGGAGCCACCGAACCTTGAGTTCGGTCGGGGTTCGGACCCCAGACTTTGTCCACTCTCAAATCAGTCTGTTCGTCAATTCGAACAGTAACGGCCACACAAGGTTCATGCACTAACAAATTCTTGAATCTCTGTCCATCATCAGAAACACGCATTCTTGAATCTCTGTCCATCATCAAGAACAATGACTACCCACAAACCCATTTCTTGAAATTCGATCACTAACTCGTAACACGTATCAGAATCTGGATCTTCTTCAAATATAACACCCCACAGCTACCAAATCAAGGGTAAACTCGATAACTGGTCCGCTTCTGTAAAATTCCCACCTAACGGGGGTTCGGGGGCAGCGCCCCTGAGAAGCGGGGTCCAAGGGGCGACAGCCCCTGGCGGGGTCCAAGGGGCAGAGCCCCTGGCTGGGATCGTTAAACAAAATTGCTTCATTAAAAATTCATCCGATCCTTGTCCGAACCTCCGCCGAACCTCCTCCGAACCACCTCCGAATCTCCTCCGAACCTAGCTTTCGGAGGTCCTAACTCTGTCCGAACCCGGAGTTCGAAGCGGTTATTTTTCAGATCAGTTCTTCGGCCGAACCTCGTCCGAACTTCGACTGGAAATTTTCAAAATCGCAACATATTCAAAATTTGATCGAATTTCGACATCCAGATGCTTCTGTTAGGTAAAAACATGACTCAGAAAGACTCGATTGATCAAAAATCAATCAGAAACACTTCCAATCACCCCTAACCGAAGGTTTAACGTCTCAAAATGAAGAAAAGCAATAGATTTCCACCATAGAAAGAGCCAACAGCTCTGATACCAACTGAAAAACCGTATACGGATCGTTTCTATGGATGAGACGGAAGTTTTGTCATTGAATCATGTTGAATAATTACATAACGAAGGAGTATACAACAATTAAGCTCTGGGGGGGGGGGGGGGGGGTCGGACAGAACCTCCCCTCTCAACACACAGAAACAAGACAGAAAACTTTTCAATGAAATACAAAGACTTCACTATTTATACTATTTCGTTCTGGGCCGAACCTGGGACCTCCGAACCTGGTCCGAACTCCCTCCGAACCTGGAGTTCGGCCAAGGTTTGGAGCCACCGAACCTTGAGTTCGGCCGGGGTTCGGACCCCAGACTTTGTCCACTCTCAAATCAGTCTGTTCGTCAATTCGAACAGTAATGGCCACACAAGGTTCATGCACTAACACTTACCATCATGTTTTTTCTCTCATTGATTTGACAGAGCTGAGTCATTATGATCTTACAAGGTGGTTTGTTTACATAATTATAAAGGAAGTACTTAGCATAGTAGTTTTTAAGGAAAAGAAAAGCTACACCTCCGTTAAATAAACAAAGGTGATTATGATGATGTATAAGTAAAGCCTAACCATGCCATCTTTCTCAGTTGATAGGATCTTCGAGTCTGACTATACAAAACAAACCCCATGTTAGGCGAACATTAAGATCAATTTCAATAGCTTAAGTAACACCAAAGATTTTAAATCATTATTCTGTACTCAACTGTTAACATCAAGGTTATATTTATATTTATTTTGAAAACCGTATAGTCTCTGTTGTTTACTAACAGTCATCTTATAAAACCAGTCAATTTACATAACCGAGACTTGCAAATCAGTTACATAAGAATTACAACTTGAACTTGAAGCTTCTAAACAGAAGAAAAACATTTCAAACATATACGTACCAACCTTTGCAAACTTCACATTCTGCCATCAAATCATTAGGATTGTTGGGTATCCACACTTGTAGTGTTCATGTACAAGAAATAAAAAACCCAATCAAACCTCACTTTAAAGTTTATAAATTAAGAAAATAAAATGAAAGTTTGCAGCAACTAATTGATCGAAATCAAAACGAAAGATATCTATTGCCTTTGACTTCTCATGCCTATTGTAGAAATTTCAAGCAAATCACATTTCAAAAATACAATTGAAACAGGTTAGTATCTACAGCCTTTTGTGTAGGTTAGAACAGGTTAGATATGGTCAGATCAGGTGGTTGAATGGTGTGCGATTGATTACCAGCCCCATCAGCCCATCCTTTAGAATAAGTCGTTAAGAATAAAAAAAATTAACAAGTGAGAAAAAGAGTAACTAATACACACCTGCAATGTGAACAATTCAAGAAAAACCTCCTTTAGTTGTTCGAAAGCCTAAATCATAAAGAAGGTATATAAATGATATTAATGCTCAGGGACGAAAGTAAGACCCAATTCGAGAAGATTATATGGTATGCTTATTTGTTGTATCAGTAATAACTTCCGTGTAGTATATCTCATAAATAACTCTTTGGTTAATGTTTAACAAAAGACGCCCGAGATCCACATCAATGTCACCTTTCTTACGTGAAAAAGAAGCAGGTTATTTTTATATATTGTAAAGGTATTTAAAGTTTGAAAAGAATTATTTTAAGTAGCTAATCCATTTCTCTTGCTCACTCTTGTTTCATGATTTTGGATTCCTCTTACTCACTCTTGCACCTGTAACGACAAAAATAAAATAGAGAACCTTGATCAAGACCCCTCAATGAAATGCAGCTAATCCATTTCTATATAAAATTGGATAAGATGGACATAACCTTCTTGCATTAACACAACATACCTGAATGGCAGCCTCTTTAAACCAATTCATCAATTTGAGAATGTGATCACCTCAATAGATCAGCTACAAACTAAACTCAGTAATAACATAACAAACCCAAAAAAGTTGCATAAAAATTGCAACTTGAACTTCAGGTGTTTGAAGTAGTTAACTCGCATTCAACAAACTGTGATTGGCCAAGAGTCAAGTGAAACCCACAAAATTAAAAGTCTAAACAGAATGATGCAACTTATAAACACAAAATTAAAAGAATACAAAAATTAAATCGAAGACTATTAGTAAAAAAAAAAAGGCATGATGCCTGTATGTCTTTTGAAAGGAAGGTTCACATACATATTTCTCAAACCATTTCTCAATCCATGTTAACCCAAATTATATATAACATGTTAAAAATTTGTGGAGTCCAAAAAGAGTACATGAATACATATCTACCCCACTTAAGTCATAGGTTGCTTGCAGTGTAATAAATGTATTTTATGTTTCATGCGAAATGATAAAAATAAGATACTATTGTACAAGGTAACTTACCTGTTAGTTGTTAGGTGCTCCTCCATAATTGACTATCACCTTGACACATGTCTGATAAGCAAATATCCGAGCTTTCATATGTATCTGCATGTAACAAAACATAATTAGCCTTGTATATTAAACATATCAAAATTATATATAAATGCAAGTTAATAAAGTTACTCATAAATCATAAATCAAACCCGACTTGATAGCTCCCTGATAGGAGATATTATAACAGCAAGGGGGAAAACAGTCCTAGTGCCACATGGCTTTTGCACAGATTGTTGTCTCATAATCCCACTGATTATGGGGAAGCAAAATACTCTGTTGTTCTCCCATTAATTTTGAGATGTAACAAAGAATACCTGCAAATATGACCATCTTTGGTATTAATCTCCCAACCAACATTCAGTAAATTCTCTAAAATCAAGATAATTTACTCATAACTTGCAACCCTAAGCCCTATGTATAATCAAAGGGAGAAATAACTCACTGTCTTTCTCGACCAATAGTATCTATTTGCTGCCATGTAAACAACTCCATGATGATGTCTCATCCCTACAAGAAAGCATAATGCCAATCTATTCAAAAATGGAATAATACACTATGAAATAGCATGGCACTTTTTCCGTTCACTTTTAAATGGATACATTAGAATTATGTGTTTATCTCTAAGAAGTCAAATGGGCCAAATCAAAAGGTTCAACTAATAATGTAATGGGGAAGAAAGTTTCCCAAACTGTATTGTTAAACCTTACAAGTTATGGCATACTAAATCACTTTTGAAAATGTAGATTTTTATTTCATAATATACTTCCGGTGATAACCTTTACCGTATAAATTATGCATAGACTATGTTTTAAGATTAGACAAAAAGTTTTTTAAGTCGAACCAACCTAACCCGTTTGGACTTGTAAAAAAAAAAGTAACCCATTTTCTTGTACAGAGCTGCAGATCAAGAAAACATATCAAAAATGAATGTTTACTTACAAGCAAGAAAATACTCCAGTAAAAATGACATCTGCAAAATCAAAAAACGAAAACATATTGAAAATCAATCTTTGGCACAACTGCAGAAAACTTAAACCCTTACAGTTGAGGGTCGATTCGAGGCTAAGTTTGCAAAACACATTTTTTAATACCTAAGGAGGCTGTAATGGAAATTGCAACACTATTCTTCTATTTCTGCAACATATACTATACATTAGTATGGAATACAATAGCGAGAGATGGAAAACAAAATAAGCTAGCATAGAGATAACCATTTTCCTATAAGCACGACCTCGGTTTGTGATAATGCAATTACAACCGAGGATCACAATCATAAAATATGCTGATATATCATATTTGTTGTTTTTAAATAAATAAAGCATCTTACTATTAGGTGAGTCACTCCTCTTTTTCTTCTCAACATGATTTAACACCACATCATATGTGAGTAAGGCTCCAGGTATCACTGAATTAGCAATAATAACTGAAATATATGCAACACCCTGCACAAAAACAAAAAATTATTTACAATGACTGGTTGCTAGCAGCCAATCCTCCCTTATTCAAATCAGAATTTAACAAAGCAATAGTTTAAATAGAATCATACAGTGAAGTCTTGGTAACCCAGACTTGTTGCAAATCAATTCCTTCGCATTAAGCACTGTATATGTGAAGTAAAAAATTATAGAAGGATAAAAATCATTAGATAAACAAAACAAAACATAAGCAAATATGAAGTCAAGCTGGTGTTGTTTCACTGATAACTTTGAAAATATTGCAATTTTAGGTCAATAAAGCTTTGCTTGAACTCATAAGTGCAGCAAAAACTCGGAGACTTTTCTAGTTCCCTCTTCCTGTAGTGGAGCTGTACTTTTGACATAGTTCCTGAAAAACAGCACACAATATAAGAAACTTTTTATACTAAATAATGTTTGACTATTTTAAACTCGCCAGGAGTGTCGTATCATATCATCAAAAAGTATATCTATACTACATTAATATACATATATGAGAGAGAAAATGAACTCGTAACCCTAGATCTACCGATGTGAGTAAGAGGCAGGTGTAATTAGGGCATGACAAACAAAATCAAATCAAGAATCCAACTAAGAGTTTGGGTGGGTTCCAGTTGAAAATCGAAAAAGAAAACACATCAGTAGAAAACAGAAGCCCAATTTCACACATACCTTAAGAGTTTCCTCCTCTGCCGCCCCTAAATCGTTTTTTAGGGTTCTTGATTTTGGAAGAATCAATGGCCAACGTTGAACCTAGAGAGATGAAGCAGATGAAGGTTTTAGGCATAAATGATTTACAGATCTGGAGAATACCACCGTGAATTTGAATTTTGAATTGGCCGCCAGAATTGAAGATCACAAAGGACGATTCCTTCTTGAAATCAAGTCCACTTCAAATCGAGAGAATGAATCCGCGTGAACAAATGATACCAACCCTCGTATTAGGGTTCTAAATGAGTTAAACCGTCGATTTGAAGGATGATCAGAGGGAAGGTAGCGTTCGTTTATCAGATTTCTTGTACGGGGTTTCTTTAGGGAAGAAAACACGCGGGTCATAAAACCCATCGGGTGACCCGATTTTTTGTGCTTTAAACACCAGATTCAACAATGTTGAATAAATTCAACATCATGCTTGTTTTATTTGTACACAATGCAACAATAATTGTACCAATCTTAATTTTTCAACAATTTCATTTTCTCTCTCATATATGTATATTAACTAGATGTTGCGATCCGCGCTTCGCGCCGGACGCTATTGGACGTAAATTTTTGAAAGCCCGGGTTTATTGTCGTGGTTGACGACGCGTTACGTAGCAATAGGCACCAAAACATTTTACATTATCACATACGTTACAAACACATAGTTGGCATGCTATATACATTAAATGCCACAATGCTTATATGTAATAAAAACACCCCTCAAAGTATGCAACACTACTAAAATGTATAAAACAACATGCTGGCAAAACGAATGAGTAAACTGTTTGCCTACCTTAAGGTGTAGAATGCATAGAGCCGCTGCAACCACTAATATCGGTAAATGCAGCTTCACTTGTGTAGATCAGGCCCTGCAAATTATACAATGGTTAGGTTAATCACGCATATTCTAAGTATGTACAACTTTTAGATGACTAAAACTGCTTTTAACGTTTTCTTTTGAATGGGGTTTAATATTCTAAAAATTTATATTTGCTGGCCTTATGTTTTGGTTGGTGTAAAATCCGAAAGACAGTGATCTAAAAGCTCTTTGGATTAGTTGATACATGTTTGGGTTTTTCTTTAGGTTTTATAAGTACTCTCCATATAGCCAACCAACCAAAGCCATTGTATAACCTTGAAAGAAAATATATATTGAAAAGAGATTCACATTTAATCCATCAGTTTAATAAAGCCCTAAGTTCAAGAAGGCCATATTATATAACTCAAATAAGATCATCCTCTGAGCCAAATTTGAATATGATCTCTAACTGACAAAGTTAAAGCAAAATTACTGGAATTGCCAGATGATGCACTCAACTACCTGAGTTGCACTCAATTGTTTATCCCCTGACCACAACATATAAACCAATAGAAATAGTGTGGTTGCATATAAAGCAAAAAAGATTTATCCTTTGAAGTAAGCGCAAGCGCATTTGACCCAAGTTCTTGCTAGCTAAATGGTAAAGAAGACTTCTTTGCATAAAATTGTTATAATTTGGTCAAAGTAAGAAAAGCATTACCTATGCGTATACGAAGCAGTTTTTTTTTTTGGGGGGGGGGGGGGGGTTGATTAACCTTTTGATCCTCCATTTTTTTTCAGACGCATGAGCTTTCTCGGTAGGGTTCTTCAAATTATTATGTGTACCTATATCTGACGCCTGATGATGAAGCATATAAGAAGATAACATACCAATCACATTTAACCTGGGTTGTAATAACATGAAAATCATGAAGTATCTCCAAATCTCTGTTTATTTTGATCCATATATATTTCTTATTTATCCACATCTTGTATAGTGACAATTAAAATTCAATCTATGAGTTTTTCAGTTCACAAACTGGAAGTCTTTAATTTCTAGTTAATGTTGTGTTGAATTTGTTCATCAAACAGTTCATAGTAAACGGAGAATGTAATTTAATGGATATGATTCCATTGGAGTTGAAGTAATACTAATTAGAGAATTAGTGCTATTTATAAGTATTGTTTATCAAATGCTTTGTTTCAAATCCGCCAGCAACAAAAGATATATCTAAACTACATCTAAAAGGTGTAAAAATTGTTTGAATTATCACTAAGACTAACATAACTCATAAATATAATTTAGGAAACCAAAATGAATGTCAAAATTCTTGAGTACCAAATCTGTAATAATTTCAATGAACCATTTTTAAGGGGTTAATTAGCTGTCCGATTGAAAAGTTGAAAAAGATGCAAATTGTCTTTCATATTGACTCTTGAATCGGAATACGGGTCATTTTCTCTTGAATTGGAATAAGTTTTACATAAGCAGAACACTACAGAAAAATGAGAACATCTTAGACAAATATGAAGAGTTTAATAAGGGCTAAAAATGTTCTTACCACACCATTGCAAAAACAAACCACAAAAAATAAATTCTTACCACACAATTGTAAACACAAATCATAAAATGTGAATATGACGTTCTGATGCACCCTAAAATTACATGAACCTTCTTTGTGGTTAAAAAACAGGCAAAAAACTAAGGAAAGGGAAGTAACATATGATATGGGTAAAAATCACATAACTTCCGATGCTAATTAACAAAAGATCCACACAAATAGAACCTAAATGGGAAAGGAAAGGGAAGTAACATATGAAAGGAAAATGGAAGTACCTGAATACACCACCACTTCATTTATCAGATCAGGTACCACCACGACCAATTTCAAATCAAGATTTAGTGTGTATCTTTTGTTTCCACTTTATTTACAAACCATGCACATCTGATAAACACAAATCGAGCAGAATTAAACCAAAATTAGATACAACTTAAACATGTGGGTATGTTACAAATGAAACAATAACCAAATTTATTAATCTGTGATGTTTATGATCTCAACTCAAATATAAAGTCAAATAGATATTAAAGTTAAGAAATATAAACCTTTCATAGCCAATTTTGCTACATCATTAAACCCATATCTCTAGTTTCTTGAAACCAAACTCAAATCAACAGAACCCCAAAACCCACAGTCCTACGAATACGAATCACCAAACCACAGTCCTCAAATATGTATATATTCAGCGAAGCATGTCACTACCCTTGAACATCCATGGGAGAAAACCCAAAGCTCAAAATCGGTCGGAAAATCGGGGAACTAAAAGGATGGGTCTGACGGAAAATCACCAACACAAAGCTCGAAATCGGCAATCCCAAACCCTTGAACATCCATGGGAAAAAACCCTAACCAAGGGACTCGATTGTAGTTGATATGGGGCGAACGGAGGGTTGCAGTGCAACCGGATTTTTGATTTACGATGGAGGCAGTTCAGAGTGTTAGAGAGACAGAGAAGACAGAGAGTGGTGTTGAGAACAAATCGTGTACAGCACCCAATCGTTCTTTCCAGAGAGAGATAGCGTTAGAGGGAGAAGAGGATAAGAGATTGCAGATTGTATGGAGAGAGAGGGAGATGTGTGTAACTCAAAAGCAAACCTAGTGAAGAAGGACCGGACACAGTGAAAGAAGAGAGGACATCAGAGCACAGTGAAGGAAGGACAGAGAAAGATTTCATTGTCAAGATTTCTTTGACCGATAAAAAGGAACGCATCAAACACTTGTAAATTAAGCTTCATGAGTATATTAATGAGTATATAAAAAAGGAATGCATAAAAGACTTGTAAACCTAGCTTTATGAATATTATAATCACATCAATTTGAACTTTCAGTTGTATTTTGTTTAGGGTATAGAATGTAGTATAGATTATAGATATATATATTTATGTTTTATTATTTTCCATTACGTAAATTATCAGTTTGTGTTTATAACTATATTAAACACGTATAGCATGTATTTACTAAACCTTTATCTTATCAAATATATAAGTCTCAATATACAAATCATAATGATTATCTAAACACATATTTATTTATTTAAATCACGTATACGAGATGAATATTTATTCACGTATCATCATTTTTTAACCCGTTCATCATTTTTCTCATATAAACACGCGTTCATTCATATATTATCATTATCTAACGCGTATTTATAATAAAAGCATATCTGTAAAAAAACGGGATGTTACAACTCTCTCCCCCTTAAAAAGGTTCCGTCCTCGAAACTTGCTCGACTCGAGAATAACTTAGGATGTGACTCTTTCATTTCATCTCCCATTTCCCATGTTGACTCAAAACCTTTCATGTGCATCATTGCACTCTAACTATAGGAATTACTTTATTTCGAAGCTTCCTTTCACCATGATCTAAAATTGCAACTGGACATTCTATATATGGTAATGTCGTTGAAAACGCTGGAGCGTAGGATCGGCTTAGTTCGATATCAATTGTGTAATAGAAACGATAAAAAACGGTGTAAATAACACTGCTCAATCTGTCATTAAAATCGTAATAGATTACAGAGAGAATCAGAACACAAAACACACAATTACTCGCTCCAAGCTCTACTAAAAAACTAGTTACAAAAGACAAAACTACAACCTATATATAGACATTGGCCAGCCGAACTCCTAGGCTTGTCCGAACCTCTGGTTCGGCCAAGGTTCGGCCGGGGTTCGGCCAGAGTTCGGCCAACAGCAAATAAGGTTGTAATCTTTAAGTCTTTAACTCTTTGTCTGATCCAGCTCGTTGCCACATAATGTATCAAAAAACTCCCCCTTGGCAACAGCTGGACCGTTCTTTATCAGCCTTGTACTTCAGCAGCCTCATCTTCCTTCCAGACCATTTCATGATTATGCCCGACATAGATGTTAAACGCAAAACAAATCCTTATCACCCTCTGGAACTGCAATGCCTGCTCCATATAATCAGGATGATACAGGATTGGATTGTAATAAAGCTCACCTATATCAGCCTTGGACAGATTAATCAGCCACATCGGGTCATAGATCTTCACAACTCGGTTTCGTTCTTTCAGCACAATCACAGCCTCACCAGTCTTCTCGTTATAATACCACTACCTCAGATCCTTGATGAAATCAAGCTCCATTTTCATTAGTGGTATCTTCTTCATCACACCAGGTTTCTTCTTGAAAACCAGGATTATCAGCTTCTTTCCAGTTCTTGCATGAATCCTTGTTCGAGATCGACGCCTTTTGGGTTTCTGAGGATCCAAAAATTGAAAACCTTCACGGCAATTCTTTCTCAATAGTCTTCTTGAAGTAAAAACCCTTCCAATCTGTGCCATCATTGCAGAAAGGCTTTCTGGTAAGTTCACGAATATCCCAACATCTCGTAAGGTGGCATACCTGTACTTGAATGATATTTGTTGTTGTAGGAGAACTCTGCTAATGGTAGGTGATTGTCCCATCTTCCTCCAAATTCGATAATACAAGCACGTAGCATATCCTCCAAAGTTTGAATCGTTCTTTCGCTTTGGCCGTCAGTCTGAGGATGATACACCGTGCTAATGTGTAATCTTGCTCCCATATTCTCATGAAATTTCTTCCAAAATCGCGAAGTAAACCGAGTGTACCTATCAGAGATGATAGACACTGGTACTCCATGTCGTGCAACAATTTCTTTGACAAAGAGATCGGCTAACTGTTTTGAAGAATGGGTCTCATAAATAGGTAAGAAGTGAGCACTCTTTGTCAACATATCTACTATCACCCAAATGATGTCATAACCTTTAGTTGTTTTTGGTAACTTGGTCATGAAGTCCATGGTGATATGTTCTGATTTTGATCTGGAAGTTCCAAAGGCTGTAACTTCCCGTGAGGCTTTTCGTGTTCAGCTTTAACCTTCGCGTAATTTAGGCAACGATTTACGTACTACATGACGTTGAACTTCATACTTGGCCACCAGTATTCTTCCTTTAAATCTTGGTACATCTTTGTCTATCCTGGATGGATTGAGTAACGTGATTTGTGTGCTTCATCCATTACTTTGTCGCGAATTCCACTAGTAAGCGGTACCTACATTCTTTCGTACCGAATCTTTTCACCATACCTGTTTTCTTCTAAACTTCCAATCTATCCTACCATTCTTTCCTTCTTAATATTATTGTCTTTGAGGGCTTCATACTACTCCTTACAAAGTTGGATAAGAAAATCAGGAGTAACTATCAATCTGTATGACCTCACTCGAAAAGGTGGATGCTCATCTATTCTGCTCAAAGCGTCTGCAACTACGTTTGCTTTTCCTGGGTGGTACATAATCTCGCAGTCATAGTATTTGATTAATTCCAGCCACCTACGCCGCCTCATATTAAGATCCTTCTATTCAAATAAGTACTTCAGGCTCTTATGATCAGTGTAGATGGTGCATTTTACTCCATATAAGTAATGCCTCCATATTTTGAAAGCAAACACAACGGCTGTAAAATTTAGATCATGAATTGGAGAGCTTGTGTCATGAGGTTTTAACTATCATGACACATAGGCAATTACCTTGCCTTGATGCATCAAAACACAACTTAACCCTAGATAAGAAGCATCAGAGTAAACCACTAAATCGTTAGGCCCATCCGGCAAGGATAATACTTGTGCCTGAGTCAATTTGGTTCTTAATTCCTCGAAAGCATCTTGCTGGCTCGAACCCCAAAAGAGCTTGACATCTTTCTTTGACAACTTGGTCAGTGGTGTTGCGATCTTTGAGAAGTCTTGAATGAACCTATGGTAGTAACCAGCTAGACTTAGAAGCTACGAATCTCTGAAGGTGTCTTTGGCGGCTTCCAGCACATAACCATCTCTATCTTGGAGGGATTTACAAGAATACCATTTGTGCTTATGTCATGACCAAGGAATTGGCCGTCCCTTAGCCAGAATGCACATTTTGAAAATTTGGCACACAGCTTCTCCGTCCTCAAGGTTTCTAACACTTCCTTCAAATGCATGGCACGATCAGTCTCGCTCGTGGAATAGATTAAAATGTCATCTATGAATATGATCACGAATTGGTCTAACATCGGTCGGTATACTCTATTCATGAGGTCCATAAATGTTGCAGGTGCATCAGTCCACCCAAATAACATTAGCATGAACTCATAATGACCATAGTGCATTCAAAATGCCGTCTTCTGAATATCTCCGTCTTTAACCTTCAGCAGATGATAACCTGACCGCTAATCAATTTCGGAAAACCAACTTGCTCCTTGTAGCTGATTGAATAAGTCGTCAATTCTTGGTAGAGGATAAATGTTCTTCACTGTAAGTTTATTCAGCTCCCTGTATTTGATGCACATCCTTAAGCTTCCGTCTTTCTTCTTTACTAAAAGCACCGGAGCACCACAGGCGAGATGCTTGGCCTTATGAACCCTTTGTCAAGTAACTCTTGCAGTTGTGACATTAGTTCTTTCATTTCAGATAGAGCTAATCGATAAGGTGTCTTTGCTATGGGTTTGGCTCCAAAAACCAAATTGATTCTGAACTTTATTTCTCATTCAGGAGGAATGCCTACCAGGTCTTCTAGAAATACCTCTGGAAATTGGCATACTACTGGCACATCCTTCAACTCATTTGGCTTTGAACTTGAGTCAACAACGTAAGCTAAGTGTCAGGATCGATCTAAAGCCCATCAAACCCGGATCGGGTTCAACCTCGTGCTTGAAGATTGGAAGAGATGGGATGAATCAAGAAACTAGGATAATCTATAACAAGAAAGATGATAATCAAGTCGAATGATTTCATTAGTCAAATGGTTACAACAAGAAATCATGACAACAATCTCTCTCTAGAAATCCATGACTCTCTCTCTCTTCTCTCTAGAAACTGAAAGCTCACATCACTCAATATCATCAATCAACTAATGGAGCACATGCACCTCTATTTATAGGAGAGCCCATGTGCTCACTAGCCCACTAACTAGCAAACACAAATACAATGAGCTAAATACAAATAAAATCAAACAACATAAATATTAATTAAATCAAAGTTGATTTAATAATTATGAAGCTTGACTCGCTCGAACCGATCTTCCGTTGACTTTTATGTTGACCGTTGACCGGTGTTCATTGGGCTTTCATTGGGCTTTCAGTTCGTTTTAGTGGGCCCGTTAGGCCTGGTTCTAGTTCATTCCAGCTCGTTGGACAGGTTGCTTGGGCTCGGTTCGTTGGGTTTATTACACACATGCATGCATGCATACATGTAGGTAAGCTTTTACATTTATAAAACCTGAATAACTACAACCATTATTTCACCACATAACACGGGCAATTGCACCCACCCTGGAACAGTATAGTAGAGGTAAGTTGACCAAGGGTCGTTCAAGGACACAAGGAAAAGGAGGCTTTTGTCAATAAATCTTCCATCAACAACTTTAACCGAGGTTATCAAATATATAGGAGTGGTTGAAGTTGTATAAGAATATAAAGATAATGAAAATTGGTTTTAGCTTAATAATCTTTATAGAGGATAATATTACTTGAGAAGACTAACTGATGGTAAAATGAATATAATGATGGTTTACATGATTGCCTTAAGATTATTACCCTCCAGATAAGGAGGACCGCTTTTGTAACACCCCCAATTTCCACTAACGAAGTATAACCGTGTGGGGTGTGATCCAGACCAGGATCCAAGACTTTAGTTACAACCAAGCCAGGAAATAAGTTTAAAACATAAGATAATACATGATTTACAAAACAAAGTTTAGTTTAAAGATCAGCGGAAGCAATTAAGTGACTACATGTTTGAAAGTACAAAATTTCAAGTTCGCGTATTTTAAAATATAGATTCCCCAAAAGTTTGCAAGTTAAGTGTACAGCCGCCATCCGTGCCACCCATGATCCACCTAACGACCTGAAAAGCATTTAACAATCAAGTGTCAGACAAGGCTGGTGAGTTCACTAAAGCGGTCTACCCGTCACAAGTAGACCCAATGTTTATGAATAAAGATAGGTAAAACACAATCAATATCATAAGACCAGTAAATTCCATATCGTAGGTAGCTAGCCCATAGTTATGTACAACTGAATTGTTCGTAACCGAAGCTGACAATGTTTTGATAGGGGATACCTATGAATTTGCCTTCCCGTGTCTTGACGGATCACGGTGGGTAGGCTAACATTGATCTCAGTCCGACCGCCAGTAGTACTACTCAATATTACCTCGCTATTGTATATTAATGGCCCGAATGTAAGGACTTTTTATAAATAAAGCAATTCAGTGCAACATATGATATTTTGTCGGAAAATTACTCAGTAAAGAAATACCTTTACCGTTGGGTTGCCATCCTTTACCGGATGCAACCATCTGTGCGTTATCATCCTAAAACCGGTTATAACAATAATAGTAAGTGAACTCACCTTAGGGTGCACTGGTACTCAGCACTTGGTTCAACAGGTTGGTCAAAATTAACCTATTCGGATAAAATATGGCCTAATCAAATTAGTAGGTGTCGCTAGGACGAAAATAGCACATAAGAACCTAAAAATGTTTCATACAATCATACAAGCCACACAATGCACATACAAGTCCCAATTTGGGAGAAAGTCAAGAAATTGCAATTCAAGTCAAAGTTTTGCAAAAAAGTCAAACTTCAAGCATTTAACTAGTGACATAGCTAAAACCCGCAATACATGGAATTAAATCCTTAAATTTTACAGGAATATACTACGTATCAATTAGGACTTGTTGCAAAAAAATCAAGTAAAAATGTTAAGAAATGAGAAAGTTATGCGTGTTGGGAGTTGGCAAAAATCAACATTATTATCTTTGACACACCATTTGGTGGCATGCCTAATTTGCTCCATACTTGGAGTTAGGTTAAAAAATTTTGCAGGCATGAACTAATCAACATTTAGGGAATGTTACAAAAAGAATCAACTTAAAAAGTTAAGTAACGAGAAAGTTATGCGCATCGGAAGTTGGCAATTTTCAGCTTTTTGCATAATAGTCAAAGTAGGTTTAAAATTTGCATAACTCATTCAAAACTTAAATTTTAGGTATCAAACCTTCCAGATCTTACTTTTAATATATAAACCTCATTTTCATTTAACAAACCCCTCATTATATCAAGGTTAGCATGCTCAACAAAAATACAAAGTCCACTTTTCACTGAAAAAGACAGCT
>JBCNJP010000025.1:17789907-17810337 GCA_039602395.1 Deinandra increscens subsp. villosa
GTATAAATACCCTAACTAGTTTACGATTCCTTCACAATCTCCCTTTACGATTCAGCCTGTGAAACCCTAACCACCGCCACATCTCGCCGGAAAAAACGATCGGACCGTTCTCCGACCGTCCTTTTTGCTGTCTGAACCCACCATCGTCATCGCAATCCATTTCCGACCAGAATCCCTCACTCAATCGACTACTTTCACAAAGTTTTCTCACTGCATTCTCAGTTTTTCCGTTTCAAGCCCTAAGTCGAGTTTTTACCGTTTTCGAGTCTCTTTTACAAGATTTAAAGTTGTTTCTGTGATAGAGATCTCATAAAGGTAGTTAAAGATGGTCATGGTTACATTTTTGTGGTGTTTAATGGTGTTTACGAGCTTTTGCAGGTCTTAACAATGGCGGAATCGGCGTTTACGACATTCTCCATGTAGAAGACGACGGTTCAGTGTTTCCGATCCGAGTTTACGATCGCCGATTACAATCGGCGATTACGATCCTCGTTTACGACAAGCCGTTTACGATCGGGCCTTGAATTTGTTTACGAGATTTCGATTGGGCCTGGATGAGTACGACTGGACTTAACAATTACGATTGGGCCAAAAATAAACCAATCGTAAACCCATTTAAATAATCGTAAACCCAGTTTCAGGAATCGTAAACTCATTGATGGATCGTAAACCCTCATAAATTGAAAATTAATACTTTAAACACTTAATAAATTTTGAGTATTTTATTAAAAGTGATTGTTTAAGACAAAATTTATGATGTTTGTGAAACGTGTGATTCAAAGTCAAATATTTCACTTAAATAATTCAATTGAGATTTTTCAGAATTTATCAAATTAAATGAGTTAATCAATTGAATTTCAAGTTGTTTCCAAACACAATAGCTTTGATGCATATGTCTGATACATATGCCTTGTCTTTCTCAGATGGCAGAAGAAATGCTTATTGGAGATATAAAGTATGAGCAGGACCATTGTATGCTGGCATACCTAGAAGACCCGCCAGAAAAACACATGGAGTTATTCTACTCACTGGTGGCCGGAATGAACACGTGCAAAATTAACCATGCCTTGAGGACGAATGTACTCATCGACGAGATGCTGGTCAGAGAATTTTGGGGAACTGCCAGGGCAAATTCTGACAAGACAAGGATTACTGCAACGATCAAGAACAGACCAATTGTGATTGAAGAAGAAGATATAAGGCAAGGGCTGAACATTACTGATGATGCTTCTCACCCTATCAAGTATCCGAAGGAGGTAGTTCTAGCGGGTGCTCGTTCAATGGGGTATGAAGGAAAATTTCCGCCTATCTTCAAAAAGCTTCTGCCGCACTACTGGAGGTGCCTTGCACATTACATGCAGAAGTCTTTCATAGGCAAGAGAACGAGATTTGATCAGTTAAACCAACTCCATGGAACTGCCTTCGTAGCATTGGCCTTAGACTGGAACTTTAACTACTCAAGGATGATGCTAATTGATTGGATAGGCAATGCAGAACTGAGTGCCAGAGAGCAGTTTCTAATGACGCCGAGGTTCGTTCAAATGGTAGTGGTGAAGAAGTATCCGATGATAGAGGAGAGGATTGAGAAGCTTGATGTGAAGGTGATGGATATTGGGGTCTTTGGCTTGCAAACCCAAGATAGACCGGGTAAGCAAATGTTTGGAGGAAGATTGGAGTGGGCTAAGAGAGGGGCGTTCCCAGAGGTTGCAAGGGAACAAGTGATGGATGATTCTGATGCAGAAGCTGATGTGCCCAATGTCAATGCATCCATTGCAGAAGATCAAGACTTAACGGCAACTCCGGCTGTTAATGTACAAGATGAAGATGTTATTCCCTCCGATGAAGAAAATGTAATGGATGACATTCTTGCTGGTCAGGACATCTCAGAAGATGATATTTATGGAGACTTGGAGCCACTAACCCATAAAAGGTCGAGGGATGATATGATTGGCTCATCTGGGAGTGACACTACACCTCCAGAGCTGAATTTGTCTGTTGATGATGTTCTGGAAGAAGAACCCGTTCCTGCTCGTGAGCCATCTCCTCGAAAGAAATCTGATCCAAGGAGCATACGGTTCAAGTTCACCAAGACAAGCTCAAGTCTATTGGTTGTACAACCAGCTGGACCCAGTTTTGAGGGTCCCAGTGGTCAAGAAGAAACAATTGATGAAGCCCTTCAAGAGCAACCTTCTATTACACAGACTGAAGATGTGCAAGATCAACCTGCTCCTGTGCAAACTGAAACTCCAGTTCTGACCGAGCATAGCCCAGTTCGGGAAGAAACTCAATTTCTGGAGGTTGATCACACCTTCATTGCTCCAAGCCCGGTAAGAGTGAGTGCAGCTCCTGTGGTAACTCTGCCAACAACTATTCCTGGATTTAGGCCTTTTCAAGCTGCTGAGCTACCGATCGATCTGAGATTAAGCACAGATCCTCATATCAACTTCCTGATATCTCAGAATCGGGTCAGAGAAAGTGAGATAAAAGCGTTGCAAGCTGAAAACAGAAGATTACGACAAAAGGAAGTGGCAGACAAGAATCAAATGAAGTGGCTGTATGAAAATTTGATGGACCTGAAGAAAAGGTTCAATGCCTTCAAAAGTGCAGTAGAGGGAAATACTTCAGGTGTCTCGGGTCAAAGCTCTTCAGCACAAGGTACGAGTGAAGCAACTGAAGATGATGGAGATGAAAACATTGAGATGTCAGATTACGCCCGAAGTGGCAGAATCATCTCAAAAGCTCCTGAGGGACACGACAACTGGTTCCGTGAATTCTTTCAAGGACCAGTCCCCTCACAATACACCCTTGATCTAGGTGAGAGCTCATTAGACAAGAGGGGGAGTCGTGAAAACATCCTTTGCTGGCACTATGACACAGAGAAGAAACTGTTTGCCATAATCCGTGAAGGCTACAGTCCAGTGGAATATTACAGAACTCGTGGACAATTTCATTCCTGGACCGAGCCCGAGATTAGGAGCCTGCTTCGAGCTCCTTTTATCAACAGATGGAATAACAGCGATGGCGACCTCATAAGAAACAACTTGCTGAGCCATCTGGAAGACAACTTCACAAACTTTGAGCTGAAGCAGGTGAGGTGGGTTGAGACTGGTACTGACCCTGCTACTGGTGAGCCTATGGGAGAAGCACGGAGACCACCTACCAAGCGCACTAGAGTTATAAATATGTTGGATGAAATTCAAGATGGCACTTTAGTCAAAAACTTTGACTGCTGGTTTTATGATCCAACGACACACGAGGTGGTGGTGCTCTGCAAGAGTATGAGGCAGTTCCGTTTTTATGATCCGGTTGATTTGCTCAGATTCGGAGAAAGAGATATCAAGTTGCTCGCCTCACAGCCTATACTTGGAGATGAAAATGATATGGAGGAATGCTGTGAGGGTGGGAATCTTTCATGGGACTGCAGGTCGGATTGTAGCAAACAAATGGTGGTCGAACAACGCACTGAATACATTCAGATTCGATCTCCTGCTGCCGTAGAAGAAAAGGTCAAATGATTCATGCCTAGGGGAAGATTGTTGGGCTAGGCTTATTTAAGGCATGAACATTTGTTATTGGGCTAACTTTATATTTGTTTTGGGCTTGTAATTTACTAGTTAGTGGGCTAATTAAGTGATTATGATTGGGCCATGTAGGCTTATTAGTGGTTTACGATTTCTGTATGGGTACTATATAAACCCACTTGTCTTTCATTGTATGCAAGCTTTTCAAGAATATTCAAGGCTGTTTACGATTTCCATTATCACTCTTGTTTACGATCAGCTTCTAGTAGTTGTTCTACATTCAAGACTTCATCTTTCATATAGATCTAGTCTATTCTACTACTATTCTTCTTGAATCAATTGTATTTGAGGATTCCGCACACATTTACAATCAAATATCGTGTGTTTGGGAGATTTTCGGACCTACAGTTAGTCCACCCTTTCTTCTCCTATAAAAGGCATGGCCCTTATCATCAATCCTTGTGACATTCTCATACTGTTTTGGAAATTTCTTTGAGCAAGTGCCGTTATGCATGCAAGAAGAACCAGTGTTCAGCGAACCACATGGGCCGTGAATCATAGTGTCTGCGACTATTCTGTGCAGAGTCAGTTCTACCACTATATCTGGAATCTCAGCAGAAATGAAAGCATCAATCTGCTCAGCCTGTCGAATTCTGAACGGCTCTGCGACCCATAAAAGTGTATGACAATGCGGGAGGCCTCTCTTCTGGAACTCTATGGTATAAAGATCTTAAAGGACATTGACAGGTTGCCTGTGAGGATCAACTAAATATATACGAGTGGAGTAAATGAAAACATAACAAATATACAAATACCTAGAACCACAATACCAAAGGGCCTGCCCTCTTTGAGAAAATTAATGAAGTCATCAACCTTCGTCTCAAAAACTCGGGCAATCAGATCAGCACGATCCTGAGGTTCAAGCAACGGCGTCCTTGCCAACTCCCTCGTGATTTCAGGCCAGTTTGCATTGCAAGTAAATGTGATGAAATATTGCGGGTTCCAATGCACAAATGGCTAGTGCATCTTGGTAATGTTTATACATGTACCGCGGGCCTCCTTTAAAGGAAGATGGAAGTATAACCCTTTTTCCAATATTGTAAGTACCTGCAAGGACCTTACTACTTAATGACTCGGTAACAACGATAACAACGAGGTAAATAAAGCTTGGCTTTATTGATTCACAAAGAGGTTACAAGATCTAGAGAGAGAACACCTTAGAACACACACAGTAAAAGAGTATAGGAATGACATAACTAATGAACTCTCTCTAACACGAACTATTTATACTAGCAACATACTGGCCGGCGTACCAACTAGCGGACCATTTGGTACGGGCGAACCAATGGTACGGCGTACCATTTGGTACGGCCACCAAGGTATGTCGACTCTCCGACTCACAAAGACGCTCTAGTCTAGATACAATACACAAGACACAATGTAGCATAGGAATATGCTCTAACAAACTCCCCCTTAACGTGTAGTGTATCTATCTATCTATCTTATTCCAAGTAAACTTCAGTCTTCAATCTTCAGCATAGCTGCGTCTGATCTTCAACTTGAAATCTTGTTAGAAATAGAGCTTGCATGGCTGGATCATTCTTGAACAATCTTGAACTTCAAGATCCACTTGTGAAAGATATTTCGTACTCCCCCTTTCACCATTCTTGAGTCTTGTCACACAGAATAACCTGCAATTTCAGAAGACAGAAACACGACTTTCTTTTTCTTTTGAAAATTAATTTAATCTTGGCGCAAAACTTCTCTTAGAAAATCCAAGATATAGTTTTGAAATCATAATTTTGTATCTTGTATCGATCGGTCGAAAAACAAATAAGAAACAAAATCTTTTTGGCTTTCTGAAACTTTAAATCAAAACTCACCAAAAATCTTTTTGATTTTTCTAAATTTATACTAAAACACACCTAAAATCTTTTTGGCTTTTTCAGATATGAAACATAAATGCAATACAATATCAGACACTATTTTTGTCCTTTGTGAGAAAGATCACAACTTGGGATCATATTGAACATAACATGCTGAACTACACTTCAATTTCAATTACTTCAGCACACAAGTCATGTCGATTACTGATATAACTTGTCCATCTTAAACTCAGGCAAAAATCATACTCATAACATCTGAATATGTTATTGTATTGATTAGATTTGCTTTGACCAGTGTACCTCACACTATCAGACATACTCAGATATGCTTTTGCTTATCACACTTGGTGATTTCACTTGTGATTTAACACATAGTGATTGTATTCATGATCTAGTCAACTGTGTTCCAGGCAAAAAAAAATAAGAACGTTAAATCGTCTACCTTAAGGTCGTTCTTTTGATACGCAGATAAGGCCTCAGATTTAACAAAATAAGAAAATAAAAAACAAGTTGAAATTGTATAACCTAACAACAATCACGTCGGTAGTCCCGTACACGTAGAGAACGTCTGATGAGTTATACGAAACACCAAAGAAAATAAAGCAGAACGTCAAAAGAATAACAATTAGGTCGATCTTTCGATACGCAGAAAAAGTCTGATCGTTTGACAAAATAAAGAAAATCAAACAAGTTTAAATCTTTGCAAAATGAACACATGTATACACAGTGACTTTTTATTTTTCTTTTTCCACATATCTTTTTCTTGATATCTTGAGATACGCATCAAGATGTTGCCCACTTGGTTAAGCATTAGTATTTAATGTATATCACATTTGAATACTTTCTGATTTAATGTCAAGCCTACCAAACACATCGAACAAATGATCTTATGGCTTTTTCATCTAATTTATCCATGAGTCAGACACATAAGCCAATGTACCATCATTACCCAATTATGTCGGATACAGTTTCCCATTTTTTAATTTTTTTTTTGTATTTTTCTGTTTTCCAATGTTTTTGTAATTTTCCGTTTTTTTCTCCCCCTTTAAATGAAAACTCTATTTTTAGATTTTCATTTTAACAAAAACACAAAGACACTATTTTTGGTTTTTCAATTTTCTCCCCCTAAACTACATACGAAATGTAAAAGAAAAGAAATTGACCAATCGATACTCATACCTTTCAGTTTAAGCTTTCAGAAAAATTTCAATTTTGTAATATGTAGTATTGAATTTAAGTTACGCAGGAAACTCCACTATCAGTAACTGCTTGAAGCTTGAACTTCACAATCACCGACAGGTCTTCTTGAAGTAACCTGCACACTGGATTTTAAATGATTAGTATTCAAAGGACTCAAAGCACACAGCTTCTGGTCGACTAGTGTCGTCCACAAAATCATTTGCAGTCGTGCAGACCACCTTAGGCGCCACTGCATTTTTTCCTTTTCAATTTTAACAGAGTCATCATCCTGTGATGAAGCACCAACACTTGAATCAAATTTGAAAAATTGTTTATTTTGAGATTTAGATTTGGAAGGTGTTGACTTAGTAAAAATTCAACCCGATTCATCAATAAAGATGGCAGATTTTTAGAAAATGTCTTTTTAACAGTTTCAGGACAATCCTGTGCCATGTGTCCCTTTCGGCGACATTGATAGCACAAACAATATGATCGTTTAGATTACGGTTTGCCCCGAAATGTATGACATCTACCATCAGATTCATAACTATCAGAATAATTATTAAATACTTGAAACCTATTGGCATGCACCCATTTGGAAGTAGGACTTCGAGGCGTAGATTTGGAACCAGATGAAGAAGAATCTTTGAATTGCTGACCAATTCTTAAAGTACTTTCAGAAAACTTCTTCTTTTGTGGTTTACCTCCAAATCCTTTCTCCATTGTAGACATGAAAACTTGAGCCAAATAATAAATTTGTTCAAGATGTGTATCTTTCTTTTCTTTTGGAGCTTTCTTGGGCATATTCTTCTTGACTTGCTTCTCAAATCTCTGATTAGTATTACCCAAACCTAATCTTTTTATAACCGGGTAATCTTGACAATTCAACTTGAGATTTTGAAGATCTAGCTTGAGCAACTTGAGTAAATTTAGCCTTAATACCCTTCAAGTTATTGGTTTCTACCAATTCAGCAGCAACTTTTTCTTCAGACAACTTCACTTCATCTTTCTCGCTTTCAACTTTCTTATCAGATGACTTTGATTTCTTCTTTTCTGAGTTTTCAGCAGCAAATTCAGAATAATCACCAGTTACATCAGAAGAATTAAGATCAGCGAGAGGATCAAATTGAATAACTAGATGTGGAATCCGATTATATTCTTTGCTTCCAAACACCTTTTTGAAATTCTCATCATTACACAAGTAGCTTGTGAATGAATGTGAATTTTCCAGATTATTCAACTGGCTTTTAAGATCCAAAACTTCAACATTCAAATCTGATATCTTTTTCTGAGCTTCACCCAAAACCTTCTTTGAATCAATTAATTGTTCTAAAGCTCGGTTGAACAAAAACTTTTCTTGACTCATCTGATCATGGGCATCATACACCTCTTGTGTCACTTTGTCCACATGCCATTTATAAATCTCAACATCTCTGTCAACAATTTGTTATCATTTGTCAAATTTGTGACTTTATCTAGTAATTTAGAATGTTCCACTTAACGATCATTCTCCTTAACAATAACTTCATCATAAGCTTTCTGAAGTTCATCATTAGATTTTTGAAGTAAATCCAACTTTGCTTTTGATTTGATAAACAAAGCATCAAAATCTTCAGTGACATCTTTTGCTTACTTCTCCCATTTTTCAGCATCTTGGATTAACTTTTCAATTTCATTTTATAACTTCAAAATTTGTTCTTTGTCTTCAACAATCATCTCATCCGACTTTTTCTTAAGCTCTACAAACTCTTCCATCGACACACTCTTTTCTTTTAGCAACTTTTCATTCGCCTTAAACATCTCATCAGAAACTTCACTCTTCTTCTTGTAAAATTCTAATTCGTGTTCCTTCTTTTTCCTTTCAATAATCAACCCTTCTATTTCTTGAACCAGTTCCCGAATCTTTCTATCCTTTTGAGTACAAAATTCACACGTTGACTCATAACCACTAACTTTAGAATCAGAATCACTTGATGTAACTTGCACAATGGCTATAAACGCAGATTCATCGGGAAAATCTTTAGCCCAATCATAACCTTCGTCAGCTTGAGATATGATAGCTTTAACTTCTTTATTGTGAACATTCTTATCCGAAGTACTCATTTCAGATGATGATTCATTGCATTCACGAGGAAAATGTCCTAGCTTGGAACATTTGTAACGTTTAAGCTTCGACTTATCCAAACCAAGTTTTTCTCCATGAATAATAGATTGTTTGCCATGTTTCTTCATAAATCGTCTTCCTCGTTCAACTAGCATAGCAAACTGTCAATCCAAATCTAACTTATGCAACTGATCATCATCCATCTGAGTTAAGTCGTCGGCAAACAAAACAGATTGACCGATTTGGCTAAAAATTGATCCAGAAGAAGATGACATGAAAGCAGAAAACAATGCAGCTAAGTCTTCTGCTGTTTGAACAGGATCAGAATTTTTTGTTGATTTATCAGGAATAGTGAACCGACAACCTGAAGAATAACCAGAATTATCAAAATGTCCATGTTTTTACAAGTTAATCCAGAGACATTTTTTGATTTTTTTAAATTTTTTGGATTTTTATTTTTATTTTTTGAAACACACCAAATAAACACACGAAACGTGTTATTCCCCTCCCCACACCTGAGTGACACATTGTCCTCAATGTGTTAAAAAGGACAACAAAATTAAATAAGAAATAAAATAAAAACTAAAAAAAATTAGAAATAGGAAACGTACCGGATTCGAGCAACAAAATAAAGCAAAAATTCTGACTGCCGAAGGCGTCGCGTGTCGCGGCGACTAACATCACCTTCCTTGCAGGTTGCGAGGGGGAAATTTCACCGAAAGTTGGTGATTTTTTTTTCATTTCATTTTATGCCAACACAAGTTCCAATATATATTAACCTAGACATACCTGAAACCTTGTTTTGCTCAACTTCATAACCCTAAACCGATGTAATTTCCTGAAAAACACAAGACACAAAAACACACAAAACAAAAACAAAACAAATAAGAATAAAAACCTACTAATGGATAGCCTCCCAGAAAGCGCTAAATTTTTTGTCTTCAGCTAGACCCATCCTTCCTTCATCACAGTGGCTTCAGTCCACATTTACTGGTCGAATTACCAATAAAATCCCGGTATTTAACACGTCTGTTCAACTTTTTCAACCCATGCTTCCCAATTGCATTACCGATCCACGCTCGGTAATTAATGCTCCGCTTCACTCTTTGCTTTCGGCTCGACATGTAAAATATATTAAACCAAAAATTAAAAGCAAATCTGTCATGAATCGAACACTTACCTGCCGAATTGCCCACATATGCTCGGTTGTTGATATTTCGCATCCAATCTAGAATTTGCACACGTGGCACCTCCAAGTCATCACTACGGGGTGTTTTCATTGCTACTTGCCCAACATCTTCCTCGAACACCTTCCTCTTCCACGAAATCAATTGTACCTGCTCACATTCAACAAATTGATTATTATTTAAAACTGAGAGATTAGTGTTACCTGGTAGATTCTCAACGATTGATTCTTTAACATGTGTATCTTCGGTTGGCTCTAAACACTGAAAAACTTCTCTTTGAAGACTCGGCAGCTCTACTTCCTCTTCATCGCCACTAATTCCCGTTGCACTAATCGGGGTTTCACCAGCCGAACTAACTTCACTCTTCTTAGGACTCGAAACATCGTCCTCAATCTCCACCTCAACCATGATGGTTTCACCCTCGGGTTCTTCAATAATCGAGGTAATCGGTGTGGTATTATCCTCCACAACCGCCTCCTTGATTTGAGACAATATCCACGCTTGTTTTTCCCGAGACTTTTCAAAACCCGACAAGCCTTGCGGACGAATTTGTTATTCCTTCACTAAAATATCATATTTGTAATCTAACAACTGTATGCGGTATTCCCTTGAGTGATGAGGTTTAGCCAATTCTCGCTCAATTTAGGACAAATGCGATCTTCTTAGAGATTTCTCAACACCTTCAGATTGATAAGAATTTAGACCCGACATTTGTTGTTGCATTTGATATTTAGAATAATTCACTTGTCTATACACCTGACGGTCCTATGCCTGATTAGAGTTATTACACTCATCCTGATAACCTGACCGGTAACATCTTTGAGAGTCCAATGGAGGTGCTCTAAAATGAAAGTAAACTGAATTTTCATGTACAGTTCTCGTTCGAGAATATCTTTGAGCAGCTTCTCTTATGCGTGTCACAATTCTTGGTACCCCGCGTTCAAACCTTATCTGATTCCCTCCTCGGTTGTAAGGAAATTGTGGTACACCCCGAGGCGGTTGGTTGTAATTCTGTTGTAACTGATATTGGGGATACTGGGGATACCTAAGGTCACTCTTGTATTGATCCTCGTATGACGGTTGAGAGTAATTATTCCCATATCCATCTTCATAGCCTGCAAACGATGTAAAGTTAGAATTATTATAATTATTACAATATGCATCATGATTACGGCGCCAATTTGATAACATGTGTCGTGACCGCTATAGAAATACCTAACTTAAACTGTAGTAGGGCAAGCTAGGGTATCAAACCAAGGGAGTTGATGGTTATTAGCGACTCTAATTATCTAACCTAAGTTACTGTCACTAACTCAGATGAACTAAAGTAAACCCCTAAATTACTTTATCTAAATGCCTCTTAGCTGTTGAAATTGATTTATATTAATTCTAAGAAAACTAATTTTAACTTGATTGAGAAAACAGTAAATTAAAACCGTGACAACCTCAGGATCCCGGTTAGCTAATTTTTAGTCCAATTCAATTATTCAGTTCAACTCAATTCAACCTATGATCTATTCACATGCATCACAAGATACTCATAGATTTAGTGCACCTAATCCGGGAGCAAAGTTGCAGAATATATTTAACCTAACATTCAGAGATTACGTATGAGCTAAGTATAGTCCTAGAGCTATGCAGTTAAGGTAGTCGGGAAGCGGGGGCACATACGGAATAAAAAACGCAAGCTAAATATTCAGATAAATCAATGTTGTCACTATGATTCGAAGCTGAACAAAAACAACTGAAACAAAATAGTATTATGCTAACTGTTCACCGTCCACAGTCACAACGGCTTTTAGACGGACATTACAAACATAATCGAATGATTAAAAACTAAGAAAATCCTCCAAAGAAAATTGTTCCTCGCTGACTTCGTGCGTCAAAACCAAGGCAGTCGAATGGTTGCCGTCCGTCTTTTCTTTGTGCCAATTCTTCGTGCGTGTAGCAGCAGCAAAGCTGCCCTCAAAAGCCCCTCCGAATGATGTAACCCTCCAATTTGTCGTTCCTTTAATTGTTGCTGTTGTGTTTTTTAATCTCAATTGGGCCAAGCCCATTTAGTATTACTTTGATTTCACGAGACTTTCTGCTAACAATTTTAATCTTAGTTAATTATATACTATAACATTTTGAATTGTCGGTGCCTTCTCTTATTTCACTGTACAACGTTGGAGCGAAATAAAAAAAGCAACGTCAATATATTTTCTTACGTGTTCACTCATCTGTGGTGCGTGGTGCGTGTACTTACCTTTACCTTTCTCTCTACCTACCTCTCTTCAATTTATACTTTCTTCAAGAACCAGATACTTCTCTTGAGATTTTGCCTATGGTGGTTTACGGTGGTTGCCGTCGGTTGTCGACGCTGTGGGGTGAACTTACTATTTGAGATCTGTTGACGGTTTACAATGGTTGCCGTCGGTTGCCGACGCTGTGGAGTGAACTTACTGTTTGAGATCCGTTGAAGAACCTCTATCTCTACTATTTGAGATTTGTGTTTCAGCTGAGCGGTTCTTTAACATCGCCGGCAACATTGATCTTTAATCCATTCTAGAGTTTACACAGTGGCGCTTGGAGGTGAGTTTCTTTGTGTTCAAGGGTAACATTCGATTCATCCCTAATTGTAAGGACAAACTGAAATCTATAATTGGATTCATCCCTAATTGTAAGAACAAACTGATATGTATAGCCTTCTTTTCAACGATAAAATTTAGTTTCTTTGTTATTTTGTTCTTTATCTGAGCATAATTTTAGGGTTTTAAATCATTTGAAATTATAGTTTGTGCTTATTTAAAATATGATAATCCTTCGAAGATCGTAATAAAACCCTAATAAGATATACATGATGACATGCTACTTATGTGGTTATGTATCAATAAGTTTGCCTAATTACACAGGACGTGTAGGTTAATTCTACTGGCAAGTTTAATCTTTTCATAATGTTTAGAGTTTCAGATTGCTATGAGATTGAAGGACACATTATCCTCTTTTTACTTTCAAACTTCTTTTACAGTCAAGGAGATGTATGATTTCTTTATGGATATATATTAAAAGGGTCAAGACAAGTTGTACTAATTTGTTGAAACAAGACAAAAGTTAACCTGTGTGTATTCAAGTGTTGATACTATGTTTACACTATATAAAAGAAGTTATGTTATTAATTTAGCAGTGGAGTTTTTAGTCATATTTAATACACTAATAGTTTGAGTTTTTTGTTGGTCATCTTTATATAGCAGAAAATCAGCTGCAGACTAGAGGGAAACAACAAAAGAGAGAAACAAAACAATAAAAACAATACGTCATTTCTGGCCACGGCGAGGTGTTTGCGCGCAGCCGTAGGCTGGATCTGACACTGATATCACATCTGAGCCTTATGGCAATGACGATGTTGGCTTCTATTTATGTCTGCAAAGTTAGTCAAAGAAATTGATAAACTTCTTTGTTCCTTTTACTTTTGTAACATGAGGCTATGATGTTTATCCATCTTTGATGATACACAAGAGAGCAATTTGTTTCTCTTAGTGATGCCATCATATAAGATGGTCTGAGCCTAGATTCTAATGTTGCTATAAAGTTACAGAGCTTAGTTTCTTTCTTGGCTACAACAAAAGCGATTGGAATGTCTCTATGATTCACTGTGCTTCATATAAGCCAATTTATATGGGTACATGTGTAATCTTATAGTACATGATCATTTCTGAATTTTATGGTGATACCAATCGTATAAAGCTGTGATGTTTATCCATATATGATGAAACACAAGAGATCAATTTGCTTTTCTTAGTGATGCCTTCATATAATATGGTCTGAGCTTAGATTTTAATGTTTGTATTTGTTGGCTTACGATCACTTGAGGTTCATGTACTTCTGATTCATTACATCTCATGGGTGTTGGCTTTTGATGTATTTATTTGTAAGCTCATATAAATATAACATTTTGAATTGTCGGTGCCTTATCTCATTTAACTGTACAACGTTGGAGCCAGTTGAAAAAAGCAACGTCAATATATTTTTATACGTGTTCATTCATCCTTGGTGCATGTACTTAACTTTACCATCCAAGGCTAAGATGTTTATCCATCTTTGATGATACACAAGAGAGCAATTTGTTTCCCTTAGTGATGCCATCAAATAAAATGGTATGAGCCTAGATTCTAATGTTGGTATAAAGTTACAGAGCTTGGTTTCTTTCTTGGCTACAACAAAAGCGGTTGGAATGTCTCTGTGATTCACTGTGCTTCATATAAGCCAATTTATATGGGTAAATGTGTAATCTTTTAGTGCATGATCATTTCTGAATTTTATGGTGATACCGATGGTATAAAGCTATGATGTTTATCCATATTTGATGAAACACAAGAGATCAATTTGCTTCTCTTAGTGATGCCATCATATAATATGGTCTGAGCTTAGATTTTAATGTTGGTATTTGTTGGCTTACGATCGCTTGAGGTTCATGTACTTCTGATTCATTACTTCTCGTGGCTGCTAACTTTTGATGTATTTATTTTGAAGCTTATTATTGCCTCTTACAGTTGCTTCTTGAGTATGAATATTCATTGGATGTAACAATGCAACCTTACTTATGAGTTTTATGCTCTTTGTCAGTGTAGGTATTGCGTGTGTTCTCTTCATTCACTATCCATTCACTTATATAGTTATCTATAATAGTGGTAATAAAAGACCAGGTAATGTGGTTTAGTAAAGAGCTTTTGTTTAGTTATTAAAGTTTATTAGTGATGGCTAAATAATCTCATCAATTGCACTAATTATAAATAATTCCTCATGCACTTTTTTCTGTAATTAATTGTCTTAAATAAGTGGGTTTTGGTTTTATGCAGGTCTAAGTAGCTGATTGGCGGCGACAATGGTGAAGACTACGGCGGTGACGTGATTCCTGTGACATTTTCTTTTATTTATCATCTCTCGCTTCTTTGGTTTAGCGTCTTTTGTTTACAGTTTTTGGGTTTAGGGTATGGGTTAATGTAAAAAAGAACATTTGAAGATTTAATTTGTTAATATTGAATAGACGGACCAAGAAACTGCTACCTTAAAGGCTATTGATTTCGGGCTCTCCGTTTTCTTCAATTCAGGTGCAAAGTTTCAACATGACATAGTTTTTATCTAATATTTAAGACTTTCTTATAGCCTTATGTCTATTTGTTTGCATATAATGAAAATATTTAAATTCTCTACAGGAGAAAGATTTAATGACATCGTAGGGAACCCATATTACATGGTACCTCAAATCTTGAAAATAAACTATGGTCCTGAGGTGGATGTCTGGAGTGCTAGAGTGATCTCATATATATATTGTTTTGTGGTGTCCCACCTTTTTATGCAGGTCAGAACACTGATAAACCTTTGTTATTTTTTTTGAAATAGACAAACGTGTAAAATTAAATGATTTAATTACCAAAAAAATGACTCAATCGGTTTAAAAGAAACCCATAGTTAAGTGTTCACTTCTCTTTATTAAAAATAGATCATTCTTAATAATAGTTTTTGTAGTCATATTTAATAAGTAGTCTTTTTATGGGATTGAAATAATAACAAAGTATTGATGGACCAACCCGACCCATTTCACCAACCCTAAAAGTGTACCCACTATACAATCCTCCGTTTTTGAGGTATAATTTATTTTTAACATCATTTTTGGGCAAAGAATACAACCCTTCTAATTTGTTTTTAACATCATTCTTAGTAGGTATAATTTATTTTTAACATCATTTTTGGGCAAAGAATACAACCCTCCATTTTGCCACCCATCATAAAAGTTTACTACTTTAATCCTTGAATTATCCAAGACAGGTGTAATGTAATGAAAATGGAGTAACCTTATCACAATGTGATTAAAAATACAAAGCTAATTGGTATACACAGTGTTAAAAGATAACCAAATTTACTGATATATACCACTTAGATTATGATGTTCGGTACTGATAAGTGATAACACCCAAAGTGCACACAATCTACCTGTTTTAATTTTTAAATAATAGGTGATTTAATTAATATAATTAGTTCCTTTATGTTGCTTGGTGTTTTATTTGTTATGTAGCAGATTGTGGTTGGTAGAAAGGAACATATATTTGATTAACAAACACCTTGCAAAACCACGTAGAGTGTAGAAACTGTTTTACTAATATTGTCCATGCTTGAAGAAGGCTGGTGGAACAGGACAAGGAATGCAACAAAGGTATAATTTATTTTTTAACATCATTTGTCGTATGACTTTCTTTCGTTTAATGTTAGAAATAACTTTAATTTCATCATTTTGGTTGGTTTGTTGTAACAAACAACTTTAACTTTCATGTTTTAGCTATCTTATTACTATCATTAACTCTTGCATATACATCATTTGCATTATCTTTGCATAGTTTTAGCTGCTCCAAATCAAAAGCATTTACATTTTTAAAAACAAGCTCCCCGCCGTAACGCGCGGGGGGTATCCGGCTTGTTTAGATTATTAGTCATATAAACGTGTTTTGAAAGATGAGTACTAATTTGTTAAAGTCGGGTTCAACTTAATTAGAGCGTTTAAGTTTATTTTCTTCATAACATACTAAACACGAATGCTGACTAGATTAATATATTTTAGACTCAATTCGATATGAATAGGGAGTGATTAATATTAAATATAATATACTTTTAAGGCACTCATCAGAAACCATGGATTGTTTGTAAGTATCTTTACATGTGCTTTCTAAATACCTATGTCTCAACTTCCCTAAAATAATTTGTTTATCATCTGTTCTTTGAAACCACAAATCGTTTTTAAGTATGTGATTTTCAATAAAGTGATAACACAAAAAAAGAGAACACCACATACCTTAACAGGCTGTAAACATAAAGACAATTTAATGAAAATAAACAATGCAGATGGTAGAACTGGACCATGAACAATATTAAACCCCCAAAAGGCAACTCATATTATGAAGAACACCCCAAGGTCCAATTGTTTCTCAATCAGCGATGAACCAAACGAAATAAAAGTGGAATTGACTAACTAAAATGAAAATGAAAATGAAGGCATGCAAACTGAAGTAAAACTCCCCCGACGATGTAATCGATGGAGCTAGTGGTATGAAGAATTTGAGTCCAATGAATTCCGTATATATGGAGAGAGGGACAATAGCTCCACCACGCATAAGGACGAAGGACGGTTCAACCACCATCTACGGTGTGCAAATCTGTGTTTAGGTCATTGTTATCCACGAAATCGTCTGCCGCATTAATTGTGCTTTGCCGTAAAACATCCTGAAATCTCGGTGATATAGAAGAAAATGGCCGAAAATCCCGGTGTCAGAGAAGAGAGATAGTGGGACTAAAATCATGAAGTCGTCAAGGGGAATGGGACTAAAGCCCATTGGGTTGAAAGCTGATGCGAAGGAAAACCTAACCTATGAAAATGGAGATCCCAGGCTCTAGGTTCAATAGGACAACCTAATCGCATTGGCTAAGGTCACTGTGGGGGAGTACCCTAAAATCTTACAAGGGAGTTGTGTACTTCCTAGTCCATTCCTATCACCAAACAGTGAAATGTGTGAGGTTAAGCATACGATGGTCAATGACTTTGTGTAAGTCATAGATGATTTTGAGTAAATCATAATACCAATGCTTTTAATGATTTTGGTAATCACCTATGCAAGAGAGAAGTGCGGTCGCTTCGAATGGATTTGTTGGGCATAAATCCTAGAGCTCTAGCAGAACCAGGCAAGTGTTCCAGGACCATGATTGGACACGACAATGAGGGCTAACCAAGTTAGGAAAAGTGTTGTGTGGGTGTAATAACGGTTACACAAACGGTCGGTTGGTTCAAAGACATCGTGTCTACCAAACACCAGTAACCCAAGTATACTTCACAAAGGAAGGTTCAAAGGGGACACCTACCTATCCTGCAATACTGGACTGCCGAAATTGCTCTTGATTCTTGAAGAATAGATCGATACCCATTCATGTGGGGGATTGTTGGAATTTTGGGAGAAAAACTAGTGGAAAATGAGTTTTTTCACTAAGTGTGAAAATGAGTTTTTCACCAACTTTGGACTAAAATAAAATACAGATAACATAGGTTGTTACCTCTGTATTTAATGGTTTTGTGTAGTACGTTGTGAGGGCTTTCCAACGCATCAAACCACGTCCAAATCCGAGCTCGTATATATGAGATATCGAAGCTCAAAGTTGAGGTCTCGTAACTTGTGAAGCTGCGAAAATTAGAGAGAAAAATGCTAAGTATAGCATGTTAACTCATCCCACATTGGTTGGGGAATGAAACCAAAAGTGGTTTATAAGGTGGGAACCTTACCAACTATTGTTTCCTTTAGTAGGACACATCCCTTGGACCCTGAGGGGTGCGAAGCACCCCTAACTCACACTCGCACTCGCACTCGCACACGCGCGCGCGTGGCGTGGGCGTATGAGGCGCAATGTGGCGCTTTGATGGCGCACTTTGCACTTCGCACGCTCGCATCGCCGCGAGCCGCTTGAGAGCCGCCTTAGTGTTTTTGGGTTCAAGCGGAACTGAGTTGAACCGGAAATTCTTCCGGTTGAAGTTGGGACGGACCGGAAGATCAGTTCTTCCGGAAAACAGCTGTAACGCGGAGTCCTCCGGATTAACAGCTGGAAACGCGTTTTTGAGCTAATTAAGGTAATTCCCCGTTAATTAGAAATTAATTTGCATTAAAGGCGTTTAATGCAAAGTTTGACTACGAATTAACTTTTGAGTGCTCAACAAGAATTTCCACCTTTATAAATACAGCCTCACTAGTTGAGGCAAAACACACCGAATTCACACAGAATTCTCTCTTCTCTTCCTCATACCTTCTCTCAAACTCTTCCTCTTCGTTCTTCAGTTCTTCAAGCTTCAAGGTAACTTCAAGCTTAGAGTTATCCCGGCCGTACAATACGGTTTAGGCGATTGTACCCTGGGAAACAAAACGGTTCTTCGGTAGACCCGGAATTTGTTTTAAGGGACTCGGGTTTTGACCCGAATCCTTCGCCAAGGATTTCACAATCCTTCTTTGTTTTTTCAAACTATTTCAGAAGATTTTTTCTCAAAACCTTTTTCTATAACTTTCTGTCTTCATTTTTCTTTCATTCAAACATTTCATTTTATTATAAATTTGTCACTGTATTTATTTTATTGTATTGTAGTTTCTACTCAATTCATTTCCGTGTAATCCTTATTCTTTATTTGTATTGTAATTTTATTTCCGTGTAATATCTTCTCATTTTCTTGTAATCGTATTAGTAGGAGTAGATTCTTTTCATTGTATTGTAATAGATTAGAGTTATTTTGTTTGTTGTAATCGTACCATAAAATAAAAGTATTTATTTTAATTAAATTTGCGAACGGTTTTCCTATAAACTTAAAACAAAATTTTAAAACACCGTTCGTTTTATAAAAACTTTATTGCCTCGAGTCTCAAAGTTGGACTTAGATTTCTCGAGGTGATCTAGTGTTTTAAAAATAAATATTTTTTTGTTAACTCGTTTTGACTCAAAGTTGGACTTAGAGTTAAACGAGTTGTCGGTTACGACATACATTTAACATCCATTAGTTGGACGTTATAAATTTTATTTAAAACCATCTAACCTCCATAAGTTGGAAGTTATATATAAAACTTATTACATCTCTAAATCCGTCCATTTGTTGGACTTTAATCTCTTTAAAAACGTGCGCGTTAGAGATTAAAAATTCTCTTCTACTCATTGAAAACCATCCATTAGTTGGAGGTTTTTTCTTACGTTTTAAGCGTGCGCGTTTAAATAACAATTCTGAACATTAACTTGTGTAGTTTTATATTTCAGAAAAATGACTAACGAGGCTGAAAAGACGGCCGACAAGCCTAAGGCAGCACCATCGGTTGGGGCTCAAGTTGGCGTAACAGCCAACACTATTGCTAGTCAAGCTGAAAAGCCCGAGAAGTTCTCGGGTTCTCACTTCAAAAGGTGGCAACAGAAAATGTTGTTTTACTTGACCACCTTAAACCTTGCGAGGTGTCTCACGGAGTCCGCTCCCCAACTCGGTGAAGGGGAATCCAAAGTTGAGACCGTTAGTGGGGTCGAAGCTTGGAAGCATTCGGACTATCTGTGCCGTAACTATGTGTTGAACGGCCTTGTGGACTCGTTGTATAACGTGTACTCGGTGTTTAAGACCTCCAAAGAACTTTGGGAGTCTCTAGACAAAAAGTACAAAATGGAGGATGCCGGAACGAAGAAATTTGTTGTGGCCCGTTTCTTGGACTTCAAGATGGTCGACACCAAATCGGTGATGAGCCAAGTCCAAGAATTTCAGCTTATACTTCATGAGGTCCACGCGGAGGGTATGTCCCTTAGTGAGACGTTTGAAGTGGCGGCTTTGAATGAAAAGCTTCCGCTTCGTGGCTCGAGTTTAAGAATTATCTTAAACACAAAAGAAAGGAGATGACCATTGAGGATCTCATTGTCCGCCTTTGTATCGAGGAGGACAATAAGATGGCTCTAAAGGCCACCACCACCCAAGCTACGGCAAAGGTGAATATGGTGGAAGTTGGTCAGTCTTCCAAAGGAAGCTG
>JBCNJP010000025.1:17810837-17841430 GCA_039602395.1 Deinandra increscens subsp. villosa
GTATATATATATATATATATATATATATATATATATATATATATATATATATATATACACACACATTTATATATCATAATATTTAAATCAATATTTAAATAATTATGCGGCGGTGACAGTTTATAGCTCGTTTTTGTCTTCTGTTCGCGCATTCGACGACGACGAAAATTTACAACGCGATATTCGTTTATTTTAGCATGATGCGACATAACGACAATTTATAATGTCATACATACGCGATGCGACACGACGTGACGATAATTTATTCATGTGGTTTTTATTTTTATAAAAATGGACTAATTCTCTAATCACCATCTTTTTATGCATGACCAAGTCACTTAGATTTTATTAAAAGAACATTGTCATTGATATTATTAGTCTAGGAATTTAATCATAGAAAAAAGTCTTGGGACCTAAGTTTACTTTCAAAAGTCTATTAGATTTTTTGGTAATTTTCCTTTTTTAAGAGATAATATATGAGGAGCATGACCCAAGTATACAATTTCATTAAGCTCATCCTCGTTATATTGAAACCAGTGTTTTAAAAACCGGTTCGAACCGGCCGGTTCGACCGGTGACCGGTCCTCTAGCCGGTTTTTTAAAGACCGGTTTTTTGGCAATAACCGGACCGGGTTAGACCGGCCGGTTTTCCGGTTTTTTCCGGTTCAACCGGTTTTCTGATTTTTTTTTATTTTTTTTAATTTTTTTTATTTTTTATTATTTTTTAAAGTTTAAAACTTATATTTTCTTATGAAATACATATTTGATATTATTTTTGAGTGGATTATATTTGTATTTTAACTACTTTTGTTGGGGTGTACAAGTTTATTAGCATTTTTATAAAAAAATATATATAAATCCTATAACCGGTTCAACCACCCGGTCTAACCGGTCCGACCGGTCGAACCAGTCCCGGAAGGTTTTCCGGTTCAACTAAAAAACCGGTTTTTAAAACATTGATTGAAACTTTTCTGTATGTCATTGACCGGAATATGTTTCTGGATAATAATCCATCAAACTTTTGAAAACACAAAGTTACCTTTGATTAGATTTTAATGTTAACATGGTAAATTTATCGTCTTCTTAATAATATAGATTGATATCAACCCATTTATAAGTTGGTCAATGTGGATTGGAATAGAAAGTAAATATGTTAGTTAATAAAATATGAAGAAGTATATTCACATCTCCATAGTCAAAATATAAAGCATAAATGGGTTGTATTATAAACATTATGGTTTTACCATTGAGTCTTAAAGTTACAATTCATATATAGAATTTTCAACTTTAAAGACGGCTTTTCAAATAAAGCAAATTGAACTCTACATATGAATCATGAATTTTAAAGATATAAATAGAGTCTAAATAGTGTATTGTTTAGATTTTTTTAGTGAATATTTAACTTACAACTATCTAATAACCGTTAAGTCTTAAAGATGCATTTCATATAAAAAGCGGAGCCTACATATTTTTCAATTCCTTTCCTTGAAAATAGTAAATTTCACTTTGATTTATTTGACTTTAATGAGTCAAACTCATTAATTTTCACAAGAGAATTGATAAAATTCATATTGTTAATGAAAAACAGTCATGGCTGCGTTTAAATATCGATATCAACAGCCTTCGAAAGAATTAGCAAACGGATTAATTTACTAAAGGTGACATAATAGATTAAAAACAATTATGAAGGTGAAAACTAAAAGTCCGTTTGAGGACGCGTATAACTCCCCGAAATCTTCATCATCTGATGCTTTAGATGTGCTATAACTGTGAACTTTATATCTATTCCTGCCAATAATAGATTAAAAACAATTATGAAGGTGAAAACTAAAAGTCCGTTTGAGGACGCGTATAACCCCCCGAAATCTTCATCATCTGATGCTTTAGATGTGCTATAATTGTGAACTTTATATTTATTCCTGCCAAACTTTTAACAGGCCTAACTGCTCATTTCACAACCATTCTTTGATGATGTTACTCATTAAAATATTAAACCAAACATCCATAGCTAAGCAAATTTAGTTCATGTTATGCACTATAAAATCAAAACTTTAGAAAAGGAACATAAATTTGTTATCTAAATATTGGATTTAGATGGCTAAAGTTGGTTCTCAATTTGACCTGTAAACAGATAAACAAAAGGAAGTTAGATAATATGAAAGATATGCCAAATCCGATGGGGTGAAGCTTTACGGTTGACCTTCTCATTTTATTTGACTTGGTTACATGTCAGTCATAAAACATAACCCAAATGACACATTTATAAGTAAACGGGTCGATATTTCTTTCAATTGTTTTTTGGTGCAGCAGCTACACCCTGCAACAAAAAACCTGCAAAATGGGTCTATATTTCTTACCATTGTTCTTAATGGAGATAAAAGTATGTTGATTTTCATTTTGAAGACAAAAAAAGAAAATCAGAGTGCAAAAAAAAGTATATTACCCTGTGCATGATGATGTAACGGGAATGGATATATCATTATATATCATCCGCTTTACAGGTTTATTGAACATGGAGGTTCCCCTCTTCATTAGCATTACTTCAAATATCAACACAAACCTATTGTTCCACATGAGAATCATAAATGATCATACATGATGACTAAAGATCACATTCAAGATTACCTTTAGCTTCATAAATCATATATTTATATCTGGTAGAGGTTTAAACAGAAACTGCGACAGTGGCTAAAAAGAAACTTTAATTTAACAAAGATCAAAAATGATGGCCAAAGAATATATTTAGCTTCTTACAAATAAAAAAGTTCACATAACTGTACTTGTAGATGTATATATTTATTGATGGGGAGTAAAGAATAGAATACTGTGACACCCGAGAATTTCAAGGTTAACTTCCGTTAGACAAACCCGTTAGTTACGTTATAAGTAGCTAATGCATAACTAGGCCGAATACGTCCACGACCTTTGGTTGATCACCAAACCATCCATACGTGTTATGTGTTCATCATTGATTGTCTTTATGTGCAATGTGATTTAAATGCATGACTTATTATTGTGAATAGCATGATTAATTGTAAATACTTGATTATGTGAAAATTTGCCTAAATTTGGTAGTCGGCGAAACTACCGAGCGAAATTACAGATTCGCCCGGTAGCAGGCTAGACTGATCAATGTGTCCGAGATCAGAGCCAGTTTCGCCAGTCAGCGAAACTGCCAGCGAAACTAGCCCCTGATATAAATAAACATTATAAACCCTAGTAGCCTCATTTGCTCAAACCACACAACAACACACACACACTCTCCTGGTCAGCTGAGAAGATCACCTAAGGACCAAGACCCCAGCCTCGAGACCATCATCTCACCTCATTCATCGATCCTAGAATCATCCGTGAGTCCCAAAAACTATGTTTTATGCTTTCTATATGTTTTCTTCTTAAAGCATGCTCAAATCTTTATGTAACTGCTTGATCTGCTAGTATATTGTTTAGGAGTGCTAGATCTGTACTAAAGTTGATAACTTTACGTGTGATATCCATCCATGTTAGACATTTGTGCAAAATAGGTCATTTTAGGGTTTTGAACCTATTTTAGAGATTTAATGATCAAAATGCATGTTAAACATGATAAAGCTGCTTGATTTATGTTGGTAAATGCCTATGGATGCTAGATAATGAATTGCATGTATGATCAGAAGCTGTTAGGTTGATTTTTAGGCAAATCCGTATGTTTTTCGCGACCAGCGAAACTGTGTGTTCTCTGGGCGAAACTAAGTAGCGAAATTATATCTCCTTCCAGCGACACTGACCAGCGAAACTATAGTGTCGCCGGGAAACCTGACCAGACCAGCTCGAGCGAATCTATCGAGCGAAATACCTGAACGAAAGTTCAAACCAGTTTCCCTGCGAAACTAGGCTAGCGAAACTGCGTCAGCAGTTTCGGGCGAAACTAGCCTAGCGAAACTGTGTTACCGGGCATTGCCTAGCGAAAGTGCTGCCCGTGCACCTAGCGAAACTGCCTAGCGAAACTATGCTAGCGAAACTAAGACCTGACCTAAAAACCAAACTTGTGAAATTTGCTTAATTGTTATGCCATGACTTACATGATTATGCCATGATGAAACATGTTTGATATCTGATTATATAAACCCTTGTTATGATCAACCATTGGTGTCGTGTGTCGGTATGTCGAGTCATAGTTGCAACGTGCTATGTTATGGGCCATAGTGACGTTAAGTAAAGATTAGACACGAAACTAATACTTAAGACCTAAACGTGTTCTAGGTCTTCGTTAAACAACAATATTTGGATTACTTGAAGTGTAGCAGTGCAACCAAAGGTGAGTGTCACTAACCCGCATACCGTGAGCCCGTTGGGCCACACCGAATAACTTAACGAAAAACAATGCTGAATAAACTCGAGAGTGCTAGGCACCTCACTGATAAACTTGAGAACTCGGGATGCTCGGCACCCACCTGATGAACTGAAGTTTTTTTATGGGAAGCACTTGTGAACTTTGAAACAAACTATTTCTGAAACGAAAACTGTTTTAATATGGCTAGTGTAGGTTAAAGTCTGAACCACATGATATCACATGTTTTCTAAGGATGCCTTATAACTTAAAAGTCCTCAACTAAAATTGTGCCATTAATTGTAAAGCGAGGGGATGTTGGGTAGATCTACTGGAGTTTGACAAACTCCGCCCCGTGGCACGGGGAGTGCACGGAGGAACAATATCAGCCTATTTGACCGTGGTCCCGAGAGGACGCGGGGGAGGCAGAAACCGCGATGACTAGGTCCGCACCGTACGGGATGGCTCGGCCCCCACAAAATAAGTCAGCTTTGGTACAAACTTCCTTAGAGCATGGAACAACGGATTAGCTACCCGCGATATCGGTTGAGTCCTTTAACTTTACGGAACTAGTACATACCCGATGACGTGGTCACGGACAAACCATTTATAAACTAAGAATTAAATACGAGCATTGCTTTTCACCAATAAACATTTTGTAAGTATATCTTGACATGAATTATGATTATGAGACCAGGCCAATGCATGACAAGCCCACTGTGAACTCACCAACCGTTAGGTTGACACTTGCGTGGTTTAAACTTTTGCAGATCGCTAAGGAGTATCCGGAGCGGGTTGGCATGGCACCTGAAGACCTTTATTTTAACTGAACTGTTTGGGAATTTAAAACAAAGTTTATGTAAAGCACGTGGTTAGTGCTAAGTCAAATATTATTTCCGCTGCGTATGTACTTTAAGACTTTGATTTATAACTTGTGTTTGAACTAACCCTGATTCGTTTAGTATTTGTAACTATGGTTGTGGATCCTGGTCTAGTCGCGCCCCTTAACGGTATAAACTCCGTTAGTGGTATTTTGGGGGTGTGACAGATTGGTATCAGAGCCATGAGTTGCAGAGAACTGGAATCATTTTTGAAAACGATTTGGAAACTGCAACTTGAAAACCTTGGTTACAAAACGAACAAACAAATTCCCAAAGACAAAATTTTTACGTGCCAACCTGGGATACTCGCTCTGCTGTGTAAGTAAAAGCTTAGTACGTACAGTTATATGTATATATATATATATATAAGTATATATATAGACCGTGTCTAAGTAGTCTAACGGAAAGACCTTAGGAAAATTTTCACACGAATACGAAATGCGACCGCAAGTACGCACACTACTCTGGGGAAAGCGACAACGAAACGATGCTACACGCTACGTCCTGATTTCTACTACGACGACTACGCCGACGGTGACTTTATGGGAAGCCGACCTTCGACGATAGCATTTACGACGTTCTCCGACGACGCCTCTATTTTGCACAAAATTTTCTGGACTAATAGTGGGATAACGGGAACCGGCTAATATACATATTATGGGATATGTATAAAATATAACTGTGACTGAACACTGGCTACTTTAAACTGTTCAGCAAGATGTCTGGAAGAGGAAACGGAAGAGGCGGTATAAACATGACGCCTGCACAGCTGCAAGCGATGATTGCTGAACATGTGCAAGCCGCGGTGGCAGCCGTCCAAGCTGCATATGCCGCACAGGGTAACTATTATGCCGGTTAAGGCACAAAGCAATTATATCATGACCTGTTTAATTTTAAAATCCGAACTATTTATGCATCAGGAAACCAGCACCACTGCACGTTCAAGTCCTTCATGGACTGTAAGCCGATGACATTTTCCGGCGAAGAAGGAGCTGTAGGACTCCTTAGGTGGATTGAAAAGTCCGAAAAGGTTTTCTCTATATGTAACTGCCCGGCTGAAAGCAAGGTGAAGTTTGCTACTGGTACCTTCGAAGGAGCCGCACTCTCCTGGTGGAACGCTGAAATTCAGATGGTTGGGCTAGAAGCGGCTGATAACATGCAGTGGGCAGCATTTAAGGAGCTGATCATGGAAGAATACTGTCCACGTGACCAAGTTAAGAAGCTTGAGGGTGAATTCCTGAATTTAAAGATGTCTGGGTCTGAGGTTGAACAATACACTGCACGATATCACGAATATGAGGTTTTGTGCCCCTCAATGGTTGATGCCGAATTCAAACGCGTCGAGCGTTACCTGGAAGGCCTCGCGCCTCAAATCAAGGGACTGGTAACTGCCAGCAACCCCGCAAACGTGCAGCAAGCCATTCGTTTGGCTCACAAGCTCACTGATCAAGAGGTCGAGAAAGGTACCCTACCTGCGAAGGTCACAGAAAAGACTGCCTTGAGTGGCAAGAGGAAGGCTGAAGATGAAGCTCCTGAAAACTCGATGAATGTTCAAAGTGTGGGTAACAGTACTGGGAGGTCTTTCAACTCCCAAGGTCAAAGCAAGAGATCAGGGAACAACAGTAGCAACTACCGCCAGGGTGGCAATGGTCAAGGCAACTACAGGGGTAACCTGCCTCTGTGTAACAGATGTGGAAAGCATCATGCTGGCGTTTGTAGGAAGAACCAGAGCTGTGAAAGGTGTGGCAAGGGAGGCCACGAAGCTAAAGACTGTTGGGCGATTTTACCCGAGCAACAACAAAACCGCCCCAGAAGGAACAACAACAACAACAACAACTATGGGAATAATCGGGGTAATGGGAACAACGGTCAGAACCAGAACAACAACAACAATGGGGGAGCCCGTGGCTGCTTTGAGTGTGGTGCTCAAGGCCACATTAAAAGAGACTGCCCTCAGTTAAGAAGGCAAGGTAATGGCAATCAGGGGAATAACGGTGGGAACGGTAACGGTGGAGGAAATGGTAATGGGAATGGCAATGGTAATGGTGGGAACGCAAATGGTGGAAATGGTAGAGGTCGAGCTTTCGTCATGGGCCAGGGTGAAGCTCGCAATGATGCCAACGTGATCAACGGTAAATTTATTTTGAACGGTTTCTTTGCTACTGTTTTATTTGATTCTGGTGCTGAGAAAAGCTTTATTTCCACTAAATTTGCTAAATTGATTAACGCTAAACCGATCGACTTAGATGCTAAATATGTGGTAGAGCTAGCTAATGGTAAACTTCATGATACGACCCGGATAGTTAAGGATTGTAAGCTAGAACTAGCTGGCCATACCCTAGGAATTGACCTTATGCCTTTCCCAATTGGTAGTTTCGACGTCATAGTAGGAATGGATTGGTTATCCGAAAACCGAGCTGAAATTTTATGTAAGGAAAAAGTGGTTCGTATTCCACTCGATGACGGCAAAGTGTTAACGGTTCAAGGTGAGAAGGGTGGAACAGTCACCGGCATTATTTCATTCCTTAAAGTTCAGAAATGCCTCCGCAAGGGTCACTTCGCGATTCTTGCGAACGTCACTGACACGACACATCCCGAGCGCAAAATCGATGATTACCCGATAGTTCGCGACTTTCAAGACGTGTTTCCTGAAGATCTGCCTGGTCTGCCTCCATTTCGACAAGTTGAGTTTGGGATTGATTTGACTCCAGGTGCCGCTCCAATTGCACGCGCTCCGTATCGTTTGGCCGTAAGCGAACTCAATGAACTCTCCGCGCAACTGCAAGAGCTACTCGACAAGGGGTTTATTCGTCCAAGTTCGTCTCCATGGGGAGCTCCGGTACTGTTTGTTAAGAAGAAGGATGGAACGTTCCGCATGTGCATTGACTACCGAGAGCTTAACAAAGTTACGATCAAGAATCGGTATCCACTTCCTCGGATCGACGATCTCTTCGATCAACTGCAAGGTTCAAGCTACTTTTCAAAGATTGATCTACGGTCTGGATATCACCAACTTCGCGTTCGTGATGAGGATGTACCCAAGACTGCTTTTAGAACTCGGTATGGTCACTACGAGTTCCTGGTTATGCCGTTTGGGCTAACCAATGCACCGGCTGTGTTTATGGATTTGATGAATCGAGTGTGCAAGCCGTACCTCGACAAGTTTGTAATAGTCTTCATCGACGATATTTTGATCTACTCCAAGTCGAAGGAAGAACACGAGGAGCATCTGCGACTTATACTGGAATTGCTCCGTAAGGAACAGCTTTATGCTAAGTTTTCGAAGTGCGACTTCTGGATCCGCGAAGTCCAGTTTCTTGGACACATTGTAAATGAGGAAGGAATCCATGTAGATCCAGCCAAAGTGGAAGCGATAAAGAACTGGTCTACCCCAAGAGCGCCAACAGAAATCCGACAATTTTTAGGGCTTGCCGGATATTATCGAAGGTTTATTAAGGGTTTCTCTCAACTGGCTCAACCCTTAACGGCCTTAACGCACAAAGGAGTGCAATACAGATGGGGTGAGAAGGAAGAGCGCGCGTTCCAAACGCTCAAAGATATGTTATGTTCGGCTCCAATTCTTGCGTTACCCGATGGAGTTGACGATTTTGTGGTTTACTGCGATGCATCGATTCAAGGACTCGGTTGCGTGTTGATGCAACGAGACGAGGTAATTGCCTACGGGTCCAGGCAACTAAAGGATACAGAAAAGAATTATACAACGCATGATTTGGAAATGGGAGCCGTTGTTCATGCACTTAAGATTTGGAGACACTACTTATATGGAACAAAGTGCACAATATTCACCGATCATAAAAGTTTGCAACACATCTTTGATCAGAAAGACCTCAACATGCGACAAAGAAGGTGGGTTGAATTACTGAATGATTATGATTTGGCTATTAAGTATCATCCTGGAAAAGCCAACGTTGTGGCCGATGCCCTGAGCAGAAAAGAATACGAAAAGCCTCGTCGGGTACGAGCACTTCAACTTACAATACATTCAAGATTACCGGATCGGATCCGCGACTGCCAACAAGAAGCTTTGAAAGCAGAAAACTTCGCAGCTGAAGCACTGCGTGGTGTAGATGGCCATTCTGAAGTTAAGTCTGATGGACTCACATATTATAATGACAGGATCTGGGTTCCTTTATTTGGAAATCTCCGTGAGCTCGTAATGGACGAGGCTCACAAGTCAAGATATTCGGTGCACCCCGGATCAGACAAAATGTATCAAGACTTGAGAAATCTTTATTGGTGGCCGAATATGAAAGCCGACATTGCTCGATATGTAGCTAAATGCTTGACCTGCTCACGAGTTAAGATTGAATATCAAAAGCCTTCTGGTTTACTCCAACAACCAAAGATCCCGGAATGGAAATGGGAAGACATCTCCATGGATTTTGTAACGGGATTACCTCATCGATCAAATCAACCGGATGCGATTTGGGTTGTCATCGATCGACTAACCAAATCGGCACATTTCATTCCGATGAAGGAAAACGATAATATGGATAAACTGACAAAGCTGTACATCGACAAAATTGTGAAGCTTCACGGTGTGCCTAAGACTATCATTTCTGATCGAGACCCTCGATTCACTTCCCGGTTATGGCAATCAATGCAGGAAGCATTGGGAACCCGACTAGACATGAGTACAGCTTATCACCCGCAGACTGATGGTCAGACGGAACGAACGATTCAAACATTAGAAGATATGCTCCGAGCTTGTGTTCTGGACTTTGGAAAAGATTGGGAGACTCACCTTCCACTGGTGGAGTTCTCTTACAACAATAGTTATCATTCAAGCATCCGTGCAGCCCCTTTTGAAGCACTTTATGGCCGGAAATGTAGATCGCCCGTGTGTTGGGCTGAAACAGGTGAGAAAGGGCTCACTGGACCGGAAGTTATCCACGATATGACCGAACGGATTATTCAAATTAGGCAACGGTTAGCCGCAGCACGTGATCGACAAAAGAGTTACGCAGACAAACGCCGGAAACCTCTAAAGTTTGAGGTGGGTGACAAAGTGTTATTGAAGGTATCTCCCTGGAAGGGAGTGGTACGCTTCGGGAAGCGTGGAAAGTTAAATCCTCGCTACATCGGTCCGTTTGAAATAATTGGGGAAGTAGGCCCGGTGGCCTATCGATTGCAACTCCCCGCTGAACTCGATGGAGTTCACAACGTGTTTCACGTTTCCAATCTGAAGAAATGTCTGGCTGAAGACATCGAAGTAATTCATAACTAGGCCGAATACGTCCACGACCTTTGGTTGATCACCAAACCCGTTAGTTACGTTATAAGTAGCTAATGCATAACTAGGCCGAATACGTCCACGACCTTTGGTTGATCACCAAACCATCCATACGTGTTATGTGTTCATCATTGATTGTCTTTATGTGCAATGTGATTTAAATGCATGACTTATTATTGTGAATAGCATGATTAATTGTAAATACTTGATTATGTGAAAATTTGCCTAAATTTGGTAGTCGGCGAAACTACCGAGCGAAATTACAGATTCGCCCGGTAGCAGGCTAGACTGATCAATGTGTCCGAGATCAGAGCCAGTTTCGCCAGTCAGCGAAACTAGCCCCTGATATAAATAAACATTATAAACCCTAGTAGCCTCATTTGCTCAAACCACACAACAACACACACACACTCTCCTGGTCAGCTGAGAAGATCACCTAAGGACCAAGACCCCAGCCTCGAGACCATCATCTCACCTCATTCATCGATCCTAGAATCATCCGTGAGTCCCAAAAACTATGTTTTATGCTTTTCTATATGTTTTCTTCTTAAAGCATGCTCAAATCTTTATGTAACTGCTTGATCTGCTAGTATATTGTTTAGGAGTGCTAGATCTGTACTAAAGTTGATAACTTTACGTGTGATATCCATCCATGTTAGACATTTGTGCAAAATAGGTCATTTTAGGGTTTTGAACCTATTTTAGAGATTTAATGATCAAAATGCATGTTAAACATGATAAAGCTGCTTGATTTATGTTGGTAAATGCCTATGGATGCTAGATAATGAATTGCATGTATGATCAGAAGCTGTTAGGTTGATTTTTAGGCAAATCCGTATGTTTTTCGCGACCAGCGAAACTGTGTGTTCTCTGGGCGAAACTAAGTAGCGAAATTATATCTCCTTCCAGCGACACTGACCAGCGAAACTATAGTGTCGCCGGGAAACCTGACCAGACCAGCTCGAGCGAATCTATCGAGCGAAATACCTGAACGAAAGTTCAAACCAGTTTCCCTGCGAAACTAGGCTAGCGAAACTGCGTCAGCAGTTTCGGGCGAAACTAGCCTAGCGAAACTGTGTTACCGGGCATTGCCTAGCGAAAGTGCTGCCCGTGCACCTAGCGAAACTGCCTAGCGAAACTATGCTAGCGAAACTAAGACCTGACCTAAAAACCAAACTTGTGAAATTTGCTTAATTGTTATGCCATGACTTACATGATTATGCCATGATGAAACATGTTTGATATCTGATTATATAAACCCTTGTTATGATCAACCATTGGTGTCGTGTGTCGGTATGTCGAGTCATAGTTGCAACGTGCTATGTTATGGGCCATAGTGACGTTAAGTAAAGATTAGACACGAAACTAATACTTAAGACCTAAACGTGTTCTAGGTCTTCGTTAAACAACACTATTTGGATTACTTGAAGTGTAGCAGTGCAACCAAAGGTGAGTGTCACTAACCCGCATACCGTGAGCCCGTTGGGCCACACCGAATAACTTAACGAAAAACAATGCTGAATAAACTCGAGAGTGCTAGGCACCTCACTGATAAACTTGAGAACTCGGGATGCTCGGCACCCACCTGATGAACTGAAGTGTTTTTATGGGAAGCACTTGTGAACTTTGAAACAAACTATTTCTGAAACGAAAACTGTTTTAATATGGCTAGTGTAGGTTAAAGTCTGAACCACATGATATCACATGTTTTCTAAGGATGCCTTATAACTTAAAAGTCCTCAACTAAAATTGTGCCATTAATTGTAAAGCGAGGGGATGTTGGGTAGATCTACTGGAGTTTGACAAACTCCGCCCCGTGGCACGGGGAGTGCACGGAGGAACAATATCAGCCTATTTGACCGTGGTCCCGAGAGGACGCGGGGGAGGCAGAAACCGCGATGACTAGGTCCGCACCGTACGGGATGGCTCGGCCCCCACAAAATAAGTCAGCTTTGGTACAAACTTCCTTAGAGCATGGAACAACGGATTAGCTACCCGCGATATCGGTTGAGTCCTTTAACTTTACGGAACTAGTACATACCCGATGACGTGGTCACGGACAAACCATTTATAAACTAAGAATTAAATACGAGCATTGCTTTTCACCAATAAACATTTTGTAAGTATATCTTGACATGAATTATGATTATGAGACCGGGCCAATGCATGACAAGCCCACTGTGAACTCACCAACCGTTAGGTTGACACTTGCGTGGTTTAAACTTTTGCAGATCGCTAAGGAGTATCCGGAGCGGGTTGGCATGGCACGTGAAGACCTTTATTTTAACTGAACTGTTTGGGAATTTAAAACAAAGTTTATGTAAAGCACGTGGTTAGTGCTAAGTCAAATATTATTTCCGCTGCGTATGTACTTTAAGACTTTGATTTATAACTTGTGTTTGAACTAACCCTGATTCGTTTAGTATTTGTAACTATGGTTGTGGATCCTGGTCTAGTCGCGCCCCTTAACGGTATAAACTCCGTTAGTGGTATTTTGGGGGTGTGACAAATACAAATTAGATGACCTTTTAGGCTGACCAATTAAACTCACTACCGACTTTATTTTAGCAACAAAAAAGAAGAAGAGTTTTCCTATTGAAGAAAGGGAAAATTACAAAAGTCCCTTACTGATATAGTCCATATTTATATAGAAGATAAGTAATTGATAATAGCAAGGGACGTGTATACAGCCGTGTGTGCAGATAAAGTTGTTACTAATACGAAACTGAAGCAGAAACTTACAGTTTGGTGTCCGGGGTTTTGTTAAATAAGATGGACAATGCTTATTCATTTTTCTGGGATTTTTTTAGCATGTCTTCACATGGGGAATCATCTATGAAAGTGATCACCCAATTATCACTTAGGGAATTTACAGGGAGGCTTCGAGTAAACCTGCTTAGCAATAACATGTATTAATACGAAGATTATTCATGGTGTTGAAGTATGCACACTCGAATCAAATTTACATATAATAAATTCAGTAAGTATAAAAAACATGCCTGGTAGAGGTGAATTGTTATTTAGTTCTAATAATTCAACAAACGGGTTGAACCGATGCAACAAATGGTCAGTGTATAATATCTTTACTTATTTGACTAACCCATGAGAAAAGAATCATAAAAAACAACCGAAATAAAACAATATTAGACAAAACAAACTAACCTTTCCGTTGACGATACTCTCAAGAAAATTTACTGAAACGATGGAAGATTTAAAGCTTGTATAATAAGCAGCTATAATACATCCGACAATATATATGCCCATAACGGTATGTAACTGTGACTAAAAAGCTACAAAAGATGACAATTTGAAGATGAAAGAAAAATAGATATATATAGGCATAAAGAACAAAGCATCTGGTTACTTTGAGCAAGCATTTAAAGCTGCTCCAACTAATAAGTAAATCATCAACAGGTTTGTTTTTACAGAGTCAAAAGGGTACTATTTTAAAAATTGATCTTTTTTTAAATAATAAGTGTGTTCTGACCGGGTTTTTAGAAACTGGTTCCACGTCAAGGATCAAAACCCGTTCCAAACCAGTTTTTAGTGAAGCTGGCCGGATTTTAAACATGTGGTTTTGGGACTGGTTTCAATTTCAATACATGAAACCAATCCCTAAACTGTATGACTATTCAAACTGTATTTAATTATCATGTATCTGTGTTTCAGTCGTGTTCTTACTGCATATAGTTAACTGAACAAGCATTAAAGTAACAAAAGTAAAAAAAGGTTGTAATACATGATAGGTAAATAGCCTCAGCCAATGTTGCATTAGTCCCATCCATCCACTATGCGTATTTTTGGGGGTTCTTTGTGATAAATCAACCATATGTAAATTGTGTGCCCTGAAATCAAATACAAAACCAGAGTCAAGTAACAATGACATTAGATGTGAGAACAAATGCTAAAACAGAGTAAACACCAGATTTTGAAAGGTTTCACTAAAATCTTTGAACAAAAACAAAAAATAAGCATGTTATACTATAAAATGTGCAAGCTAACATGAATACATTTACTTCTATTAAAATGTGTAAATTATGTGCAATATCTGCTTAATCTAATCAAAGTTCAACCAAGTAAAGACTCAAGCTTTAAATTCATGACAAAATCTGTATTGAATGGGAAAATTAATATTTTGACCTCAAAAGTCAACATGTAAAACATAAAGTTTGCAACAGCAACTCAACTTTTATTAGCATCATTCTCGTTTGATTCCAAAGTAGGACCAAATCAAGCACCAACACCAACAAACTCTTCTCTTTCATTATCACCAATCCAAGTGGGAACTTTGACATGTTATGTAACAAATCAGCAAAGAACTAAAAACCAAGGCCTTTCAACCCCCCCCCCCCCCAGCTGAATGGCATACCTGAAAACCAGCAAAATCAAATAAAAGAAAATGCAATTATTAAATCATAATCTCAAGCAAAGTTGCACTCTCATAAACATACAAGCTAAAAGAACCAGTGATCACTCATATAGCAAACCTGCAGCTAAAAGAACCAGTGATCACTCCTTTAGCAAACCCGCACCTATGATGCAAAGGCTAATTAGATCTAAGTTGCATAACAGCTTGTCGAGATGAAGAGGGCAAAAGGCAGCTCACTGAAATCTCAGAAAAGCTCCTAGATGCACAACAACTTGTCGAGATTTTGGCTTGTGAAGAAACCCGACTTCAAGAAATGAGAAAGAACTCATAGGACCTTGACCAAGCCTGAGAATCTGAACTTGAGGTTGTCGCCTTCTAAAAATCAAGATGCAGCTTGAAAAGTTGGCTGGAACGAAGATCTGAGTGCACAATAAGTGTGTTTGACATGAAAACTGAATCCAAATCTAGGTGTGAAAATAATCACAATCATCTAAAATTACGAAGATTACAAAAAGGAAAACGCAATTTCAAATTAACTATAGCATTACCTGAGATGATTGCAGAACCGCAGAAGAAGATAAATTAATCTGTGAAAAATTAAGAGGAAATTGTGAGGTCAGGTGAAGGAATCTAGAGAGAGAAGAGAACATACGTATGACCTCTGGCGTGTGAATCTAGAAGATAACTGGGTTCAGATTTCAAATCTTCGAGAGGCATGGCGACATCTTTGAGGAATTGAGAGAGAAGGCAGCATCTGTTACAACTGAATCGAGGGCCAAGCCGTGTGATTCTTATTGAAATTTCTGAGGGAAATTTCTTTCTGTTAAGATCCCTCTTGAGCCGTCGTCTACAGAAATGGTGCGGAGAAGAAATCAGTGGGGAGAGAGGGAGTGAATTTCTTTCCCATAAACCCTAATGTACTTATTCCGAGAAGAAATCAATGGGAGAGAGGAGTGAATGATACGTTCTTAATCGCGGTCCAATCGATGGTGGGAGTGGGCTGGAGAAGCGTGTAAATTGAAATTGAAATTGGAGCAGCGTGATTAATGAAGCCGGCTGTGTGAGCTCTTCAAGGACTGTCATGGGTAGCCATTACTTTTTAAGCTTGAGGATGTAGGATCGATAAAGCAATGAGTGGTTATTTACCTTTTTATCCTTTAGGCTTGTACTTGTGTAATCAACAACCATCTCGTGTAATTACTTTTTATGCATTAGAGGTTTGTACATTTTGCATAATTCATTGTACGCGTCTTAAGGATTAAGCATTTTTCATGACGAAAATGTCCTTTAAGGCAATATGTATTATATATAGTAATAGATATATATATATATATATATATATACACACACATTTATATATCATAATATTTAAATCAATATTTAAATAATTGAATCAAATAAAAATATAAAAATTTATGTGATAATCATAGTTAATATTATGATTCGATCTAAACCTAAAGTGTTTAGATCTTGAACTGGCGGATGTGTCACACAATTGTTCGAGACATTGAGGTTCAACGAGACAAGCTCTAGGGTTGCGAAAACTTACCGAAGAAGCAAACTCACGGACGTGATCGAATCACTAGAAGAGAGACACCGAAATCACTACAGGATCAGCGGTGGTCAGAGGCGGTGATGCGGCGGCAGACGGCGGCGGACGGCGGTCTACGGCGGCGGAGGTCAGCCGTGGCGAATGGGGTGGTCATCGGCGATGGCTTGCGACGGAGGCTCGCCGGAAAAACAGGCGGCAGCGGCGGTCTGCGGTGGCCGGCGGTTGTCGCAGAGGGAGCCGAAAATTTCAAGGTGTTTGGAAGAGATTTTGGTGCTACCCTTAATTTGTAATTAAGCTCCCTATTTATAAGCCCCCATAAACCTATTGTGGATAAACCACAATTGGATTATTTAATTATTTTTAGGCTTATCATTTATCTCTTCACCAGTTGTAGATAAAACACAACTGATTTTAAACCTCTCAGTTAGCCATCCAGTTTAGATAATCATAAGTTTAAATAAAACTAATTTATTTAAACTACTATTATCCATCCACGTTTTTATAGACAATCTTTAAATAACTAATTTATTTAAATTACAATTATATAATCACATTAAATAAAATTAATTAAATAAACTAATTTATTTAATCAACTTTTATTTAATTATTAATACTAATAATAACAATTATTATTTGTATTTCACCGACTAATAATTATTAACAATTAATAGTTATAATTCTCTACTTTTATTATTAACAAATTAATAATATCATGAAATGATTAATGATGTGAGTATATTTTGTAACGGTTTCTCATAATAAATCATATAATTTTAATGGTTACAATATATTAATTCACATGATATATCCTACATTTCGTACTTGATGTGTTTTGAGTTTAATTGTCATAGGTTATGCATTTCGAGGTGTTTTAGAAGCATTGGTTACTAAAGGTGAAAAGACGCGAGCTTTGAAGGAATTAATCAAGCAAAATAAAGACAAAGTCGTGAATGTTCGGGAGTGCGGAATAGAGTTGTTGGGATTTGAAATAATTCACATGGGTCAAAGATTGAATGAATGGGCTTTAAATATATCAAATTGGGTTTAGAAAGGAGATTGGGCTGAATTTGGAGCATTGGGCCTCGTCTGATAAGATTTTGGGCTAAAACACTGAAGCCCAGGACCCCTGGAGTGTCGCGAGGAAAACTTCCAAATCCCTCGCGACACGATCCGGGTCGATGTTGGCAGATTTTTGAGATTTTTGGTATTTGACGTATTTAAGCAGTTTTTAGGTTTTTTTCTAGGGGAACTTCGGTTGTGGCCGACCAAAACACTCCGAGAACGAATTCTTTCATTGTTTTTGATAGTTTTCTTAGTTTTTAATCATTCAACGATGTTTGTGATGTCCGGCTAAGTCCGAGTGATTACCGAAGGTGAACGGTTATCGTGTTGCTATTCTATTTCAGTTATTCTTTGTCTATTTTCTGATTCTATAAACATAGTGACAATGTTTGATTCATATGGATGTTCAATTTAATTCTATATATCTTACATTTTGATTGCATATGTGCCCCCGCTCCCGGACTACCTTTAATAGCATAGCTCTAGGACTATACTTAGCTCATACGTAATCTGAATGTTTGGTTGAATTGAATTGAACTGAATGATTGAATTGGATTAGAAATTAGCTAACCGGGATCCTGAGGTTGTCACGTTTTAGTTTTCTGTTTTCTAGTTCAAATCAGCACTATTTTTCTTTAGTTTTTAATCCATTCAAATTAAACAGCCAAGAGGCAACTTTTTATATTTTCAGTATTTAGGTTAGTTTAGTTAATCTAAGTTAGTGACAGTAATTTAGATTGGGTAATTAGGATCGCTAAAACCACCAACTCCCTTGGTTCGATACCCTAGCTTGCCCTACTACAGTTTAAGTTAGGTATTTGTATAGCGGTCACGACACCCGTTATCAAATTGGCGCCGTTGCCGGGGAGTACGTGCGCTTATTAGTGATTTTAGTTTTTTCGTGTTAGTTAATTAATTTATTTTTGTTTTGTTTGTTTTTCATCAAAAAAATCATAAAAAAACCAAAAAGATTTTTTTTAATTATTTGTAGCAATTTTAATTTTTAGTAGTTTAGTTTAATTTCAAAAAAAAAAAGTTCATAAAAATTATCTCGATTGCTAGTCTTTGATTCCGTTGCGTTATTTTATCATCTCGATCAGTACTACGCAATTGGTTTCCGTGTTTGAACGTTGCAGGTAAATTTGAAGCTAATCATGGGCAAGGAAGAAAAGTGCTACAATTGTGGGAGTTATTATCATCGAATCAAGTTTTGTCCAACATTGCCCAGTGGAATTTGAATAGTAGAGGATTCAGAAGACAATGAGGAGTACGAAGACCCACATGCATATTACCAATATCAAGAGCCTCCATCATCGTACAATCAGGGATATTCTCAATCCAAGAATTATAATTATTTAAATCATGATGCATATTCTAATAATTATAATTCTAACGTTACATCGTTTGCAGGCTATGAAGATGGATATGGGAACAATTACTCTCAACCGGCATACGAGGATCAATACAAGAGTGACCTTAGGTATCCCCAGTATCCCCAATATCAGTCACAGCAGAATTACAACCAACCTCCTCGGGGTGTACCACAATTCTCTTACAACCGAGAAGGGAATCAGATACGGTTTGAACACGGGGTACCAAGAGTTATGACACCAGCCGAAGTTCAAAGGGAGGATGAGTATGCACGCAGAAGAGAAGCTGCTCAAAGACTTTCACGAACGAGAACTGAACATGAAAATTCAGTTTACTCGCATTTTAGAGCACCGTCATCGGATTCTCTAAGAGGTTACCAATCAGGTTATGGCGACGAGTGTAATAACTCATATCAGGTATACCGGGACCGTCAGACGTATAGTCAAGTGAATTATTCAACATATCCAACGCAACAACGAGGGTCGGGTCCAAATGTTTATCAATCTGAAGGTGTTGAGAAATCTCTAAGAAGATCGCATTTGTCCCAAATCGAGCAAGAATTGGCTAAACCTCATCATTCAAGGGAATACCGCATACAGTTGCTAGATTACAAATATGATATTTTATGGAAGGAACAACAAATTGGTGAGCAAGGTTGGTCGGGTTTTGAAAGGTTCCAGCAGAAACAAGCGTGGATATCCTCACAAATTGGGGAGGAGGTGGTGGAGGCTAATACCACACCAATCCCTCAAGTAGTTGAAGAATCAAAGATTGAATCCACCATGGCTGAAGAAGAGGTTACAAGTATTCCCGTACAAGAAACTGATTGTTTAAACCTAGATGAAGACATATGTTTATTAGAACCGGAGGAAGTAGTTTGGGAAGAAACTGGAGAGGTGAGTGAGGTCGAGTGTGATGTAGTGCCTTCAGTAGTTGAGGTTGGTGAGGAAATAGCAGTGGAGGTTGAGAGTAATGTGGAACAAGAGGAGTGCAAGATTATGGTTGAAGATGTAGTTGATGAGCAAGAGATTGAGATCCCGACAGGTACTTCTAATTTTCATTCTTTATTTATTGTGCAGGTGAATGAAGAAAAACTGGTAAAAAAGAGGAAAGTGGTCGAGGATGATGTTGGGCAAATACTAATCAAGAAAAAACTCCGCAGTGATGATCTGGATGTGCCACGTGTGCAAGTGCAAGCTTGGATGCGATATATCAATTATAGATCACACGTGGGAAATTCTAAAGGTAAGTGTTCAATCCATGATAAATTTGCTTTTAATTTTCAAATTAATATATTTTGCATGTTGAGCATAAAGAAAAAATTTAAGAGATGTGTGAACTACCGAGCGTGGATCGGTAATGTACTCGGTAAGCATGGATTGAAAAAGTTGAAGAGGAATGTCAAATACCGAGCGTTCGTCGGTAATGCAGTTGGTAAATGTGGATTGAAGCCACCGTGAGGCAAATGGAAAAAGGTCTGGCTAAAGACCGTAAATTTAGCGCTTTCTGGGAGGCAACCCAGTGGTAGGTTTTATTTTTATTTGTATATTTTTTGTTTTATGTGGTTGTGTTTTTGTGTTTTTCAAGTTTCGGATCGGTTTTGGGTAATGGAGTTGAGCAAAACGAGGTTCTAGGTATGTCACTTTTATTAATATATTGGAACTTGAGCTGAAAAAAATTAATTTCCTGTGAATACCGTCCCTCGCGAACCGCGAGGAGGTGGAGGTAGTCATCGCGACACGCGACGCACCCAGCTACCAGATGATTTTGTTTATTTTTATTGCTCGAATCCGGTACGTTTCCTATTTATATTTATTTTTATTGTTTTATTTTTATCTCTTATTTATTTTTTTTGTTCTTTTTAACACATTGGGGACAATGTGTCACTCAAGTGTGGGGAGGGGAATAACACATTTTCGTATGATTGTTTTGTGTGTGTTAACAAAGAAAATAATCCAAAAAAAAAAATTTCCAAAAAAAAAAGTTAAAAAATTTGAAAAATGTCGTTGGAATAACTTGCAAAACATGGAAAATGATAGTACAATTGGGAATCAGTTTTCAAAAATTAAAATAAAGAAAGAAAAGGGAAAAGAGGTAGAAAAGGAGAGAATGGAAATCATGACTAATATGTGATGTGTCGGTAGGCCCAACTGACCTAGGAATAGCTTAATAATCCCTTTGTGTTTATTGTTGTATAAATATGTAATTAAATCAGTTTGCTAGTGGTTTCCATTTTAGGGGTGATAGGGGGAGATTGAAACTGATGATTAGGAGGAAAAAGACCACTTAAAATTAGAGACTTATATGTCCTTAGAATAACTTGGCACATTATGATCTTTTTGCGAAAGCAAATCCGAGAAATAATGGCGCCCCATCTTTCCATCTTTGAGCATATTAGGTAATAAATTGGTTAATAATTTTAGAGTGAAGGAACAAAATACTCATGTACAAACTAAGGATAGTATCCCGTGGTGCGTGCCTCTGATGATGTTCTGGATCTCGCGGGCAAAATACTTGTGACGCCCACTCCCAGTCTTGGTTCCAGGAGGGGTCACGTGTCGGATTTACTCATGAACACATGGTACAACAGAGATAACTAAGCAGCGGAAATTAAAAACTTTTCATTTATATATTTGCCAAGTACAACAGTAAGGAAGATAACAACATAAACTAATAACTAGATCTTATCTATTACTATGCCAGTCTACTACCGAGTCTTTTCTGATAGCTTGCCCATCTAATCTGTCCTTGCTAGAGCCCTTCCCTTGCTACTTTAAACATCACTGATACCTGACATACATGCTTTTAAAGGTCAGCTTACGCTGGTGAGTTCTAAGTATTTAAAACTTTTACCTTTCCTTGAAAGATTTACTTCAAACATTTGGGCCTAACGACCCCTTCTTTATAACATTTATCAGGTATAAAACATAATAGAGTTATACCAAAACATTTAATCATATATCCTTTATCAGGTATAAGACATAACAGAATTATACCAAAACATTTAACCATTCATTCTACTAAGCATTGTCTATTGGAACCACGTTAGCTCCTCGGGCAACCGTCGCCACCCGAAACCTTTCATAGAGTAACCGTCGTTACCCCGGGGAACCGTCATTCCCCGCTTCTGGTTGCACAACCACCTTTTCCCTTTTCACTAGACAATATCTGCTTAGATTAAAACCTTTTCAACCTTTTAAACCTTTTCAACCTTTTAAACCTTTTCATCCTTCTTAAAAGTCCATTTAAATAAATCTTGTATTTGGACTCATAACCGTTTCAACACCAGTCCATTACCCGTATATGGAAATAAGGCGTTTCATAAATATAATGTTATGGGTCTCGCATAACAAGGCTAATAAGATCATATTTACCCGACACTTAGTCCTATACATAGGCTTAGACCAAACATTCACATTTTTCATTTCTCAAAGCTTTTTATAAAAGTTTCATTCTTTATATTACCCGTTTATTATAACCTTCCCGAAAAAGTAATAACAGGTAATAATAACTTTAAAACAGTTATAAGTATTATAACTTTTCCACGTATGTGTATCAACACAAAACAAGTAAAGGCATCTCAAATACTTTTCAAGTAAACAGTTGAATATATATCATTGCATGTATACCAGCCCGAAAACATTAAAACATTTAAAACATTTAAAAGTGGGCTCATAGAACTCACCTTATTCTCTTAAGCAGTTAATTCAGACAAAGTCTCCGCAATGTCTTCCAATTAAACCTAATCGCGTATTGTACGGCGTTAACGCAAGGTTTAATATAATAAACATTTACTATATTTATTTTCACTCTTTATTAACTTAATAATACTTAGTTATTAAGTTTATTCCTTTTAAAGGTCAAAATGACCAAAATGCCCTTTAGGCCATTATCCTTTTCTTTTGTCGATAATTATGAAGACACGCATTCCTATAAGTAAACGCTCAATCCGGGATCGCTCAGTGAGGGATGCCATTTCCCAGTTGGGATTTATGCGACACCCTCGCTTTTGCCAGAAATCCCAGTGTACAGGCGTCTACCCTTCCAGTCCGCGTGAACTTCTAAATATCCGATTAACTCGGTATTTGAAATACTTTATCATTTATCCATTTTAACTTTATATATACTTATTATATATATAAACATAGTTCCAAGTCAAAAATCAAGTCTTCATACCCTTCGGATTATTTTATATTAAATAATCATATTCCGAAACCCTAATTTCCCATTTTTCTTGTTTCTATAGCAAAACTCATTTTTATTCAAAACCGTCTTAGGGCATTATCCATTATAACATTTTATAATATCCTTTAAAATGGCAAAGCTTAATTCAAAACCGTTTACTTGATTTGGGCAGAACAACGACACGAAAACCCTAATTTTTGACCCGTTTACAAAACCTTAACCAAACCTTTTCCAATTGTGAAATAAACTTAGGGCTTTCTTATATAACATCATTTTAAGAGTACCTACAAAAATTCAGAGCCTAACTCCCACCCGATCACCCGATTTGAGCAGAATAACATTAAGAACCATAATTTTACCCTAGATTTAGAACTCGATTCAAACGTTGATATGATCTGAAATTAACATGGGGCTTTTGTAGATCATACCTCAAAACGTGGGACTGCAGGAGATGGCCTTCTAATTCCTTCCCGTTTGGTCGAATTTTGCAGAATAAGGATCGTGGACGAGGTTAGGGTTTTATGGAGATAAATCTCGTGAATTGGCGAGTTGGAAGGGACGATTGAGGCTCCGTTTTATAGCAGTCGAAGTCGCAGGAGGGTGGCGCACGTGTATATGTGAGTAATCGATCGAATTCAACATGTAAGAGGATCAAACGTGAAGAACAAGTCGGCCTCGTGGCTGATTCTGCGACCAGGAGTAGTCGCGTATCGCGATAGAAGGAGACAGGGGTCTCGCGACACGCGACCCAAGTTTGGCATAATGACAGTTTTGGTCCCTCTAGGTTTTATTTACATTTTAACCCCCAGACTTCTACCAAACTATTATTTTATGCTCTGAAAAATTATAAAACATGTTAAATAAAGTTTATAAGGCTCGGGACACTCTTGATAATATACGTATACATACGTATATATTTTTATATATATTTGTATATATTTATCATTATTTACACCTTTGGCCCCTCCAACTTTATAATACTTATTATTTTATGTACCGAGTCACTTTAGGATATTTTTATAATACATTATAAGCCTCGGGGTACTAATAAAAGTTAAAGATACGTATAATATCCGTAAGTATTCGTAACTTTAAATAAATTACACTTTTAGGCATTTAACTTTTATCTTATGCATATTAAACCCTAATCTTTTGATGTAACTATCATTTTACGTCTTACAACCTTCCTAAACATGTTTTTAACATTCTCGAAGGTTCGGGTCACATATAACAATATATATACACATATATATTTGTATATTTACATAAATTACACTTTCTACCCTTCTATTTTCTTGTTAACTATTAAGCATGCATTTTCACATGTATAACTATCTAAGTACGTATTTCTACTTATATATTTATCAAATGAATATTTCACATGCATCCATGCTATTCAACATACTTTTACACATGTATTTAATATCACATAATCACGTAAAGGCATTTTCTCCCGGTTATCATTTATTTCTATCGTATTAACTTTTAAGCACGTATTTCATTCAAATAACATGTATAAATTATCTTTGATATAAAACACATATTATTTCATTTCCTTTCCTCATGTTATCAATTAACACATATATCATTCACGTAATACTATTGTTTATCGATTTGTCACCCGGTAATGGGTAAACATACATTTTCTACCTGTTTCATCATGTTTAGCTACCTAACACATATATAACATGTATTATTTATAGTAGCTATGTATTCTTATCAAATTTTGGGATGTTACAATACTCATGTATAATTTTGGGGATAGCATCTCGCAAAGAGTACCTCTGATGATGTTCGTTGGTAATCATAGTTAAAATTAACCAATTATCAAAAAAATAGAATAGAAAGAAAAAAAACAAAAATAGCAAATTAGAGAAATAAATGCTCAAAAAAACTTTGCATCCATCTATTCCATCATTCTGAGGACATATGAGTATCTGGTTTAAAGGCGGGTGGGGAAAATCTATAAATATTTTCTTGATTACCCTTTGCTTTGACTGAATTTGATTCGGGAGTTGGTTGAACTTAAACTTTCTGAATGTGGGACACATAGGCAGATTGGTACACTTTATTCGGTAAATCATAAACACTTTGGGGGCGAAACAAAAGGTCAGTGGTTGGGTTTAGTCGGACCGAAATACTGGCAATTGCAGTTAGTCCATGTGATTACATTATGGTTTGTGGAATTGAATCGGTGGATGAATTAAAAAGTTAAATGATTATGAGATTGATTTCCCAATTATGATTCCATGACAGTTTTTCCGAGACGGAAAAAGATAAGTGTGGGGATGTGATGTGAGTATATTTTGTAACGGTTTCTCATAATAAATCATATAATTTTAATGGTTACAATATATTAATTCACATGATATATCCTACATTTCGTACTTGATGTGTTTTGAGTTTAATTGTCATAGGTTATGCATTTCGAGGTGTTTTAGAAGCATTGGTGACTAAAGGTGAAAAGACGCGAGCTTTGAAGGAATTAATCAAGCAAAATAAAGACAAAGTCGTGAATGTTCGGGAGTGCGGAATAGAGTTGTTGGGATTTGAAATAATTCACATGGGTCAAGGATTGAATGAATGGGCTTTAAATATATCAAATTGGGTTTAGAAAGGAGATTGGGCTGAATTTGGAGCATTGGGCCGCGTTTGATAAGATTTTGGGCTAAAACAGTGAAGCCCAGGACCCCCAGAGTGTCGCGAGGAAAACTTCCAAATCCCTCGCGACACGATCCGGGTCGATGTTGGCAGATTTTCGAGATTTTTGGTATTTGACGTATTTAAGCAGTTTTTAGGTTTTTTTTCTAGGGGAACTTCGGCTGTGGCCGACCATAGTTTTTGATAGTTTTCTTAGTTTTTAATCATTCAACGATGTTTGTGATGTCCGGCTAAGTCCGATTGATTACCGATGGTGAACGGTTAGCGTGTTGCTATTCTATTTCAGTTATTCTTTGTCTATTTTCTGATTCTATAAACATAGTGACAATGTTTGATTCATATGGATGTTCAATTTAATTCTATATATCTTGCGTTTTGATTGCATATGTGCCCCCTGCTCCCGGACTACCTTTAATAGCATAGCTCTAGGACTATACTTAGCTCATACGTAATCTGAATGTTTGGTTGAATTGAATTGAACTGAATGATTGAATTGGATTAGAAATTAGCTAACCGGGATCCTGAGGTTGTCACGTTTTAGTTTTCTGTTTTCTAGTTCAAATCAGCACTATTTTTCTTTAGTTTTTAATCCATTCAAATTAAACAGCCAAGAGGCAACTTTTTATATTTTCAGTATTTAGGTTAGTTTAGTTAATCTAAGTTAGTGACAGTAATTTAGATTGGGTAATTAGGATCGCTAATAACCACCAACTCCCTTGGTTCGATACCCTAGCTTGCCCTACTATAGTTTAAGTTAGGTATTTGTATAGCGGTCACGACACCCGTTATCAATTAATTATTATTTATATCAATATATAAATAACAATATTAAATTATTTCGGTTTTTGTAGAACGACGTTTACTAATTAAGCGTGTTCAGTTCTCGTTGCCTCAGTGTAACTCTTACAGGCCACAACCGGGTTGGGTTCTTAGAAATTGTCGGGTCTGGACATATAATATCCAACATAAATAACATTTACAAAGGAAGACAAACAAAAATTCCGAACCATTGGCCCCAAGCGTATCGCTTAGGGAAAACCTACCTCCCAGCGATACGCTTGGTGTTCCACCTGTATCGCTTCCAACAACCGCTGGAACAAAATTTCCAGAGATCTAGCCAATCTCGGCCAATCCCATACTTAGCCAATTTATGACTAAATTTCCCCTGTTTCTACCTGACTTATATAAATCATATTGGGGTTGGTTTTCTACCTTTTGTGACATCCAAAATACATTCTAAACATGAAAGCATGTATATTCACATAACTTGGCCATAATAGTTTTGTATTAACATTAACGGGTTCAAACTAACCCGTTTGACCCGTTAAGCCACCCATTTTAGTTGAGCTAATTTCCTATTATATAAAATGGGACTATCCTGCCCATCAACCATTATTCAACAAGTAGCATTAGCAATAAGGTGGTCATACATCATTATGTGAACCTAAGTTGGTTCTAATGCACTTTGTGTGCTTATTTCTTTTGGAAATGTTATTAATTTTAGTGGATTATGATCCTAAGTTAAGCGACTACATCATTATGCATCAATAACCCTAGGGGGTTACTAACTTACCCGTTTTGTCCCTTTTTGGGTTATTGAACCCGTTTGACCCGTTAAGATGGGTCCTTGCCTTTGGTGCCACCCAATTAATCAATTAACCATAAACTTATCCAATGAGGATCTATGGTTCTATAAACCATGTGTGATCCTCAACGACCCGCCACATGGTAATGATTCCTTTGCACCATTTTTCACCCATTGTAGTGTATTCACTTAACTCGTGACTCTTATAAATCTTGTTTATGGCCAACTTCTTAAATTGGTGGACCTTCCGGCAACATGGCTTCATGGTTCTATAAAAAATTTATCACCTATTCATTCTAGCCCAAGGCTTGTTCCGTTGGTTATATAATCACACAATTTACATTTACCCAGTTCAACCTTGTAACAAAAAGCTTGTTACCTCGAGAGTTTGACGTCCCGATGTTTCCTTGGTTGCTTACTTGGTTGCCTTGATCACCTAATGGGTCACTAATCAAGTTAGGACCTTTACCATCATAGAATTTTTATCACAATTTCCATTATCATGGATTCAATGCTACACATATACATTTGGTAATCAAGCATATTCACCATGTTTTCTTACTAGCATGGTTTCTTCAACAACACATTATCCATTAGAAGCATTCATTAACCAAGATAGCAATTGATCACTATTTCATCAATGATGGGTCATTACTTTAAGCACATTGTATTCTATGTGCACTTAAGCTCTATCCTAACAAACTCGACTATATATCAAGTAATGAAATTCATGTAGGCATTTCATCGAGCACGTTGTTTGCATACTTATGTACACATAAATAACCCAATCCTATGAACCTCCCAATTTGCCATTTAGCATAGATTAGGTGAAAATCATCACCAACCCATCATCAATTTAACATGTTTCGTCATATCATGCTAGAAATAAGTTTTACTATCAATTTCACAACTTTACCAAGTAACCATTAGCATAGAGGTTCAACTAGAGAAATTTGGTGACTACTTCACCAATTAACCATCAAACTAGGAAGTTATACAACAGTAGATGTTAGTAACATCACAAGATTCATATTTCATCAATAAATTTAAGATTTCTATACCTGAATTTTGTGAACTACACATGCAAGGGTTTAAGGATTTACTTAGCACAAAGATGGGCTTAGAAGGAGAATACTCTTCAAATTTTACACCCTACTGCAGAATATCACAGCTTAAGACCCTTGATTTGCAGATTTTCAAGTAAGAAGAAAGAGGAGGCTGGGTCACAGCTGAGGTCGCGATCTACGACTTCTCCCCCTTTCTCCTCTCTTTTGTTTATTCCACTATCTAGTAATTACAGTTCTGGCCCCTCAATTATCAGCATTATGATTTAAACTAACCATAATATCATTTTACACAATAAACCCCCTAGTTTCACATAAGAGTAAATTTTCACTAATATTAGGGGTTATTTTAGCTACAAAGTTAATTTAACTCGACGTTAACGGGAAATTTAATTATTCAAAATTTAGGATGTTACAGATTCGGGTCAAAACTAAGGTCCCTTAAAACAAATTGTCTGTCTACCAAAGAACCCGTTTGTTTCCCAGGGTACAATCGCCAAAGCCGAAAGTACGGTTGGGATGACTCTAAACCCAAAGTTTACCTTTGATGTCAGAAGAACGATGAAGAAGTTTGGAGTAGTTTTTAGAGAATAGAGAGGATTTTGATAGAATAAGAATTCTATGTATTTCTTGGTGCATTTGGCTCAAAACATAAGCCATTATTTAGAGTGGTGGAGATAAGCTTAAAACACCCAAAATTTATTTTGTAGTCAAACTTTACATTAAATGTCTTTATTGTAAATTTAGTTTTAATTGACTAAAAAATTGTTGCGTCAACTTAGGTTAAAGTAGTCAAAACAAAATTGACAAAAAATGTGTAACAACCCCGTTTACTGGATTGTTTCAACATTTACAGACTGGGCGTGTGCGCCGGTCTGTCTGCAGGCTCGCCGCGCACCCCAGTAGTTAGTTCCACGTGTAGGCCACATAGACCATGCGGTTCACATACGCAACTTTAGCAAGTCAGCCATACCCGTGCACCGCACCGATATCCATGCTCCGACCAGCTACTGTTCCACAGCCCGCATATGCAACAACATCATGCACCAACGCCACCCACGTGCGCTACTCGTAAGGTCGCATGCATCGAATCATGGTACGTGCACCGAGACGCAAACCGGAAGCACTCCGTGGAATCCGAATCGCACCAACATCCTCACAACCCGCTTGTGAGTCCAAAAACACAAAGACAGCTCTCAAGCAGCTAGCAGCGTTGCGAGTGTGCGTCCATCACACGCTCGCATGCATGGGTGGTTGTGTTGTGCACACAGACCATGCGCTTCGCATACGCAACTTGCACGCAGGTCAGCCAGACCCACGTACCACACGGGTATCCACGCACCGCCCAACCACTATTCTGCAGCCCGCATATGCAACAGCATCAGGTGCCAGCGCAACTCGCTCGCGCTACTTGGAAGTGCCTACACATTGAATTAGCACTTTGTAGAACCCGACTCGCGCCAACATCCACACAACCTGCCTGTGAGTCTAAAAACACAAAGGCGGCTGTCAAGCGGCTCACTGCATTACGAGCGTGAGTTCAACCCACACGCACACGCGTGGGTGGGGGTGGTAATAGGGGTGTTGTGCAACCCTTAGGGTCTATGGGATGTCTTCTACTTAAAGAAACAATCATGGGTAAAGACCCACTGCCTTATAAGCCACGTACTTCAAGTTTCATCTCTTAATCATCATGAGTTCCACTTCTATACTTAGCCATTTTCTCTCTATTTTCACAGCTTTCACAGCTTTGAAACCTCAACTTTGAGCATCAATATCTCATTCATCCAAGCTTCATTTTGGACGCGGTTTAGTGCGTTGGGAAACCCTCACAACGTACTATCAAACCCAGAAAATACAGCTGCATTGAGATCTATTATTTGCAGTTTATTTCTATCCAAAATTGATGAAAAACTAATTTAGACTTACTGAAAATAACCCATTTTCACTAATGTTTTCTCCCAAAATTCCAACAAAGTCTACAACCTAATCTTGATGTCATACTCGTAATGGTAAAACTCAAACACCGCCTTTTAAACTTCACAAATTACCATTCATAGCAAAAGGTCATACTTAGTTATCATAAAACATAAATAGGACTACAAAATGTTAATGCATAATCTGTGCGTTGTGTGAAGTATCTGATCAAGACGATATAAAGATCTGAACAAGATAAAGTTACTGTATGAACTGGACCAAACTGGCACGAACCTGTGTCATCCGAACTGACAGGCGAATCGGCAGTTCGCCTGGGTCCGTCGAGTATAAATAGATGTTTTAGCTTTGTATTTCAGAAAGCA